>CM019148.1:210781526-211255670 GCA_009733165.1 Naja naja
CTGTTAATTATTTAAGGTAATTCTCTGTTGTAATTTCTCAGACAACTCTAAGCAGCTTAGAGGAAAACATATACAGTACTACATGCTATAAAAGTCAAGAAAACAATTTAATACAAAGAATTTATATTTATATAAATATGAGTATATTTATAGATCCTTTTATTTGCATGTGTTCCCAGTCTATAACAAAGTTACTCTGCAAAGAATAATACATTAAGATCTGATGATTTTAAGTTTAAAAGGTCTGGATAAATAATAATAAATCTACATATATAAAAGCTTAAATACCACTCATGCATCATCACAAAATCTCCAGAACCGTTAAGCCTACAAACTAGAAATTTGGTATGTTCCTCTTGGCTTCTAGGTGCTCACTAAGAAAGGATTTTCTAAATGACCATCAGAGCATTAGTATTTTGTATATTATTATTAATGCTCTGATGCTAAGGAGTTCTACTCCCCTCCACCTGAAAAAATCTGTTCCAAATGCAAAACACAAGCAGAGGAGAGGAGTTTCAGTTTCAGTTTCACAGCACCAAGCATCTTTATTACACAACAGTTGAGCTAAGCCATGCCCAGGCTCCTTGCTGTCTCCTTCTTGCTCACACAGCAAATACTGTTTCAGTTTCCAAACAGCCTCACACATTGACAGGACGTAGCCAGATGAATACTGATGGGTGATGGTAGGCAGAGGCAGAATTTTTCCCCTTATTTTCCTCCCAAAAACTAAGCCCGACCACATAGTTTCATAGCTGAAGCACAGGTATCGAGCTAGTAAGCATACATTAACAAATTCTAATAATAATAAAATATTGCAATTTGAGAATATTCAACAGTGGTCAATGTCAGAGATTGTAAAATGTATGAAATAAGAATAGAATATCTAATTCATTATGCTTATAGACCAAAAAGACTATGATTTCAAGACTGCATAGAGCTCTTAGCAGGACAGAGCTTTGGCACACATATAACAAAATGTAGTAATGTTTAGGGTCACACAATTGCCTTTGTTATCTAAATGCCGGCATGTAAGATTATGAGGGCAGGTGGTGGCAGATGTAGTCTCTTTATCTGAAAGCTGGTTATAAATAGCTGCTCCCTTTTGGTTTAATTGCTGTGATTAAGTGTGTTTTTTTTCTGTTATTGTCTGCATTCTGTCAATTGCTTTAAAAAGATGAAATTATTATTTTAGCCTGTATTGTTTTTGGCTTGGTGACACAATGTACAGCACTGGTAAGATCAATAAAGGCGTGATTAAATGTTTAGCAGCAACCCCTGTACAGGTAGTCCTTGTTTAGTGACTGCAATTGGGACCGACACATCAGTCATTAAATGGTTGCAAAAGTGAAAAATCATTATCACAACTGTACCTAGGATTTTACTTTAGCTTTCCACTGCTTTTGCAGCTCAGAAGATGCAAACCGGTTTCGGTTAGCTGTCAGAGAGAAGGGGCGCGGGCAGAGGACTCTGCGAGCACGATCCTTCACTTCGTGGGGGCTTAATAGAGCCCAAAGGGAGCTTGGAGAGCTCCTGAAGGAGAGGGTCCCTGGAAAGAAACCCCAGGCGGCGGTCTGCGGTGGAATCGGGGTAACCAGAGCGAACAAGCGAGCGGCGGAAGATCGGGAGGCTAGCAATGGCCACCCTCAAATGCTGACAGCCGACCACACTAGCGGTGACCAAGCAGAATCTAAGGTACGGCTTTGCGAGATCAAGCAATATCAATAAGCAAAACAAACAAAGATAATTTAGATGCCAATAGACAATCTTGAAAATATTTGAAGAAAAGATTAATAGCTCTAATCTAAAAAGCTGACCAAGCGAGATTCATGACGAGCGGAAGAAGAGAATAAAGCGGAAATTTAAACTGTTAGAAGGAGAACAAGAACAATATATATAAAACTGAACAAGTACATATTATTAAAATATATATACAACGGTCGGACTTTAACTTAGACCTTAATTTGAACCGAAACAAGACATAAAGATTTCAACTTAAAGATAGCAGCAGAGTTGATTGAAAGCGGATGCTGTGGATTCTTTACAAATTAATCAACTTGTCAACTGCGGAAGATTGAGACCGAAAAGAGACGACTGAACAAAATACCAAAATACTTGGATTGGGATTTTACAGATTTTACGAATTTTTTCTTTTGACCTACCTAAGAAAGACAGTTGAGCTATACAGATCTTTTCAAAAAAAGAAAACTTTTCGAAGATCGCAGCTAACAACAAAGGAGGAAGCAGCAGAAGAGAAAAGAAACCTCCTGAGTCACGCTGCAACAAGAAGAGGAAGTGAAAGTGATACTTTAGATACATTAGACTTTCGAATTACTTTCCCTTTCTAAACTTTAAACTTGTAACTCTTACATAGATACTTTCTCTGATTCTGTTTCTTTTCTTTCCTTTCCCTTTCTCCTTTTTATACTTGAAAATTTTTCTATAATTATACTCTTACCTCTTGTCTTCCTATTTTCTTTCTAATCACTACTGTATATTAAGAAACAACTGTTAATATTTTGCTAATACTTTTTTAATATCTTAATATTTAAATAACTATTTACCTAAAACTACTGAATCACATAAGTATATAATTGATAAGCGTCTCACTAGAATTGTTGACTTAGGAAAGAATTATTTTTATGTTCTAAATATTAGAAGAGATATTAGATAAGTATAAATAAGTATAAATATAAATAAGTATTGAATAAGTATATCTATGTTATATGTACTAAGATAATTAAGATAATTTTGTCTACACTAAAACAAAAGAGGGAGGAGATTGGGATATAAACTTGACTTAGGTGGAAAGAAACAAGGGGAAAAAGTGAATTTCAATTGATATTGTGGGAAAACTCCAAGCGAAATTTGAAAATGACAGTACTACCAATATTTCTAAGACTGGCACAGTTAGGAAAGCTCCTAACCAATTATCAACTACCATGACAGTGCAGAGTCCCTCTGCACAAAAGACAATTGAGGAAACACTCCCTAAAGCGTGCAAATTCCTCTAAGGACCTACAAAGTTTATTGTTAAGCATGCAGGAAATGATGGTCAAAAATCACGAGGAGATGAAAGAGGAAATTGGGTCGGTTAAAGTAGATTTGAAAGACAAGATACAAAAGATAGATGAAAAATTTGAAATATTTCAGCAGGAGATGAGAAAAATCAGGAAAAAATATTAGAAATAGAAACAAAGGTGACCAAAGAGGAAAAGAGAGTAGATGAGCTGACAGAAAAGTTAGTAAGAGAGAATAAAGAATTAGAAACTGCAATCATCCATCTCGAGTCAGAAAAAGCTGCATATTATTTAAGATTTCAAAATGTGAAGGAAGAAAGGGAAGAAAATCTATGGGAGGTTATGACAGATATTTTAGCTGGCACACTAGAGATGGAAAAAGAAGATTTAATGAAGAAATTGACGAACTGTACAGAGTCCAAACCAACTACGCTAGGAGATTTAACCTACCAAGAGAGATACATGTTAAATTTGTCAAGAAATCTCTTAGAGATGAAATTCTACATAGATCCAGAGATAATATTTTACAGTATGCCGATAAAACAATAATAATTCTTAAACAAACCCCCAAAATAAGAGATTTGAGAAGACCATATCAATTTTTAACGACCAAACTGATAAAACAAAATGTTAATTTTAGATGGTTAGTCCCAGAAGGTATAATGGTTACCTGGCACGACAAGAAATATAAAATTGAGACTATAGAGAAAGCAGAGATGTTTTTGACCAACACTTAAACAGGGAGGGAGTAGATGAGACAGGGAAGAAGCTAGGAGAGCTGAAAGGAAAAGATTAGAGACATATAAAAGGTAAATATAACTGACAGTAAAGATGATAGCAATGGGAAACCAGAAGTTCCAGAAGAACCCATGGACATTAGAATTACAAGGCGCTAAATATAGGATCCAATAAAAGCATAAACCTATCGATCTTATATCTTGGAACATAAATGGATTAAACTCACTGGTAAAAAGGAAAAAGGTTTTAAGCACCTACAAATTCAAAAGCAGACATTATAGCACTACAAGAAGTCCATATCACCCAAAACAGAAACATCTATTAGAGAATAAAAATTAGGCAATATGTTTGCTTTAGACCAAAAGAAAAAAAGAGGAGTAGTACTTTATATAAAAGATAGGATCCTGCTTCATTAATATACTCTGACAAAGATGGTAGGACACTTATGGTAGAAGTTGAACTGGGACAAATTAAATTTTATTAGCGGTAATTTATGCACCAAATGGCCCCAAGAATTCTTTTTCAGAAATTATATGATAAACTTAAAGAATTGCAATATCAACAGTTATTTATCATAGGAGACTTCAATGCAGTCGTAAATAAACTATTAGACTATAAAGGAAATAATACCAATCTGGAAAAAAAATTACCAAAAATATTTTTGATCTCATGAAGGAATTTAATATTAGTGACGTCTGGAGAAACATGAAGAAAAAACAGTTTACTTATTATTCTAACATACATGTCCTGGTCAAGACTTGACATGGTCTGGGCGACCAAAAATTAAACTCAGGAATTCTAGATATAACAATGGAACCAACTACACTAGCAGACCATAATATGATTAGGCTTAGATGGGAAGGACAACAACCACAATTAAACAATTGGATGCTCCAGAGGTCGATTTTAAAAGATGAAGTTTTTAATAATATAATGACAAAAGAATTAGATTTTTTTTTCAAGAAAATAACCCTCAAGACACCTCCCTTCAAAACAATTGGGATACTGCCAAAGCAGTGATGAGAGGAGTGTCTATTAAATACATGGCCAGGAAAAATAGAGAAAAAAGACAAAAGAAAATAAAATTACAGCAGGAATATGATGAATGGCATGAAAGACTGCAAGCCACCCCACAAGATGAGCAAGTCAAATTTCAATTGGATAAGATTAAACATAAACCTCAATCTTCAGGATCTAAACTTTTACAAAAATTGGATGAATTTGGTTTAGTAGCAGGATTAAAAATAAATAAAAAGAAAACAAAAATGATTACTAAAAATATGACAAGTAAACAGAAAGAATTACTGACCTCAACAATGGGTACTGAAATTGTTGAAAAATTAAATATTTAGGAATCATTATATCCCCAGATATAGCACATTGAAGAAAGACAACTATGACCCACTTATTAAACAAATAAGGAAGACCTAATAAGATGGAACAATTTAAAATTATCCTTTATGGGCAGGATAGCCACGATTAAAATGAATATCTTACCAAAAATTCTATTTCTCTTTCAAAACGCCCCATAAAATTAAAAAATCCTTCTTTGATGAATTAAATAGATTAACATCAAATTTTATTTGGCAAAAAAAGACCAAGGATAAAACTAAAATTACTACAAGATGCAACTGAAAGGGGGATTTGGCCTACCAGATTGGGAGCTGTATTATAGTGCTGCAATTATGACTTGGATAAAAGACTGGATAAATCACACAAATACAAGGATACTAACATTAGAAGGCTATAATCTCCAGACAGGATGGCACTTTTTCTTAGACAAGATAGTTTAAAGGGACACAGCTACGTTTTGAAACACAAAGTAAGACAGACACTTCTACACACCTGGTTCAAAATTAAGAAACAAATGTATATTCAAATACCAATCTGGATATCAACATTAGAGCTTTGATGCATCCACACCTGCTAAGATACGATAAAATTATTACTTATGAAGAACTGTTAGATGAAAAAGGAGATTTACAAACTAGACAGCGGTTGAATGAACAGGGAATAGAATTGGAATGGTGGGCCTATCTACAACTCCAAGCTAAACATGCAGAAGACAAAAAGGAATTGGGTATTAGTAAAACTAGGACGGAATTAGATGAAATCTTGTTAGGACCAGATGTAAAAATGATTAAAAACATACCAAGTATTATTACAAACTAAATTGGAAGAAGAAACTGTCAAAGAAACAATGATACGCTGGATGAGAGATTTTGGTCACAGCATAGCTTTGAATGATTGGCAAAATATTTGGACTAGAAATAAAAAATAACCCTTGCAATTCCATTTAAAGAAAATCTGTATAAATTATTTTATAGATGGCATATAACACCAACAAGACTATCTAAAATGAATAATAAATTTTCCTCTCTTTGTTGGAAGTGTAATAAGGAAAGAGGTACATATTATCATATATGGTGGAGTTGTGGAAAGGCCCAGGAATATTGGAAAGAAATACATCAATGCTTACGAGAAATTTGTGATGTAGAGATTAATTTCAAACCAGAATTTTTTTACTGGGAATCACCAATAAGACCTATCCGAAGGAAATCTTTTATTTAATGATCCATATTATTACAGCGGCAAGGATGGCCTTTGCACAGAAGTGGAAAAACACTGAAACTCCAACAGAAGCGAAACTTCTGAAGAAAATAATTGAGTCGCAGAAATGGACAAATTGACAATGGAAATTAAAAATAAGGAAAAAGCGGACTATTACAAAACTTGGAACAACTTCTATGGATGGTTAGATAAGAAAAAGACTTAACAGACTTTCTGAATTGGACTTAACAAATGATGGACAATGAATGATATGAGCCTAGCCGTACTAGGTTCGACTGTAACATATGTTTTGTGTTTGATTACGTTTTGTTTATGTCAGTGCTTGTTTGTTTGGTTATGTTTAATTACTAAATAAAACTAATTAAAAATTAAAAAAAAAGAAGAAGATGCAAACCCAAACAATTGGGCGAGTCCAAATGGCAGGGAAGATTCAACTTGAGGATTTCAACTCATGAGGAATTCAAGTAAAAGGGAAATCTTAAGGTCTTTCCCAACTCTCCTCCCTTTGGAATGTTCATCCTGGTAGTGTATTTACATTCATTGGAGAGAAAGGGATTGCAGGAGAGTAAGCAGGCACTCCATGGAGAATAGACATTGAAGGAAATGCCCTAGACTAGGGGTGTCAAGCTCACATCATCAAGGCAGCGTCATGTGACATATCAGGACTTCCCCCCCCTTCACTAAATTGGCTGACAACTACACACACATCCGGCCTGTTGGCTGTCATTTTGACAGCCCTGCCCTAGACTGACTGCCTAAACCGATTAAGGTGTTTTTCAATTTTAGTCTATTTTAGCTAAGAGCTGGTAGCGCATTCTAATCATCTAATTAAAGTCCCAGAGCGGAGTTTTGTTAACGTGCACTTAGCACTGTTTAGGGATGCACTACAGAGAAAAGCAGCTCAGGAAGAGTTAGCTTGTTTAGGCAATCTCTCTACTCTGCTGGAGACGGGGAGAGAAAAAAAGAGGTTAGGCACAGGGCAATACCTACTAACTGAATGCAATGGGGAACGTATGCCTGAGAGATTGGCCAAGCATTGGACACAACTTAATGCATATCATCATCATCATCATCATTGCTGCAAAGGTTGCAACTGGCCATCCGTCAGAAAGTTACTTCTTCATTATTGTTGTAACCCTGAACAGCTGCAGTCTGAGGCAATTGTTAAACAAGGACTATGTGTAATGAAGAAACTCATCTTATCTGCCATCCTTAGTTTACATGGGATGGCAAAATTTATCTTTCTTTCCTAAAAACTATCCCTAGCACGTCATAGAGCTGGTTTCTTCCAGATGTCTCTGTAATCCCAAGACAGAGCAGTTCATGCCAGGGAATACTGTCAAACTGTACAGAGGTTGTACAGTTAAAAAGCTCATTTGCCTTCAGAGATTCATGTTGCAATCCAGCAGCATCTCAAAGGATCAATAATATTTGTGGGTTCTGTTTTATATGAAACAGCCACAGAAAACATTCAGAATTCACATTACTAGTAAAACACAAATAACAATTGCCATGGGAGGGCCCCAGCCCCAAAAGCTGTTCTTTATAGTTGATGCTGCAAAGATGAAACAAGAGGTGCTTTACTTCGAACAGCTGTGCAGTAATTGTTCAAACACTCTTTGTACAGAAACAGACCTACTCATATGTCATGTATTAAAGGAGTGATTTTTTTTGCCATTAAGGTGATTTTTAGTTTTTTTTTTTTTAATGACTTTACAAATGCTGCTTTTCTAATTTATATTGGCAAAATCCAATGGAACCTAGCCATGGTGATCATTTAATGAGATCAGAGGAATGATTATTAGCAACAGCACTTAGACTGATATACCGCTTCGCAGTGCTTTACAGCCCTCTCTAAGCGGTCTACAGAGCCAGCCTATGGCCCCCAACAATCTGAGTCCTCATTTTACCCACCTTGGAAGGATGGAAGGCTGAGTCAACCTTGAGCCAGGTGAGATTTGAACTGCCAAACTGCAGTCAGCTAGCAGTCAGCAGAAGTAGCCTGCAGTACTGCACTCTAACCACTGCGCCACCGCAGCTCTTGTATTACTTCTTTTAAATCCCAAAGGAGCTTTTTCAGGAGGCTACTGAATGTTTTCATTTTTGTCTTTGAATATGGTTAACTTCTCATCCAAGAAGAAAAACCAAGAAAGTCCAGTTGTCTCTTGAAAAAGCATCTTTGGAACAACCATGACCTAGATGACTGAGAATCTCCATAGACTTTTAACTGCTTATTTTAAGTTACAATGCTTTAACTTTTCAGCTGCTGTTGAATTATAACTTTGGTTGCTTTTAGTTTTAGTTACAACCAGCCAGCATGGCCGGCCTTAGGAACCTTAGCACTAGTCCAATAACCAGTTCTGGAAAAAGATAGGTTCCCCAATCCTGCTTTAATTGGATTGGGGAAAATATACACAGGCACACATGTCACAATGATGTAACTGTTGTTTCGAATGCTGTTATTGAGAATTAGGGATATTGACAGCAATCTATAAAATCTGTGAAATTGCTCCACCACAATCATCACCACTACATTAAGAAATTTATACACAAGCCTTTAGCATAAGTTTATAAGATGTAAAAATCTAAGGGATAATTAAACTAATTATAATTATACAGTTTTTCTTTTTTGACTTATTCAGGAAGAAAAATATAATAAAAATATACATGCTACAGACATTTTAGGAATAGCAAAAATGGAAAAAAATTGCCATCTGTAAATCAAAATTGGCTACCTACTCTTTAATAATTTGAGATATACAGATAAGACCACTTTGTTAGCTAACTGTGAAGAAGCTTTATTCGTTATGAAAGTAAAAAATGGACTATGACAAAAAGGCTAATGTTACATACTAAACAGACAAATGCCAAAGGACAAACAGACACCAAGGGCCTTGGTGGCTCAGGCTGTTAAATGCCTGCATTTAAGTTCCAGCTGCCTGTAATTATTGCAGGCTCGAATCCCACCAGGCTCAAGGTTGACTCAGCCTTCCATCCTCTTGGGGTAGGTAAATTGAGGACCCAGGATTGTTGGGGGCGATAAGCTGACTTTGTAAAAATGCCGCTTAGTAATAAGCAGGCATATACAATGGAATGAAGGCTATTGCTGAGCACACTGGGTTGTATCCCAAAAATTGTAAGCTGCCCTGAGTCTTCGGAGAAGAGCGGCATATAAATGTAATTAAAAAAATAATAATCCCAAACTGCACATATACAGTTGACAGAGGAAAAAGTAGTAGAAGGTATTGTTTTCATCAACACTAAAGATAAACAATGTATTGGAGAAGTGTAAGAGGAGATTAGTTCCAGTGGAACTAATGACAAATTTAGATTAGAGTATGAGGGATCCAATGCCAATAGATATCAGAATGAACTTTTCAGTAGTAAAGTATGACTGTGAAAACTAGGTTCTTTTAAAGAGGGAGAAAAAGAAACAGGTATGATTGAATTATGAATTTGGAAACTATGAAGATCATGGACTGGAAGAAGAGACCATCAACCAATCCTGAACAAAGCAAAAACTGGTTGCTCACTTGGGGTAACGATCAGCCAGCAGAAATTCACATTCTTTGTGGCCCATGTAAGCTGACTATGGAGTCTAAAACGTATTATGACCAGCAAGGTTGAAGGAAGCTGGAGAGGAGGAAGATGAGAGGGACGGGATTAAGATTACTGGAATAGCCTTGAAAGAGCAATGAGTTATTATTAAAAACAGATGAAGGTGGTGAGAATTTGCCAAACCTCATTAGTGAGAGGTCAACCTGAGTGGGTGGAGCTTAACTGACTTCCAAGCTCAATCTCAGAGAACTAAGCTTTAATGCAGAACTAGTATGGTCTTCTGAATGTAGATGAATGCCAAGATCCAGCATCACTCAGCATTAGCCAGGCTGGCAAGGCAGTTGGGAGGTGCACTTAGGAACATCTGAATGCCTGCCTGCTCCCTGCTCATCTTAATGGCTTTGCCGTTGAGATCTGCAGCAGAAAACATACTGTAGATATAGCCTTTTAATGAAACTATCTTTTAGCAGAAACCTCAAGCAGGAAAGGAGGTACAGCAAGAATAATAAAGAGAAGCACTTTGCATGTTATGTGCTGGTTAGTGCTGCTTCTTCAAAGTTTTGAGTGGGAGTCTTTCTGAGGCTTTCCTGGAGAAGGACCTGAGATCTTCTGCATACAAATATGTACTTTGCCATTTCTTCACCTTTATTATACAAAATTGTATTTTTCATATGTGCTGTTCCAGAAGTGCCCAGCCTCCCTGAAGTTGTGTTGGATGTTAGGTCACCCACGCTTACGTCAATCCCAGTTGGCTGTAGCGCTAACATGTAAATTGCCTCCCAGAGGGCTTATGCAAATTACACATTTCACCTTCAGTTACCATAGCCACTGAGATTCGTTTTCATCGGTGAGCTCACCCAGCAAAACCTTTCCACTCTTATCTCTGCTAAATATAATAAAAACTTGGAGCAGAGAACACAAAAGGCCACTTCTGTGTTCTCTGGGCTCTTTTCTTTGCAGGCAAGAACTCTTTCAGTGCCCATTAACAAACACTCGTCTTCCCAATAACTCTATTGACGATATTTGCCACTAGTCACTTCAATTATCGCACGGTAATAAGTCAGCCCTTCAGACATGAGGTTTCTCTCTGCTGCAGGTCTAATCTCTTTGATGCTCCTAAAGATGAGAACGGATGTGGCAGGCTGGGGTGGGGGTTTGACTTTCAGAAGGGATGATTATGGCCTTTATGATACAGATGGCCTTTGCTGCAGCCAGGTTTTCGGTAAAGGAACAACCTGGGAAGTCCTGAAACTAATATCAGGGCAAGGATAGATGAAATATTACCTAAACTGCATGGGGAATAGGGAGGGATGCATTTATGAAACCGGATCTTGACATATAAACTAGAGATAAATCCTTCCAAATGTTGGCATTAAAAGGACAAATGTTCTTGGGAGAGTCCTGAAGATCACAGTTCAATGTATCTCCTTTTGATTCTTGTGGGACAAATCAGGAGTTTAGTTTAACTGGAAAGAAGCTTTAGGCCACAGATGTCAAACTCGATTTCACTGAGGGCCTCATTGTGTTTGACCTTGGGGGGCCGGGGTAGGTGTGGCCAGCTTGACGTCACTCGTGTCTGGGGTAAGTGCTAAGACAAGACTTCCCTCAGACCCTCCCTCTCGTTATAATCTCCTTCCTTCCTTCCTTCCTTCCTTCCTTCCTTCCTTCCTTCCTTCCTTCCTTCCTTCCCCCCCTCCTTTCCTTCCTTCTCTTTTTTCCTTCCCTCTTCATTCTTTCTTCTTTCTTCCCTTTTTCTTATTTTTCCTTCCTTGCTCTCTTCCCATCCCTTCTTCTTTTCCTTTGACTTTCCTCTTTCCCTTTCTCCTTTCCAGTCCCTTCTTGCATGCTCAAATGCAAAAGGGAAACATTTCTCCTTTTGTTTTGTTTTTGGTTTGGTTTGCTGTCTCTCTGCCAGTGAAAACAGAGACTGGGAGGGGCTGCACGCGGCCCCCTGGGCCCCATTTTTGGCCACGATGGCCTCCTGCAGCCGTCTGCCAGCAAAAATGGAGCCTGGGGCCCACACGTGGCCCTTCCAAACTCCATTTTCACTGGCAGAGGCACCATGGACCGGTCCTTTGCTGTTTCCAGGGCATTCCCATGGGCCAGATCTAAGCACTCAGCGGGCTGGATCTGATCCACAGGCTTTGAGTTTGACATCCCTGCTTTAGGCATATCTGAGGATCCATCTGGAGAACATGGCAGCTACCAGTTGAGGCCCCTCCATTAAGTAATAAATTGTATATTTTATTGTTACCATATATGTTTCCTTGACCCTATTGAACATCACTGGTTATAGCAGCAGGATAATGACCAATGTGATGATCCAGGAGAAGATTTGAGTTTTGAACCTGCTTTCTGTGCTGTATGTTTGGAGAGGACACAGAGCATGAGAAGGGCTGTATGACTCCTTCAAGTCCAGCTGATGATTCCCTGGAAATGTCATTTAATTTCATAACAACATAGAAATTCTTCACCATTGCCTTTTTATATGATTCCTACCCACCCCCATTTTTGCTGTGTGGCCATAATCTTAGGATTGCTTGGTGGTTTGCCAACCCAGCAGGTCTAATCTTAACTTAGATTTTTTTCAGATCCTCCAAAGTCAATTCAGTGACTTACATTGTTAGTACCACAGTTCATCTAGCATTAACCACAAGCTGTGAATCTTGGAACCGGCTGGAAATTCATCTAGCGCAAAGCTACACACAATTGGAATATTTTGAGTGAATTTGAGATGGAAAACTTTCACATTTAAAGATGAAGAGAGCTACATGAGTGCTTGATACACAAGCAAAATCAGCAATGTTGAATTTGAGGACAGGGAAAAAAATTCATAATAATGCAATGCACTACTATTGATCAATTTGCTTATTGTTGCGATCAAATATTTTTATTAGATCAACCAAAATAGAGAAACATAAAATGACTGCAAACTGTTGAGATTCCAGGAATTCTTAATCAAGCAGGATGATTTTTAAAAATCCAGAGAAAAATACGACTTGTGTTAAAATGAAGTGTGCATCACATTATAATAGGAAAAAACAGGACAAAGTTTTAGCTGAAATGTTTGAGATTTTTGCAAAATCCAAAGTAGATACCATCAGGTTTAAAAGTGGTGTTTGGTGGCATTGCTGAAATATAAAGTCCAATTCTTAAATCAACCAGGGGTCTTTGAGGCACCTGGCTCAGGAAAAAAGAAGTAGCCAAAACTGAATCAGGCATTTGTTTGAATTAATCTGAATTTGGTATTCTATCCTTTTTCCTCAAGTTTCTACCTTTGCCCCGTCCCCATATCAAGATGTCAGATGATGTGTTGTCGTTTCTTAATAATGATTGACCTATTTGGGTGCGTTGCTCTCTGCACTTAAGAATAGAATAAAATAACAGAGTTGGAAGGGACCTTGGAGGTCCTCTAGCCCAACTCCCTGTTTAGGCAGGAAACTCTACACCACCTTCAGACAAATGGTTATCCAATCTCTTCTTAAGAGAATTCACAACTTCTGAAGGCAAGTTCTTTCACTGATTAATTGTTGTAATTGTCAGGAAATTCCTCCTTAGAACCTAGTTCTAGGTTGCTTCTCTCCTTGATTAGTTTCCATCCATCGCTTCTTTTTTTAATAAAAATTTTCTTTATTAAACAAATACACAAACACAAACAGATAGACATTAAAAATTGAACACCGTACAGTTATCCATCGTACATCCATCTTTGTCCTTGCATCGCTAAATCCAGTAGTAATATTATGTACTTTCCCTCTATATATTTAAATATTTGATTTAGTCATTCAACATTTTCATGGATCTTCCTCGTCTCTAGCCAACCATAAAATTTGTTCCATGTTTTATAGTAGTCTGTATCTTCCTTATTCTTAAGTTCTTTTATTAGCTTGTCCATTTCTGCGCACAATGTAATTTTCCTCAATATTTCCACTTCATTTGGGGTATCTTTACTTTTCCACTTTTGTGGGTATGCCAACCTTGCTGTGGTGGTTACATGAATCATTAAATACATGCTTTCTTTATCATATGTCCTAAAATTAATTTCTAACAGAAAGAACTCAGGCCTGTAATGTATTCTAACTTCACACATTTCTTCCATCCACTTGTGTAAATTTTGCCAATATTTTTGGGCCTCTTTGCAACACCACCATAAATGATAATAAGTTCCTCTCTCTTTATTGCATTTCCAGTAAATGGGGGAAAGTTTAGAATTCATTTTTGCCAATCTTGATGGGGTATGTGTCATCTATAAAATAGTTTATATAAATTTTCTTTAAAGGGTATCACTAAAGTCATTTTTAAATTTCTGTTCCAAGTTTTTGCCAATTAATATTGTAACCAAAATTTTTCATCCATGCCACCATCGTTTCTTTTACTTTTTCTTCTTCCAATTTAAATTCCAGTAAGACTTGATATTTTTTTTTTATCTTCTCCTCAAGTCCTAATAAAATTTCATCTAGTTTTGTCCTTGTTCTGCTAATACCCCATTCTTTGCTATCTTTTAAATATTTTGACTGGAGTTCCAACCATCCATCGCTTCTTGTCCTTCCCTCAGGTGCTTTGGAGAATAGCTTGACTCCCTCTTCTTTGTGGCAGCCCCTGAGATACTGGAACACGGCTACCATGTCTTCCCTAGTCCTTCTTTTCATCGAACTAAATATACCCAATTCCAGCAACCATTCTTTATATTAAAACATATGAAGAATGGTTGCTGGAACTGGGTATGCCTCGAGTCCCCTTAAGCGTTCTTATCCTGAAGCTCATATTCATCTTAATCCTTGCACGGATGCTTACATGATGGAAAGTCCCCATTTGTGTGATCATGTAAAAAGATCCAGTCTAAGAACAAACACAAATCCTGTCAAAGGCACACACAAACAAGAAATGCATCGCTTCCTACAAGTTCCACATTTTGGAGTTATGCACATGGATAAGAAAAATTCCAAGAACGATGGAAGTCTACTGAACTTGAATTAAAACGTAATAAAAGCTAAAGAAATAGTCAAGATGCTAAGACCCTTGATATTTTTTTTAGCTAAGGAAGCCTTTCACTCTTCATTCTTACACTTCTCCCCATAATGAATTCCTAATTTCAACTCTGTTCTTAGATAAGTGTATAGGCACACGGCTGCAATACCCCCTTTTCATTGTGTTGCAATAGCACCGCTCCTACTGCCATATCACTAGCGTCACGTCACATACTGTTGTTGTCGTTAGTTGTGAAGTCATGTCCGACCCATCGGGACCCCATGGACAATGTTCCTCCAGGCCTTCCTGTCCTCTACCATCTTCTGGAGTCCATTTAAGCTCACACTGACTGCTTCAGTGACTCCATCCAGCCACCTCATTCTCTGTCGTCCCCTTCTTCTTTTGCCCTCAACTGTTCCCAGCATTAGACTCTTCTCCAGTGAGTCCTTCCTTCTCATCAGGTGATGCCAGGCTAAATGGGAATAAAATTACTACAGGTCTGACCGCAAACTCACTTGCTCATAGCAATTAAAAACTGCAGCAAAAAATGTATATATTCTGAAAGGACACCAGAAGCTGGGATTTTAAGAAATAATCTTTTCAGTCCTCCTTGAAAGCAGATCATCGACTGAATCCCAGACCCATTGAATGCAAGGTAGGCGCATTAAATAGTGGCCTAGAGCCATGGAGGGTCATCCCCTCTTGGATCCCAAAAGGATCTCCTAACTTTTCAAGGATTGCAACATGTCAGTGAGTTTTAGAAAAGAGAGAGGGATGCATTTGGTTCCTTGAGTTGTTCAAAGCGGGAGATGCCCGAACTTTTGCATGTGTGAAGCTAAGTGGGATGTTCAGAGTCCTTGAGTCCCACTGAACACATCTGAATCTCACTCTTGTTCTTCTGTTCTGAGAAAATGTCTACATTGAGAGCAATTGTCAGTTTTGCTTAACCATCCAGCGGAGTCATTTTTAATATTCTTATTCACCAAATTCTACCTCTGAATTAGAATTATGTTTTAAATATACTTTAAAAAATTCATATGCCTAGAAATCTGCAGGAATCAGGGGCACTGCTTTAATCTAGGATGGGATTATAATTTGTCCGTATAACACTGCCAATACAGTCCATATATCTGTTGGTCTTTTATAGGTGCTTTGTGGCTGTGTAGCCCTTCTATCAGCCCAACAGGTTCGAATGCACAATCAGTGTTTGGCCTGACTCAGACATGGCTGAGAATTATGTAGTGAAAGCAAGGAGACTACCCAAATTGTTCACTTTCTGCTAGTTTCTACTGTCTTTTAAAACAAGGAGAGAAGCTGCATATTGGAGGCCAGGTAAAGGAGTTAAGTAACATCATTCCTGAGCAGGGGTAGGATCCTACCAGCATAACAACCGGTTCGGTGAGCACGCACTTTGCTGCATGTGTGTGCATGCTATTTACAAATCACTGGCTCCGGCAAGCATTCACCTTCTGCTGCTGATGAGCAGCACTCAGCTGTGCTGTGCAAAGCAGCTGAGGAGGAAAAAGTAGGGAATAAAGCACAGCCTAAAGCCCGGGTGGGTGGGTAGGCCAAACAGAAGACCAGAAGATCATTGCAGTGAACCGGTTCGGTGTCAGGTGCTCTTCGAAGCTACCGATTCTATAGAACCGGGCCGAACCGGTAGAATCCCACCCCTGTTCCTGAGCCTCTGATGAATGGTTGCAATTTACAAGAAACTTAGCAAGTCCAGGGCAAAGACTTTTGGTTCAGGGAATGCATTTTCCTGTCCACGTTTATCTAGAAATAAGGTGTCCACGTTTATCTAGAAATAAATAAAACTACTTTGATTATGACACAATATTTCAAGTCTACTCGAGCATCTCTGGTGTTTATTTTCTTTATGCAAACATATTGATTGCGGATATTGGGCAACAGGACCTGTCCTTATTATACCGTGTTTCCCCGAAAATAAGACCTACCCTGAAAGTAAGACCTAGCACTATTTGCTAAACCTGCCCTAATATAAGACCTACCCCGAAAATAAGACCTAGTGTAAATCTCCAGTTCCAGGAAGACTTTTCAGGGAGCAACAGTGCACCCGCGAAACACCCCCCCCCTACACACTCACACCCACTATTTGGCACCATAAATATATAAGACTTACCCCGAAAATAAGACCTAGTGTGTTTTTGGGAGCCAAAAAAAATATAAGACAGTGTCTTATTTTCGGGGAAACACGGTAACTATCTTTTTCAGGGGTATTTTTCTACTGCATGTTCTTTTGAGATGCTGCCTGTGGCTTTCACAGTCCCTAGTGTAATCCCATGATCAAAGGCAGAGAGGAGGTTGAGGGGGGAGGAAATACTTCCATTATAATTGAACTCCTTTTCCAGAGAGAAATAAAATGAGGACAACCACTGTGCACAGGGTGCTTTTGATTGAGTCAAGAGTTTCAAAACTCTCATCTAAGAAACGGAAGATGAAAATGATCACCAAGGAGATGTACCAGCAAGCAGTTAATATTTGCAGTAAGGAAATTAGAAATGCTCAAATAAAAAAGGACATGGTAAAATACGCTAAAAGCCACATAAAGAGGCCTCCCCCCTCTTTTGGTGATAGCAGTAGAAAAAGAAAGGTTAGCTGGGGAGATGGCAAAAGTCTTCCATTTCTTCTCTGCTTCAGTCTTTTCTCTAGGTGGAGTAGTGTTCATGTGGATCTAGACAGAACAATCAACAAGGGAGGGAGTGGCGATATAACTCAAGTAAAGAGTTCATTAGAGAGCAATTGGCTACCGTGAGTGAGTTTAAGTTTCCTGAACAGGACCAGATCCATTATATCTAGGAGTCCTGAAGCAGCTGTATATGATATCACCTTGGAGCCTCTTACTATGGAAGATACGTATGGTGCCAGAAGGTTGGAGAAGGGTGACATATTTATAAACTACTTGAATGATGACTTAAGAAATATGACAGATGAACAAAGATGTGGGGATAACCCACAACTCAGAGGACACTATCAACATTGAGCTGCGGCGGCACAGTGGTTAGAGTACAGTACTGCAGGCTACTTCTGCTGACTGCTGGCTGCCAGTAATTTAGCAGTTCGAATCTCACCAGGCTCAAGGTTGACTAAGCCTTCCATCCTTCCAAGGTGGGTAAAATGAGGACCCAGATTGTTGGGGGCAACAGCCTGACTCTGTAAACTGCCTAGAGAGAGCTGTAAAGCACTGTAAAGTGGTATATAAGTCTAAGTGCTATTGCTATTTGAAAAAAAGGCCTGACAAGCTGAAAACGTGAGTTTCAACAAGACAAATGCTCTTTCATTTAGATAAGAAAAACCAGGGGTAGGCAGATAACGGGAACCATACTGAGCAACAGTATGTTCAAAGGGATTCTGGATCCCTTGGAGGGTGAACATGAGCCCACAATGTTGGAACTGCAAAAACAAAAACAAATTCTAAGTTGAATGTCTATGAAGATTCTCAGTCATCCAGGTCATGGTTTCCCCAAAGATGCTTTTTCAAGAGGCAACTGGACTTTTTGGTTTTTCTTTTTGCTTCTCATCCAAGAAGCTTCTTCAGCTCTGACAAGATAATGGGGAATGGAAGGATTTATACTCCAGACCAGCTACCTGCAAGGAGTATATATCCTTCCATTCCCCACCATCCAATCAGAGCTGAAGAAGCTACTTGGATGAGAAGTGAAATGTCTTCAAAGAAAAACCAGAAAGTCCAGTTGCCTCTTGAAAAAAGCACCTTTGGGATTTTTAGGTTGAATCAACAGAAATATAATATCAGGTCCATCATTCCTCTGTGCTGATCTGACTGTACCCACCACTTGGCACTACATTTTATGAAGTACCAACTGGAGCACGTTCTGAGAACAACACTCAAG
The DNA here is from genome assembly GCA_009733165.1 of Naja naja. Taxonomy (NCBI): domain Eukaryota; kingdom Metazoa; phylum Chordata; class Lepidosauria; order Squamata; family Elapidae; genus Naja; species Naja naja. The sequence continues at coordinate 210,800,251 of CM019148.1, forward strand.
GAACAGGGCTGAAAGCAAAAAAAATATCCGAAGATTGTCATGCAGAAGACAGGACAGAATTGTCACAGATGGTAGAGAAGAAATATTTACAAGAAAGAAAATTTTTGTTGGAAATTAAGAATACTTTCTATGGCAAAAGCAATGGAGCTGCCTATCTTGGAAGGCAATGAAATCTCCATTGTATTGAGACAGAGATGGAAGGCCTTTATTGGGTACGCTGTAGCAATGGATTTCACCACTAGTCAAGAGAGTTGGACTACTAGACAGTCTCCAAGGTCCTTCTATTTCTTCCATTCTGTGAGTCTATGAGACTTAAGTCCTCATGGTCCCAACCAACATCACCAAAATAAGAAATTCTGCTCTGTAATTCAGCAATATTTGAACAACTGCAGGATACTAAAGAACCTTTGCAAAAAAGATTTAACTCGTAAATTAGAGATTTTGCTTATAATGTGTTTTGACTTGGGTATTATTAAATATGTAATGTCCTTGCCTTGAGGCTTAGATACTTGGAGAGTTAGTGCTTGCTTATTCCTTGGCTCTTGGGTCAACACATTCACAGAAGGGGATTGATCTTCTTGGTCCATATAAAAAGTGAAAATGTGCTGAAGTAGATGTAGATCAGAGGTGGGAGTTGAAGTCCACAAGTCTTAAAGTTGCCAAGTTTGGGGACCCCTGATATAGATGGTTGCTGGGCAGCCCAGGCTGTCATGAATGAGACCGATTGTCTGGATTGCTTTCATTGCCTCCCTGTCTACCTTTCAGCACTTGGTAATTTTGATACATCGCTCTTGAAGGGAGAACTGATTTCTCCCATTTGATCGCTTGCAGCTTAGATTCTTCATTCTTTACTGCGCATTCATATGATTGCCCAACAATGTACATCTAATAATCAGATAAATTTTACCCTAGAATGGCAAACAACGGCAATCCCTTCTTCACATCTGATAGAAAACTTAACGATTTACGAAATGATAAATTAATCATGTATTTTTTTTAAAAAAAGAGTACATTGAATGGTGTTTAATCGATGCTGTGAAAAATTTAAACATTGTATTTTTCTTGGTACCTAATTGATTTAGAGACAGGGATTTAAGAAACTATACATGGGTTTGGTTTTTTTTAATCTCCAAGTCTAGAGAGCCAATTGACTCTATTAATCATCCTTTACAACTACCTCTACCAGATGGTGGTAGAAATGTGATTTCCACGTTCAATTATATTCCAGGCGAAGGAGGTTCTTGAAATAAAATGTGAGACTCTCCAGCACTTCCATTCACGGTCGTTGCTGTGGCTTCTGTCATCATTCTGATTATGGCTGAAAACCTCCTATGAATATAAATAGTTCTATGTGGTATTTGAACATATCCACTGGCTGGTATGGACAGTCCCCTGCTCCCCCACAGGACCAATACCTAATTGGGCTTACAGGGCTCAGTACAGCCACCTGTTACACAAAACCAGGCAAATAAGAAATTTGGAGGAAAGGGTGGTTTTAGAACTGGAGCAATATTCAGCTTTCAAAATTATGAAATAAAATGTTCATAAAAGGAAGGGGGGAGAGTTGTTTTTGGAAGGAGGAGATACTCCTTCATGTTCCCATTCTCCAAAGCCCCTGAGGTCAGGACAAGAAGCCATGGGTGGAAACTAATCAAGGAGAGAATCAACTTAGAACTAAGGAGAAATTTTCTGGCAGTCAGAACAATAATCAGTGGAACAATTTGCCTCCAGAAGTTGTGAATGCTCCAATACTGGAAGTTTTTAAGAAGAGATTGGACAACCATTTGTCTGAAAGGGGGTTGGACTAGAAGATCTCCAAGGTCCCTTCCAAACTCTGTTATTCAAAATTCCAAATTCCTTAAAAGCCAAGCAGTTGCTCCTTCCCTGGAGAAGGACAAAGTTCTATTGCAATTAAGGATATCAACCTTCCATGGACAACGGTAGGGGAACTATGCTATTTTTAAAGTCTTGATTATAAACACATAGATTTAAACCCATACATGTAACAGTGACAACTATATTATCTGGAAGAAGAAGAAAAATCATTACATTATATATTAGAGAAGAGTTAAGGCTGGGAGGCACACAGTTGGAGTGTTTTTTGTTTTTTGCTTTGTCCATACAGGTCATTCAGATCATGAATGTACAGCTGATCAGATTCTTAGATTTAGTGTTTTGTAAACACACACACACACACACAAACACACACACACACACACACACACCTTTGATCTTTTGCAAACATCAGAGAGCTACTCTGGCAATATTTCCCTCCTGGAGTTTGGGGGACACAATTTTCCTGGAAGGTAGCAATGGATGCAAAATATGATTGTCCACCAACCAGCTGCTGAATCTGCATCTTTAGGCTGATTGTGAATCCCACTAAGATGTTTCTGCTGAGGACTACCTTTGCTTGTGTGTTTTAGGGCACCTGCAAGATCATTTCCTTCTTCCATCTGCTCATTATACCTCATTCTCCTTGCATATTTCCTGGGTAAGGTAACTAGGAAACCATGACAGGGACAATTTCTATATCTCTAGATATAGTCCTGCCCATAATGATGTATGTATGTATGTATGTATGTATGTATGTATGTATGTATGTATGTGAGTGATTTGATTTGATTTGTCAATTGCTTACAAGATAATAGGTATAAGTATAAACATAGTTACCAATACATGGAATGGATACATATAAGAAAAATAAAAATAAAAAGAATCAATAGGACAGGGACGGTAGGCACATCGGTGCGCTTATGCACGCCCCCTACAGTAGGTACAACCTAAGCATCCTGCTTAAATGCTGGAAATGTTTCCAACAACGCAGGGTAACTAGGGACATGCTTGAAAGCAAGCTAAATAGAAATGCACTTCAAATCTCAATGGTGGCTTGTTTTTCTTAGGATACTTCCTTGTATTGAGTCAGAGCCGTGCATAATGTGCTGTGCATAATTCACCTTGGAGATACGGAAGACTAGATCCTGCTGCATGAAACTACCAAATACTTACTAACAGTAGAAGACTAAAGCTTTCAGGCATCATAATCGATTATTAATCATTATTAACTAATGAGCTCTTTCAAAAACACATATTATTACTCACATGTCTTTGGAAGTTACATATAAATATGACCTGGGTTTCTCATCCTCACATAACCATATTGGGTTAGTCATTGAGTCTTTCAGCTCAACCTGCCTGACAGAGCGAGCAAGATAAAATCTGGGGACACTCCCATCCTTACCCTGCTTTGCTGTCAGAAAAGGTAGGATAAAAATACACTAAACTAATAGTCAATTTAATCACCTTTGAATCTTTTATTTCAACCGTGATAACTTGGGTGGTCTGGAGAGCAAGGATTAACAAGTCAGTTGACTGCACATTACAAGCTTAATCTAATGCAATATTTCTCAACTTCAGCTTCTAGAATGCAATATTGCAGGCTAATTCTGCTGGCTGCCAGCAGTTCAAGTCTCACCGGCTCAAGGTTGACTCAGCCTTCCATCCTGCCGCGGTCAGTAAAATGAGGACTCAAATTATTTGGGAGCAAAATGCTGACACTGTAAACTGCTTAGAGAGGGCTGTAAAGCACTGTGAAGCGGTATATAAATCTAAGTGCTGTTGCTATTTAAGATTACAATTCCATACTTCCTGGGGAATTCTGGGAATTGAAACCCACACAAAGTTACCAAGTTTGAGAAACACAGATCTAAAGCAGTGGTCGCCAACCGGTGGGCCGCGGCTGACTGGTGGGCCATGAGAAAATTTTGGTGGACTGCAGAGAAATCTCACCCCCAGAGCACCTCCCACAAAGCAATTAATCCAGGCTGTGCAGAAACACAAGGCTGTGCCATCCACATGGCCCACAGGAATGCTCCCTGCCCACTCACTCCTTACCCGGCAAACTTGCCTGCTAAAATTGCTATTTTTCCTGTTTCCGACCATCATCTGTTCTACTGTGCCAGGAGATTTAGGTTAGCTAGGAAGCAGGAAATGGTTGGATTTCTTGCTTTCTAGCTAGTCTTTAGATCTTCGGCTCTGCTTTTAAGCACAGCCGAACCTCCCTTAGGACTGAAGGTTCTGTTATTCAGTGCAGACCCACGGCAAGCAAATTTGAGAGACTGAGCTAGCCGATGGCAGATAGATAGAAGATCACTGAATGATTCTGTGAGCAACTCAATCTGCCTGCCTGCTTTCCCTGATTTTGGGTAAAAGTTGCTCTTTTTTAAAATAAAAAATTCAATATTTACATACATAGTGTGTTGTGAGTTAATTTTGTGAGTTTGCTTGCTAGCAAATTTTATGAGGTTGCTTGCAAGCAAATTTTATGTGACAAACTGAGCTAGCCGATGGCAGATAGATAGATCACTGAATGAATCTTGTGATTCTGTGAGCAACTCAATCTGCCTGCCTGCTTTGCCTGATTTTGAGTAAAAGTTGCTCTTTTTTAAATAAAAAATTCAATATTTATATAAATATTTATAATATTTACATACAAGCCATGCCCAGCCAGTCACATGACCACCAAGCCACACCCACAAATTAGGCCATGCCCACAGAACCGGTTAGTGGTCCCTGGGATTTCAAATTATGAGTTTGGTGGTCCCTGAGGTCCAAAAGGTTGGCGACCCCTGATCTAAAGCATCCTTGACTGCAGATCTTCCATATCTAGAGATGAATGAAATCTTCTCCTTCTCATTACTGGCAGGTAAAATACAGTGTTCTTAGATTTGCTGAAAATTTGGCTGGGCATAGAATAAATGGATGGGCAGAAGGTGGGCATATCCAAAAGAAAAAACACTTTTCTTAAACCCTTTCACTAAATAGTTGTACCAAACTCCTGGTGTAGGAGTAGCATATGTGGCGTGTCTCCATTTTAGTGACTGATAGAAACTGGGTTACAGAAATTATCCAAAGACCTTTTCAGTCCCCCCACCCCCGGTTTTTAAATGACTAGCACAACAATCTTCTGCCACTTGCCATTTGTACCTTTATTTAGCTATTTTGTACTACGGTGTCTTCATCTTCTTACTTTAATGAGGTTCTTTTTAGTCTCAGAATTATTTCTTTACCGCAAACTGCATTTTTAAAGGCTAGGGATCGATCAAAATATAGAGCAATTCCTCTTAATGAGAAGGAAATTGTGGCCCCATTGCTTGGAGTGGTAATGGTTTAAAAAGTTCTTCCTTTACAAAAAAGGAGCAAGAGAAGAGAACTGGAAAAGCAATTTGCATCTCTCTCTCTCTCTCTCTCTCTCTCTCTCTCTCTCTCTCTCTCTCTCTCTCTCTCCCTCCCTCCCTCCCTCCCTCCCTCTCTCCTTAATCCTTCAGTAGAGTTTTCCTTGGGGGAAATAACAAGAGCTTTAAAAATATTAGTTCTCTAAGCATTTCTGAGCTTCTGTGAGACTGGCAGGAAAGTAATAAAAACAGCTAGACAATTGAAAAAAACAAAACAAAATTGTGTAACAATGAGGGGAAAAAATCAGCCAAATACAAGGAGAGTTATTTTTGATTCTTGGCTGCCTTGGGGCCAGAGAACCTTTTCTAAAATAATTTACTAAGTTTTGAGGGCAACAAACTACATCTTCTCAAGCAGTTTAGATATCGTTATTTTGAACCTGGTTCTGCTCCACAGAGGTATTTACTCCACTGATGTTTTCTTCACATCTGCAGAAAAATCTCACTTTTCTTTGGCTTGTTCGCATCCTCCCTTCCTTTCTAGTATTTCTTCAACTGGAGATTGTTTTCCCAATCTGACCCAGTTGGGCTTTCCATGAACCTGTTCTTCTAAATATTCATTTACATGACATCAAGAACGGGAGCAAAAAACCTCAGATGGTGGCATAATAGCTGGTGGAATTTTTTTTAGGATTAAGCCATTGCTTGGGTTGAGGGAACCATGAACCTAACAGATCTAACAGATAATCAGAGTTGGAAGGGACCTTGTAGGTCATCTAGTCCAACCTCCCACCCAAGCGGGAGACCCTGCACCATTTCTGACAAATGGCAGTCCAATCTCTTCTTGAAGATCTCAAGTGATGGCGCTCCCACAACTTCCAAGGGCAAGGTGTTCCATTGGTTGATTGTTCTCACTGTCAGAAAGTGTCAGAAAGTAGAACTTTCTGGAGTTACTATGCAGTTTACAAATTAGTAGAGTTTGATAGGATGATCAAACCTACCAATGACAGGGTGGCATTGAGCACCTCACTGTGATACTGTAGGACACGCCCCTAAGTATAAAAAGGGCTGTCAACTGTCATTTTTCTAGGAGACAGAGAATAAGTGAAAGAGAGAAAGACAATGTGGAGATTGGAGATACTGAGAAGATCCAAGATTCTGAGGAGATATTAGGATCTGACAGACTGAGGTCTGTGTATGAGAAGATATAGCAAGAGATCTGAGAGAAGATCTATAACCTAAAGAGAAAGGGACTTTCTAAAGAGGTTAGCTATATCTAAGAAGTTATGAGAGGAAGAACTGTGAATCTCTTATAGTAACTTCTAGTTCCTTGAAGGACTGTTTAAGAGGAACAAAAGAAGAAAAGACTTTGTATATATTTAAGAATAATATATTTATTGATTGTTCTGTTATAAATAAATCTGTTTTGATCTGACACAACTTGGCATTGCAATTTATTGAATGACTCTGTGATATAGATATAGGTTTAAAGATCCAGGCCAAACTCAATTAATATTATTTAACAGAAAGTTTCTCCTTATTTCCAGGTTAAATCTCTCCTTGTTCAGTTTCCATCCATTATTCCTTGTCTGACCTTCAGGCACTCAGCCATTGCGCCAGGATTAAGGTAGAGCTTTGTATGAAAGCTTCTGGCAGTGCTTCATTCAGTATTTATTATATATTATAGATTTGTGGAATCACTTTTCCCTTAGAGCATGTGCCTTCTTATCAGAACTGATAAGAGCCTTGGTGGTGCAGGCTGTTAAATGCCTAGCACTTAGATTCACTTAGTTCCATCTGCCTGCAATTAGTGCAGGCTCGAATCCCACCAGGCTCAAGGTTGACTCAGCTTTCCATCCTCTCAGGGTAGGTAAATTGAGGACCCAAGATTGTTGGGGGCAATAAGCTGACTTTGTAAAAATGCCACTTAGTAATAAGCAGGCATATACAATGGAATGAAGGCTATTGCTGAGTGCATTGGGTTGTATCCCCAAAATTGTAAGCCGCCCTGAGTCTTCGGAGAAGGGCGGCATATAAATGTAATTAAAAAAAAAAGATGAGCAAGCTCCAGGTCCCTGAAATCTTGCCATCTAGCGGGACCCTTGAAGTTTGCCTTTTTGTGGCCTTTTCTGAGGCTGCCCCTGACTTATGAAAACCCACTTTCTGTGATCCAGCAGATTCCATAGCCTTTGGGAACCTGACTTTTTAGTGAGTGAGGATGTCTGAATTTGGTTGTGGAGCATGCCAAGGGGAATATTGAGGTGCTAGATTTTGTCTTGGTTTTATTATTTTATGGTTTATAGATTTATATAGTTCTGGGTTTTATTGTTGTAGTGGGAGGAGGAGGAGGAGGAAGTAAAAGAAGAAGAAAGAAGAAAAGAAGAAGAAGAAGAGAGAGGAAGGAAGGAAGGAAGGAAGGAAGGAAGGAAGGAAGGAAGGAAGGAAGGAAGGACTTGATTATAAGAAGGCATTGGACTTCCTGCCACATGACTGGATAATCAAATGCCTAGAAGTAACAGGAGCCAGTAGAAACATTAGAAGCTTTGTGCGAAGAACAATGGCACAATGGTGGACACAGTTGCTGGTGAACATAATAGACCAAAAGAGGTTAATATCAAGAGAAGAATCTTTCCATGAGATACACCATCACCACTACTGCTGCTATTGCATTGATTCCTCTATCAACAATACTGAACAAGTCAGACCGTGGCTATCAAACATCAAAAACACCTGCCAGATTATCCTACTTCCTTTACATACATGATCTAAAGCTGTATGGAAAAATACCATCTGAAATAGAATTGCTGCTCAACACTTTCCAAATATACATTCAAGGGATTGCAATGGAAGTTGACTGGTCAAATGGGCCTTCATTGCTTTCAATAGGAGAAAATTTGTGAAAACTGAAGGAATCAAGATGCCCTCTGGAAACAATATTAAGAGTCTGGATCAAGAAGATCACTACAAATATCTGGGCATTTTTGAGGCTAACAACATCAAGCACAATGAAATCAAGACAAAAGTTAGGAGTGAATATTTGTAAACCATCCAGAGTCACTTCTAGATGAAATGGGTGACGCACAAATCAAACCAAATGAAATCCATAAATATATCAGAAGATTGAACATTTTAAATGAATTCAGTGGTGGAAATACCAATAAGGTAATTAACACATGAACAATTCCAGGGGTTAGACATACAGATGGAATAGTGGACTAGACTCAAGTTGAACTAGAAGCCCTGGATAAGAAGACCAGAGAAATAATGACCCTCCATCCATGTTGATGGACTCTATTTACCAAGGAGCGTTGTGAATATGGAATGTTGCATGTATACTAAATAGTTGAAGAAGAAGAAAGGACATTGGAAGAATATCTGAAGGACAGTGAAGAAGTTGCATTGAAGCCAGTACACCATGAAAGCTTATTGAATAAAAAACAACAACAAACTGGCCTATAATGAAGACAGAAAAGAGACATGGCAAGGCAAAGCATTACAGTACAGTAAACACTGTACTGCAAATAACAAGAAGACATGGCAATAGCTAATAGCAGAAAAGTTGAAGAAAGAACCAGAGGGGCTAATTCTGGCTGTACAAAGCCAGAATCAAAAACATAGCAACAGACAACAAATACTGTTTCTGCAAAGAACGAGAAGAAACGCTGGGCCACCTAGTTAGCTGCTGCAAGAAGACTGCATAGACTGACTACTAACAACAGCATGACAAAGTAGCAACAATGGTGCATTAGAAGAACTGCAGGAAACATCAGTTGCCTGCAATCAAGAACTGGTGAGAGCACAAAACACACAAAGTAACAGAAAAAGGTGAAGTTAAAGTGTTCTGGGACTTCAGAATTCAAGCAGAGAAGCACCTGCTACATTACACTCCAGACATAACAACCATCAAGTGGAAAGACAAAAAAAACTGGATAATGGAACATCGCAACACATTACATGGCACTTCTAGTCAACACTGTGTTTTCAGTCTATTTCCAGCCTCACTCAAAGTCATCCAATGTTTAAAATGAAACTCAGATGCTTTGGAAGATTCCTTATAGTATAAAGACATCTGCCTATATGTACATAGATGTGAAAAGTATTTTATCTGAATACATGTATACAGCAAGCCATACGGGGCTGGTGTGCAAAGCTCCACATCTTATGTAAATAGCAATAAGCTTTTCCCTGTGCCCCCCACACAACTTTTTGTGTTTTTGTTATAAACAAAATATGTTCTCATTTGTGGATTCATTATATGTGTGTGTGTGTGTGTGTGTGTATACATATTCTGTATAGAGATGCTACCATCTGCTGCATTGTTTAGCATCTAGGGAGGGAGTGAAAAACACACAGAAGAGAATTCAAGGCACAGAGAGAAAAGCAACGGAATTTATTTTGTACTTTATATGATCAACAGTGGGAACAGTTCCATACCCAGTTGGAAAGAGTCACACAAATGCCAATGACTGATCTTCTCCTTCAGAATAGGAGTACCCCTTGAGAATAGTATCTCTTTTAAGTCAGCGGTCCCAAACCTTTTTGGCTGCACAGACTGGTGGTTGATTTATTTAGCATATGGCAAATACATGGACTTATAGTGGTTCAAATGTTAATGTCCAGCCCACCCAGTCATACAAGGACAGAGTGGTCTATGTTGAAAAAAATCAGACATTGGGCCAGTGTAAGCTCTTGATGGACATTCGGACACAATGTGATGGATATTTTGTCGAGGAGCACAACAGTCACACTGAGGGGTAGAGACAAGACCCCACTTAAACAATGAGTCCTGGCAGACACCATGTTGGGTATGGATCCTGTTCAGAGTTGACCAATGTTGGCGAGGAAGGTCAAAACCTGGCACCTTTTGTCTAGTGTCATCTACGCAACTGCCTGTATCTGGGCATTCAGCAGCCCATTTGGATTTCCACTGTGTGTTGATGTCAAAGTTGTTAGACAGCTGTTGAGCAAATGCCAGAGGGCTTCCTGGATTTAAGCTGCCAATTGATAGATGAGGAAGAACAGCCTTCACAGGATGAAGTGGGTTTCTCATAATTTTGTTGTACTCCTTCACTAAGGCTTCCTGTCTTCATAGAGCTGGTGATGCAATGTGGCTCAAGACAAGGAGCCAGCAAGTAGTAGATTTTATGCATAGTGGTAGTGGGGGTGAGGGAAGGGGATGGTTTCACGCAATCTAATTCCCCACATGTGCAAATAAAACTTCATGAGCTCACCTGCCACTCTTGGAAAACAAAATGAAAAGTTTTGGATCTTAGCAATAGCATTTAAATTTATACACTGCTTCACAGTGCTTTACAGCCCTCTCTAAGCTGTTTACAGAGTCAGCCTATTGCCCTCAGCAATCTGGCTCCTCATTTTACTGACCTCAGAAGGATGGAAGGCTGAGTCAACCTTGAGCCGGTGAGAATTGAACTTCTGGCAATTGGCAGTCAGCAAAATTAGCCTGCAATACTGCATTCTAACCACTCCACCACCGTTCTTAAAACTTATTATTTATTTCCTTAGAGGTGAATTTGTTCCATGTTTATAATTTAACTTGGAAAGTGGACAATGAGGTGTTGCTGAAACTGTGAGGTAGGTGGACACATTGTTCTGTCAATTGTTTCCATCACTGTCCAAAATGATTGATTGATTGATTGATTGAATTCATTCATTCATTCATTCATTCATTAAAAAAAGCATAAATATTTTGGCAATTGGACAATGAGAAAAATACAAAGATGAGAGAGAGGGAAGGTGATGCAGTTGGTCTATCTATTAGAATGTGAAACTTTCTGCATGTATGGATGCATGTGGGGAATCTGATCTGAGCAATGATTAGCAAAGCAGGTTTTAATGCTATAACAAAAAGGAGATTTATTGATAGGAAATCCATGATAGAGATAGGCAAAGACTAGCACCAAGCTAGCTACAGGAACCCAGAAGGATAGTCCAAGAAGTAGCATTCAAATTGCGGAAGGAAGTGACCTAACATGAGCAATTCCCAATTTCTGCTCTTTCTCTATTTTCTAAGTTCTCTATTAGAGAATTTACCAGCAGAATGGTAGACAAAAAGGGACACAGAACAAATCTTTAACTCCCTCCCTATACAATACTGCCCCCTTGTGGTCATGAGCTGCCCAAGAGTCAATGCCCCTGCAACACTATCTAGGAGGCATGATTTTCACTCAAAAACAATATAGCTTAGCAACAGAATGAAACCATACAGTGAAGGCAAAAGAACCCCAATGCAAGGGTACACATGTAATGGTCCCAATTTACTCAGGAAAACCAAATCTTTTCCTAGGCAAGAGGAATTCTTTAAGAAACATTTTATCCCTCGCCCCTTGAAAGCACAGATTAAATTCTGAAGATATGACTATTCAGGCAGTGTCACTTCTGATTCTGCCACTTTGCATGTCACTTGTCTATGAAGATTTTTCAAGCTTGAAAATATAGCATCCTGGAAGATATGGCCTGAACTCAGGATATAAGACTCATCTAATTGGTGGAACAATATGAAGAAAATAAACCAATTCTAAGGCTGAGAAGATGGTTTGATCGACAGAAGGTAGGCTCAGGGCTGCCTCTGTTCATTTCCTAGAAAAGAAAAATTCTTGGCTCCATAGGTTTAAAGAAAAGTACTTTTACTAGCTTGTTGATCAGAAAGGTCGACAGTTTGGTGGTTCGGATTCCTTGTGCCGCATAATGGAGTGAGTTCCCGTTACTTGTCCCAGCTTCTGCCAACCTAGCAGTTTGAAAGCACATAAAAAATCCAAGTAGAAAAATAGGGACCACTTTGGTGGGAAGGTAACAGCTTTCGCCGGGTGTTTAGTCATGCCGGCCACATGACCACGGAGACATCTTCGGACAGCGCTGGCTCTTCAGCTTTGAAACAAAAGATGAGCACTGCCCCCTAGAGCCGGAAATGACTAGCACGCATGTGCGAGGGGAACCTTTACCTTACTTTGCTAGGAACAAACCGAAAGCAGACAGTTTCAAGCAAGCACTGAGGCACAGCAACTTGAAACGCAGTATACAGCCCAACCTCCTTGTAGCTAAGCAACCGGAGGCCACCGCATACCAGAGCGAAGGGACCTGGCCTTGGAGATAACTGCAGTTGCAAAGCTGCAATGTAAACTTCTCCACAGTTCCCCCCCACCCCATTCTATGGCAGCAAGCAACAGGCTGGCTGTCAGTAGGCGTGAACTTGAGAAGGTTCAAGTTTTAGCTAAGTAGCCTGGGGCAAGTGGTAGCTTTTGTTTTGATGGTCTGCACAATGGAAATAATAGTACATAATAATGGAAACCACACAATGTGGTTGTGTGAAGACAGCATGACCATAGAGGATCAATCAAGAACTGTGGTTGGAATGCAGTATTGCAGGCTAATCTTGCCGACTGCCAGGAGTTCAATCCTGACTGGCTCAAGGTTGACTCAGCCTTCCATCCTTCTGAGGTCAGTAAAATGAGGACCCAGATTGTTGGGGGCAATATGCTGACTCTGTAAACCACTTAGAGAGGGCTGTAAAGCACTACAAAGCGGTATATAAGGGTAAGTGCTATTGTGATTGCTATCATTGTGTTAGCCCCATTTAATTTAGTGCTGGATAGAGAAAAGATTAGATTTTTCTTCTAGAACTCAATCTAGGCAAAGCCAAGGCAAAAGATTGTGAAGGAGGGGACTATATTTGATAAGCAATAGAACAAGTTGGCAGCATTTTTAATTATCATTTCCGAAGAAAAAAATTGTTTTTTTTAAGTTGCACTCAAAGATCAAGTAAATTTAAATAGCACAGCAATTTGAAGTATTGAAAACAACCTTCTCTTTTGTTCAGAATATTTATATTTTTAGGAACAACTTTTGAGCTTTTTGATCAAGCAGTGTGACACATTAATAAATCAAACCAATAAGTCCTACAGCATTTCAGATTAGTGATAAATGTCTCAGTAACCAGATGGTTTTTTCTTTTTCTTTAAAAAGCTGCATTTTTAAAACATGTTTTGTATAATACAATAGTTCCCAATTTGTCTCTCTCCAGAAAAAACTTTGAAGTATAAATAAACCTTCTCACATAAGGCACAGTGACCCAGCTCAAATTATTCTTCTTTGGACACATGCAAAACCCAGAAGAAGGCTCTAATACTGGGCAAAAGGAAAAGAAAGGAAAGAAAAGGATGCCCAGCAGTGAAAGGTATGGACTTAGTTACAGTGGCAATGGGACCACCATATGACCCATGGTGGCGCAGTGGTTAGATTGCAGTACTGCAGGCTACTTCTGCTGCTTGCTGGCTGCCTCCTTCCAAGGTGGGTAAAATGAGGACCCAGGTTGTTGGGGACCATATGCTGACTCTGTAAACTGCTTAGGGAGGGCGGAAAAGCTCTGTGAAGCGGTATATAAGTCTAAGTACTATTGCTTTTGGGAGATGTGGTTAGCAACAGATGGACTTGGACAAGAATTTACCTCAGTGGTTGCTAAGAGGCAACCCCAACTTGATGGCACTATAAACGATCAATGGCTAAATTCAGCAATCCCAAATCATGGGCTGAGTTGTAAACCAACCCCACAGGATGAATTAAAGATCAGATACTGCAACTGATTATGGGGCAATTACAGAAAGAAGTGGGGTCTCCCATTGGCCGTCCCCGTTTGCATTCAGCAGTCTGTGTTGCTTATGCCAGGCCTGACCCTGGATGAGGAAGTCTGCATGGAAGAGAGAGTGACAAGATAGATGGCAGTGGTAATCACTCACCGGGATTGAATGAAGGTCTTTTTCATGTAAATGGGGTGGTTTGAATTAAGAGCCTTGGTGGTGCAGGCTGTTAAACGCCTAGCACTTAGCTCCATCTGCCTGCAATTAGTGCAGGCTCGAATCCCACCAGGCTCAAGGTTGACTCAGCCTTCCATCCTCTCAGGGTAGGTAAAGTGAGGATCCAAGATTGTTGGGGGCAATAAGCTGACTTTGTAAAAATGTCGCTTAGTAATAAGCAGGCATATACAATGGAATGAAGGCTATTGCTGAGCACATTGGGTTGTGCTCCAAAAGACTGTAAGCCGCCCTGAGTCTCCGGAGAAGGGTGGCATATAAATGTGAATTTAAAAAAAAAAACAGATTCCTGCACAACTGTTATATATTTCTGTGAAAAACTGAATTACAGCCTATTAGCAATTCAGTCTCCAAGTCAAACCTGACTCCCTACTGACTTCAGAGATATGTCTATATAGTTTTCTGGACAACATTGCAAAGTGGTTTGCTCTTGCTTACTTCCTGGATGACCTGAAGGTACTTTTTCTTTTTCAGGAGGCAACTGGACTCTCTTGTTCTTTCTTGGAAGACATTTCACTTCTCATCCAAGAAGCTTCCTCAGCTGTGCCAGGATAATGGAGAATGGAAGGATTTATATGCTATCCCCCATTATCCTGTCAGAGCTGAAGAAGTTTCTTGGATGAGAAGCGAAATGTCTTCAAAAAAAACCCAAGAAAGTCCAGTTGCCTCCTGGGGAAAAAAACCATCTTTGGGAGAACTATGACCTGGAAGACTGAGGTCTTGGATGGTCCTTTTAAAATTTTCCAGTCTAACTTACCAATAAGGATATTCTTATGGTTTCCCACCAGAGTGCCAACCAAGTTGGACCCTCCTTAGGTACTCCAAGATCAGCTGAAGTCAGTTAGATGCTGCCACCTAGCTTGGCACAGCCAGGAATTTATAATGATATTTATTTATTTATTTATTTATTTATTTATTTATTTATTTATTTATTTATATTGGGATTTATATGCCGCCCTATCTCCCGAAGGACTCAGGGCAGCTCACAACAGTAAAAACATACAATACAAAAGTTAAAATTTAAAAGATATTAAATAGAAATCCCAATAATTCGAATTAAAACTGACAACAGCCAATACAAACCAATAACCCCCCCCCCCTCAGTCCAGGTCGGCCTGTTGAAAGAGCCATGTCTTCAGGTCACAACGGAAGGATCGAAGGTCAGGAGCCATCCGCAGCTCCAAGGGAAGCTGATTCCACAGAGTGGGCGTGCCCACAGAGAAGGGTCTCCCCCTGGGGGTTGCCAGCTGACACTGTCTGGCCGACGGCACCCCAAGGGGGCCCCGTCTGTGGGAGCACACAGGGCGCTTGGAAGTTGTTGCTGGCAGCAGATGGTCCTGCAAATACCTCGGCTCTAAGCCATGTAGGGCTTTATAGGTGATTAGCAGCACCTTGAATCTCACTCGGAGGGCAACCGGCAACCATTGCAGCTCACGCAGGAGGGGTGTAATATGAGAGTATCAGGATACTCCCATCACAAGTATATGATAGAAGGATATGCTGTTAGCATGTCCATTTCTCTGATTTTTTTTTCAAAATGTTGCCTTAGAAAATGATTGCCTAGCTCCATGATGGCAAACCTATGCCACGTGGCATGCAGAGCTCTCTCTCCAGGCGCACCAGCCATCGCCCATTGCTCTTCCAGTTCTGGCGCGCATCTTCACGTGCACAGGAGCGCTGATAACTGGAAGAGCAGCTCCCCAGCTGGTCTTTGCCAACTGGTCTTTGTGGACGCATGCACGTTAGACATTCGAAGACCAGGTGGCTGAGCTGCTCTTCCGGTTTTGGCACTCGGTGCCTTTTCGGCATGTGCGCGCTCCCATTTTGGCACTCAGTGCCGAAAAGGTTAACCACCACTGGTCTAGCTACATAATTTGAATTGTGGAAAGAAGGGACTCCCTGTAGACTTTAAGATTCATCAAATAAATAATAGCAGACTAGACTAAACTAGAATAAAATAGAATAGTTTTTATTGGCCAAGTATGATTGGACACACAAGGAATTTGTCTCTGCATAAGCTCTCAGTGTACATATGAATAACAAAGTGATTAGTCATAGATCTTAAATTAGTTACAATCATAAATCATAAGATTGTATCATATTGAATCATATTGAAGAAAAGCTTGATTTATTTACCAGTCATGAGCCTTAACACAAGACTATAATGATCACAGCCATAGATCTGGATACCCCTTTGGAGATGGGGAAAAGTAGACTCTATACTTAGGAACAATGGCTTAATCAGAAGCCAGCCACTATATTCTTTTTAAAAAGCACATCTCATGGGTTGTATATAAATAATTCCCCATTTTAAATGATACTGAAAGAGAAAATGAAACAAGAGGAAAAACAAAACCTTCTAGGCTTGACATCAATATGGAGGCAGAAGGGTAGCACCAGAGATACAAGCTATAATGCATTAATTTAATATAGCTATGGGCCTAAATCTTGAGCAGCTGAGTCCCTACAAAGCAAGAAAAGAAGGAAAGTTCAATGTAGTTAATGCTTTATTAATCTTTCTTCTAAAAGTGCTCCTGCATTTGATACACTACAGCGTTTTTACAGAATATAGCATTGGTGACTAAGAGTTGAGACCCAATATGGCAGGATGGACAGAGACTAAAGCAGGCCTAACTTGTAACCACACACCAACATCTGGAGTCAAGCAGAAGAGCCCACTGATCAACAAGTGCAACTGCAAACAATCAACATATAAGCTACAACAGAAGCCAAAGATTTAGAACCAGTTTTCTCAAACTTGGCAACTTCAAAATGTATAAACTTCAGCTCCCAGAACTTTAAGATTTAACTTTAACACACATGTTAAAGCTGCCAAGTTTGAGGAATACTGATTTAGAGCCATATGTGTCACATTTCATAAATGAGAAAGCTCAGTCACTGAAATTGCAATTCAACAATCATAGAGCACCTCCTGAGCATAAGCTATAGACTCCCATCATCACTTAAAGAACTTCAAACTTCTCTCTGCCTCTGGCATGGCAAAAAGGGTTAGCATGCAATACATCTGTATCATATTAAAATAAAGATTTAAAGTTCCACTTCCAATGGCAACAAATTACAACAAAGAATATCTGAGCCTCAGTGGTTAGAATGCACTACCGCAGGCTACTTCTGCTGACTGCCGGCTGCCTGCAATTTGGCATGTCTAATCTCACCAATGTTGACTCAGCTTTCCATCCTTGTGAAGTCGGTAAAATGAGGACCCAGATTGTTGGGGGCAGACTCTGTAAACCACTTAGGGAGGGCTGTAAAGCACTGTGAAGCGGTATATAAGTCTAAGAGCTCTTGCTATTTCATGTCCTCTCCTTCACCCATTTTTATCCATCTCTTTTGCTCCCATTCCTTCTGGTCATCTTTACTCCCCTCCATCTTCTCTATTGTTACCCACCAAGGAAACTGACACTGAAACAGTTCAGACACTTCAGGATGACATCTGCATTCTGAGAATCCGAGAAGGAGAATACTGATCACTGAGCAACTGTACACTTCTGCCTCCCTTTGTGCTTGGAGTTCAGGAATAGATTACCCCCAGGCATGTAGTTAATTGAGAAACTGATTAATGAGCCAAAGGATTGAGCCAAATGCTGCCATCAACCAAAACAAAAGCTTGCTCTTCTCCTCTCTCAGTCAATTAGAAAACAAAACAAAACAAAAATTACCCTCCGAGTATAAGGCTTATTTTCAGTTTTCAATATTATTTGCCATTTAAGAAAGTGGCTGTAGAGATCTCTTCCAATTGTTCCTTTGTTTAAAGTCCTTCTGTCTCCATTTCCTACTAACAAAAATGTCTTCAGTAGCTTCAGCAACTCAATAAAATGTCTAATTAGTTTTAAGTTTGATGCTTGAGGAAGAAAGCTTGGAAAAGTGGGCTTTCTGTGGAAAGGAATTTTCCATGAGGTTGCTGTGCTCTTTCTTCTGCCCCCCAGGTAGAAGTATCAAATGGGCCAATCACAGCACAGCTGTGGTTTGAATTCCTGGGCTTTGCTAAGCCCCACCTCACCTGGCCCAGGTGTACTTAAGGGGCTGCCTTATGGCAACTAGCCAGTTCCCCCTTAGCCAGTTCCAGCTGCCTGGGGCTATGCAGCTGGAAGGACTTTGCCTCAACCCACAAGGAAGGATTTTGGAACTCCGGTCACACAGGTGACCGTTACTGAAGAAGGACTTATTGAGGACTTAAAGGAATTGCTGAGCACACTGGGTTGTATCCCAGAAATTGTAAGCCGCCCTGAGTCTTCGGAGAAGGGCGGCATATAAATGTAATTTTTTAAAAAAATTGACTACTGGTATACTTTTGGAATCTTTTATTGCTTTTTGTAACCTTTTACATCAAATAAAGAAGTTTGTATTGAACTCACTGGGCTCAGCCTTTTCCTGATAGCTTCACAATAGAGAAAGGTTATGAACCATCAATATTTCCCACCTTTTTCCTCACACTTTCCTTAATTCTTGGAACTCGATAGGAAGTTCTAGTCAATAATCACAATTATTATTATTATTTTGTTTCTTCATCTAATGAAAAATACAAAGGTTGCATTGAGTTACTTACAGTCATAATAGACCCCCCCCCACTCTGTGGTGGCTATTCCTAGAGAGAGAGAGAGATGTACGGTGTACAAAAAAGCAGAGGAAAGAAACATCATTGTATTTTTTAAAAAAAAAACCCTGTAATAACTGAATTTTGATTTTGATTCCGTCTTTAAAATTGCAGCTGTCCCAACAGAAATGGGATAGTTGCAGTCAGATAAAAATAGCTACTGTTTTAAATAATGAATGTTTCTCCTGCAGTTAAATAGTAGCTGTTTATATATAGTATCGGTCACTGAATATGGTGCAAAGAGATTTCCTAAAGGCCATTCATGGAGTCTCATTAATCAATTACTGCCTGGAACTTCCTGTCTCTGCTATTTATGTCTACTAGAGAGCCTATCTGGTTACACAGTTTTGAGGCTCCTGGAAAGATGGCTTCCTTGACAAATTCTACACATTTATCTGTCAGACTTTAACAGATAAAAAGGAGATGGTGCAAGGTCAGGGTAGATGGGGACCAAGTTTTTAGATACTTGGATCATAACTCCCCAAACCAGGGAAGTGATTCTGTGAAACTAGAGTTTTTAGATACTTGGATCATAACTCCCCAAACCAGGGAAGTGATTCTGTGAAATTAGGGCAGAAAAGTTAAAAATATAACAACAATCAACAACTGCTCAGTTTAAGGACTATGAAGTACATTTTAAAATCTGTCAAAATGTAGCAGGAAGAAAAGGTAATGGTTTTGAACTCCTAGATGTACCAGGAGGGGACAGTCTACTCACTTTGACCCAAAGCAATTGATTCTTTTCTATGGCTTTATTCTAGTGTGATATAAGAATCTGATTCAGCTATGCCATGTTTCTGAAAGCCACTAGCTAAGTTCAGACCTATGAGCCAAGCTGAGCCATGTTGAGTTATATAGGAATTCCTGTTGCCATTTTGCAGACAAATGGGGGCATTATCCTCCAGCCTTTCTCCCTTCTGAGACTCTCAATCTAATTGGCAACTGTCCAATTGGTGAATCCAGAAAAAGAACATTATTTTACCAAGAGTAAAAAAACTTTATGTCTAGTTTGAAGTATGCTTATGCTGTTGTAACTATTATCCCTTCTCAGCTTGCCAATGAACTAGGAGGGAGGCAAGGGGGAAATGGAATGTAGGCTCCAGACATCAAGAAGGCAAACTGTGAGAGCCAAGGACACTTCAGCAGGTGGCTAAAATCCTCAGAAACATTTTCTCATAACAATTCAATGACATTCAATTGGACAATGTGACCTGCACTAATAGGGGGAGGAACCATTCTAGACTTTAATTATATGGGATTACACGGGAATTAGTTAGAGCTGGTTTTGCCTTAATCTGTGCCGAGATGATGTACTCAATAACATAAAGAGATTGGATCGTCTCTATTCTTGCTCAGTTGGGTTCATCAGTCAGAACCTAGGCTCTTTACTGAATAAATCCACATTGGCACAGAAGAAGTGAAACCAACTCTGAGCTTCCCATGCAACAACACACATAGTTAATTCCCCCCTTTCCCTTAGGGCCACCCTTAGTCCATTACATCCACCAATCGCTTCTGTTAATTTTGTTATGGGAACCAGCAGGCTACCCTGGGACAATTGGTCATGGTATACTTGAGGGGGGAGCAATGTCTCATGGGAACTGACGATGCTTGGATGCCATTCCTGCACCCTTGCATTCATTCCATTCCACCACCATCCTTTTCTCTGTCAAGCTATGAGCAAAGTGGAACATAGTGAAAGTGTGAGTCAGTCTTGACACTAATTGATAAATTACCACAATACATAATACCTCCATAATTTATTCATTTACTTGATTTTTAGGGCCACTTGATTCTGAAATGACCTTTGGACAGCTTACAATGTTTTTATGACACAATTTTAAAACACGGTTAAAAACATAAGCACCCCAGACAACAACATTAAAGACTTGACAGGGGTTCCAGAAACACCTTAATCCCTGGAGAACAGCCTTTACAATGGTCTTGTAAAACAGGTTGGTGCTATTAAAATAAGTAGGGGTGACTGAAGATCATTTCTGAAGTCAGCATTCTGAGAATACCTGATCCATAATCCAAATGGTAATAATTATCTGAACTCCATGCACTCATTTGAAAATATGTTCTATTAAAAAAAATGGGATTGATGTTCAAGGAAACATGGTAGAATAACACAGTAAGTCAGGGATGGGGAATGTGGCCTTCCAGATGTTGTCAAACCTCAATTCTAGTTGCCTTACCCAACATTTTGAATATGAAGGATGCTGGAAATTCTAGTTCATCAACATCTGAAGAACCTCATTTCTTCACAAGGTCTCCAGTTTTATGTGATGTGACTCAGGGGAAGATGGAGTATCCCCAAACCACCTAGTGAGAATATGCTTCTATTGTCTTAGAAGGTAGTGTCCATCTGTCCAATTCTGTCTGGGCTTGGAAGCTAAGCTGGATAAGACCTGCTTAGAAGTTGGATGGAGGTCTCCTAGTTTTAGGCATGCCCCCCAAAAGTTACAAGCGAAAGAACTGAAGAGGAAAGTAAGAAGTAATTGTAGAAGAGGCAACACTGTTTTCATAATTTGGACACCCACTCTCACACATGGTTAAAACAGGAGCATGCTATACAGGTATTCCTCAATTAACAATCACAATTGAGCCCAAAATTTCTATTGTTAAGTGAAACATTTGTTAAGTGAGTTTTGACCCATTTTATGACTTTTCTGTAGCTTCTGTGTCCTGGGATTCAATTCATGACTCCCAAAGTTGTTAAGTGAATCATTGCAGCTGATAAGTTAGTAACCCGATTTTTAAGTGAATCTGGCTTTCCCATTGACTTTGCTTGTCAGAAGGTCACAAAACCTTCTGTGACCTTGGGGTACAGCAATGGTCATAAATATGAACCAGTTGCCAAGCATCTAAATTTTGATCACAGGATCATGGGGATGTTGCAAAGGTCATAACTTTGAAAAACAGGTCATAGGTCACATTTTTCAGTGCCGTTGTAACTTGTAACAATCATTAAATGAACTGTTGTAAGTCAAAGACTACCTGTAACAATATTCGTGTATATAGATTTCAGAATAAAATCTATCCCTTGAAAACCGTTTCTTCCTTTCTGCACCATTTTCAAAATAGTATTTTTCCCTCACACCTGAATTCAAAAATCCCAATGTCTTTTGACATATTATCTATATCCAGCTTGAACTTCTGCCCTGCTGTCCCTTTTTATCAAATTAATTATGAGTATACTGTACATTTGAAAATATATGACTGAAACAGTATCATAGACTTGTTCTTAGTCAAGTCTGGGAAATGAAGTGGTTTTAATTTTGTCTCTACATGATCCTTAAATTAGAGATTTAATGAGAATTGATACCTCATTAATTCCTTACCAGAATGAGGCCTTGCACTGAAAACAGATTTTAGTCCTGGTGAGTCTTGGAAAAAATTAAGCCTCAGAAGCTGGCAAGGAAAACAACAATAATTAACTGAGGAAAGCTTCTTAATACGGAAAAGAGGGTAGAAAATTAGGAAGAAAATCTTTTGAGAGAATACAAAACTGTAAACAGGAAGGAAAAGAAGAAAGACAAGTAGAACAGAGAGCTGTGTTCTGAAAAAGAAAGAGAAAGGAAACTGTATTTATTTTTAAAGAACCACACAGGGAAAGATTTGCTTATCCTGGAGAACAAGCAAAACTGTTGAGGAGACCCAAAGATGCTTTTTCAAGAGGAAACTGGACTTTCTCTGTTCTTCCTTCAAGATGTTTTGCTTCTCATCCAAGAAGCTTCTCCATAACATTTGACACCATTACATATCCATATAGCACTTAGATTTATATACTGCTTCACAGTGCTTTACAGCCTTCTCTAAGCAGTTTACAGCATATTGCCCCCCGACAATCTGGGTCCTCATTTTACCCACCTTGGAATGATGGAGGGCTGAGTCAACCTCACTGAGCCGGTGAGATACGCATATACATATACATATAACATACGCACGTGCACGCACACACACACACACCCCACTATCCCATAATAACATTTTACACAAGTTTGATATATGTATTGATTAAGATGCTGGGCTAGAGAGACTCAAAGATGGACCAGAGACCGCAATCGTGTGCATGGATTGGTTCTAGGCTGTGTTGGTTCTTGAAGATTTGTTGTTCTTTTCAAGAGAGTTCAAGGACAGAGTGAAATGATTGTGAGTGTGAAAGAATTCAAAGACCACAGAAGGAAGCAAAGGACTCACCCTGGAACAAATCTACCCAATGTCAGTGGCTTCTTGGGAGCCAGAAGATGGAGGCCAAAACTACCTCTTGATTGCCACAGAAGGAGACTCAAAGCCTGGGAGACAGAAGGCCAGCCAGTGTAATTAACCTCTTATTTTTCTCTAAACAGCAATGCTCATATTTAGCCAAGGCTCTAGACTACATACATAATAACAACCACCAAAATCCCCATAAGTGAGGAGCTTTATTTTATTGGCAGTTAATTAATTTAGCTTAGAAATGCCTGGCAACTATCAGTCGAGGGTTTGTTGATTTTACCTCATTTTATGGAGTGACTGTCATGCCTTGGCTATTTACTGTGAAGGAATGAGAGAAAGGACTTTGGCTGATTTAGCTCAACTCCTATCATGAAATACTACTTAATACCCAAATTTGCTTTGCTTTGGTATGTTAATACCGAGAGAGAGAGAGAGAGACAGAGACAGAGAGGGAGGGAGGAGCAGGAGAGGGAGTGGGAGAGGGGGAAGGGAAAGAGATAGAGTCAGGTGCATCAAACTTGATTTCATTGAGGGCTGCATCAGGGTTGTGTTTGACCTGGGGGGGGGGCTGGGGTGAGCATGGCCAGGGTGGGCATGGCCAGCTCAATGTCACTTGTGTCAGGGGTGCCTGTGGTGGCCAAAGCACTCTTCCAGTAAAAACAGGCTCCCGAGCTCCATTTTCGACTGCAATGGCCTCCTGCAACCCCCTGCCAGTGAAAACGGAGCTTAGGAGGGCTGTGCACAGCCCTCCTGAGCTCCATTTTTGCTGGCAGAGACACGGTGAGCCAGTCCTTTGCTGTTTCCAGGACAGCCCCGTGGACCAGATCAGGCCTTGAGTTTGACATCCCTGGAGAGAGGGAGGGAGGGAGGGAGGGAGGGAGGGAGAGGGAGAGAGAGAATGAATGTTGGTTTCTGTAGCTTCTGTACCTGGGATGCAATTCATGACTCTCAAAGCACTTGTGATAATCCTTTGTAAGAAGGAAGCTGATTGCAGGAATTGGCCTTATAACAACAGGACGACCGTTCTAGGCTCATGCTCCTTACGGACAATTCTTGGGCAGATGACTTGTGCATTGAGAGGCACTCCTAACTGAATAAGGCTGGTCATAAAATCCAGAAGTTTTCATTTAAAGATGGGCTGTGCACACCAGCAGTCCTGCTCTAAATTTTTTTTTGTTTAATGTAAACGAAGACAAGAAAGTACGAAAGAACTGCAAGTTGTAGATCATGAAGCTAGAACTTTCAGTTTCAGAAAAAAAGCCCACATTATATATTGAAAATAAACCAGGCAAACAAGAACATTACCATTCATAATGCAATCCTAGCCTCCTTTATTTCAAAAGTAGTTACACCATGCTCAGCAACATTTTCTCCCAAGCGAATTTGCAACCTAAGTCCATATGTAGTGTTTCTACGTACATCTATAGCTTAGGTCAAGGATAAAATAAGGACATGAAATGGGAGACATGGCAAAGTAGAGGAAGTTCTGAGATAGCTCCAGATAAATTATCACTTGACCCCCAAGGGATTTTATTATTCGAAGCATTTAGTTACATGTTGGCCAAAAGAAACATCTCTGTTATGGCAACTGAGGTATCCGGATACGAGCTCGCCATGTGGATTTTGCCATTGCAAACACCATTTAGTTTCAAAATGCACTAGAAAAATTTTTTTTAAAGCTAAAACTGAACAGGCAGTTAAGGGTGAAGGTTAAGGCAGCATTTGTACTTGACTGAGAATAACATGCTTACAAATGGGGAGAATTGGTTACAAATAGATTGCAGTTGCCACTACCTGCTAGCAAATAGGATCATCATTTACTCCTCCTCATAATCATAACCATCAATATTATAATTGTCACCACTACTGCTCAGTAGAAGTTGTTCCTCCCACAAATGTCCTTTCTAGAAATATTCCTGCCATAAATATTAGACAATGTCATTCATAGTTAGCATATTTCAGTCACTAATCTGATTAATACCACTTGTGCTACTTTTTTTTCTTTTTCCATTATTGCTACAAATGGATCTCCAGCTGCTAAAATCTTGCTTGGTTCCTTGGAAAAATCTCATAATATGTTTTTAGGCGGGTGTGGATTCAACGGGATTACAGATCAAGATGGAAGGAAGTGATGGCTGGGCTTGAGAGTACACCTTGAAAAGACAGGGCTTCTCTGCGAGGAGCAGCAACAACCTGGAGCAATTTCCTACTGTGTGTAGAAACAGACATTCCCAAGCTACTAAAAAGAGGCAGTGATGATGTCAGGGTTCCAGCAAAACATACTCAATGGAATCAAAACCCCCAGGGCAGGCATATTCCTCAAAGCATAGATTTATTTGGCATGTCATGTTGGCACAGCTGGGGAAAACCCGACTCTGAAGGACCTGAGGTTTTCCCCACCCTAATCAAAACCCCAAAGTTCTTTCCCTCAGGTCACACATCTGTCATATGGTCCAATCAGATCACAGCCCCAATCCTGGCTGGCTTTGGGCCACACATCTCCAACACCTGGTAGAACATCCATGGCTACCACGGGAAATAATGTTATTTTGACTACACATCCCCCATCTATCTCTAGCTTCCCCCCTCATGTTCCCACAGCTCTCACCGGCCTTGCTGTGGCAGCCCTGAAGAAGCTCCCAAAATGGCTTCAGCCCAAAATGGCTTCAGGGCTGACAGATGATGCATTACTGTTATCATCATGGCAAAACCTCAGGAGGGACCTTGAGGGCTGAAGCCTGCCCACAGACCTTCACAGCTTTGTTAAAAGTGATCAGTTGGTGTTTCACGAAGCTCACCTACAAGCACGGGGATAATGTATCTAGCAAAAGCTAGGGATACAAAAACAATAAGGGATCCAAATTTGGGGATCTTGCTCCCAATGGACTAGTTACTTATAAGCGGCCAATGGAACTTGCTAACATTCATCTTTAATTGAACCTCCCCCCCCAAAAAAATGACCAAAAAGCATGTTTACCATTGGGTACAAATAGTAGTAACACCACTCAAAGACAGATGATATTGGGAAGGAGTGTCACTTATATTAAAGAAGGACACTTATCTATTAAGTAGGAATAGACAAGTAGAAAAGGTTGCTTTTTTTTAAAGTCCAGCAATACCTACAGCAGGAAAACACCAAGTTTTCATGTATTCTCACGAAGAAAGAGCCTTGGTGGTGCAGGCTGTTAAACGCTTAGCACTTAGTTCCAGCTGCCTGCAATTAGTGCAGGCTCGAATCCCACCAGGCTCAAGGTTGACTCAGCCTTCCATCCTCTTGGGATAGGTAAATTGAGGACCCAAGATTGTTGTGGGCAATAAGCTGACTCTGTAAAAATGCCGCTTAGTAATAAGCAGGCATATACAATGGAATGAAGGCTATTGCTGAGCGCATTGGGTTGTACTCCAAAAACAAATTGTAAGCTGCCCTGAGTCTCCAGAGAAGGGCAGCATACAAATATGAATTAAAAAAAAAGATGGGTAGTTGTCGAATTGTTATATTTTTAATCCATAAAAGACTTACTACGTTGGAATAGTGCCCCACTAAAGTGGACAGGATAAAGACTGGAGTTTGACTGAGCTGTGTGAATGGGCTTTCCATGCCCGCCATTGTCCTGTTTTCTTTGAAAGCTGCTGCTTCAAGAATGGCTCCTACCACTAGGAAAACCAGCTCCTGCTACAATGACATAATCATTCCATCCTTCCACCATTGATCCATCACTGTGCGCTCCCACAGATGGGGCCTCCTGGGGGTACCATCAGCTAAACATTGTAGGCTGGCAACCCCTAGGGGGAGGGCTTTCTCTGTGGGAGCGCCCACCCTCTGGAACCAGTTACCCCTGGAATTGCGCCTGGCCCCTGATCTCCACTCCTTCCGTTGTGACCTTAAAACATGGTTATTTTCACAATCCGGCCTGGACTGACAGGGGATCGGGGTTTTAATTTGGAATGTTTATTTGGCTGTAATTTAATATTTTTTTAATTGTTTTAATTTTTGTATTGTTCGTTTTTATGTACACCGCCCTGAGTCCTTCGGGAGAGAGGGCGGCCTATAAGTCCAAATAAACTAAACTAAACTAAACTAAACTAAACTAAACTAAACTAAACTAAACTAAACTAAACTAAACTAAACTAAACTGTCTAGCAGCAGCCTAGGCTCAGGGAGAGTTCAGCAGATGCCATATTTGTGGTCCTCCCAGCTGCCTTGAAAGACACTGGAAAGATGTTGCTTCTGCCCCACTTCTCTTTTCTTTCCCCCCACAAGTGAGAGAAAAGGAGGGGGAGGGGTGTATGGAGAAACAGGAAAAAAAACATGAGATGGAATTGGAATTGACCTTCCTTCAAAATTCGTGTTGGGAAGGTTGGTTTGCCTACTTCATGGCCACTTTATGTCCAATTATCTGCACTCCATGTGGCTCTGGGGGAGAAGTGAAAACTGAAATACTGGTAGTCCTCAACTTACAACAGTTGGTTTAGTGATCTTTCAAACTTACAATGGCACTCAAAAAAGTGACTTACAACCATTTTTTACAGTTATGAACATTGCAGTATTTCCATGATCTGCATTGGTTGCCGGTTGCCCTCCATGTAAGATTCAAGGTGCTGGTGTTAACCTATAAAGCCCTACATGGCTTGGGTCCGGGGTACTTGCAGGAGCGTCTCCTGCCATCATCGAGTTCCAATCGCCCAGTGCGCTCCCATCGGCAGGGCCTCCTCGGGGTGCTGTTGGCCAGACAATGTTGGTTGGCGGCTCCCCGGGGTAGGGCCTTCTCTGTGGGAGCACCCACCCTGTGGAACCAACTGCTCCTGGGGTTACGGTTAGCTCCCGACCTGTGTTCTTTCCACCGCGATCTAAAGACCTGGCTGTTTTCACAGGCCGGCCTGGATTGAGGGAGACTGGGGGTTTTAATTGGACATTTTAGTGGGAAATTTTATTGCTGATTTGGATTGGATTAATATTTTTTATATTTCTATGTATGTTATATCTTTTTTGTGAGCCACCCCGAGTCCCTCTGGAGATGGGGCGGCATATAAATCCAAATAAAATAAATTTAAACTGATCTTCTGGCAAGCAAAGCCAATAGGGAAGCCAGATTCACATAACAACTGGGTAGCTAAGTGATTCACTTAACAACTGTGGCAAGAAAAGTCGTAAAATGGGGCAAAATTCACTTAACAAATGTCTCACTTAACAACATAAATCTTAGGCTCAATTGTGATGGTAAGTTGAGGACTACCTATATTATAATGATGAGATGCCTAGAGAAGCTCCATTTTTACAGGGCCTTGCTAGGATTTCATCTAAAAAATAACTGGATGAAAGGTGGATTCAATTCTTGGATGGAGGGTTGATTAATCTCACAATCACTGCTTCACATAATATGGTTGATTGGTGGGAGTTACTTTAACCCTGTGTAAGGTTATTTACAATTTCATCTCCTCAGGATTTGTTGGGTCACTTCGTCATCATTTTTGGAATTCCTACAACCAACCCTCGCTGGCCCAACCCAAGGGTGTCATAAGCAAGGGCTCTTGAAGTAGGAATACATCCTTGAAGTAATAAATCAGCAATATATATTTTTCTATGCTTATTTGTTTCTGGGGATGTCAAGGAGGACTGAATGGGAGCTACTGGCTCATCGTATCTTTTGGGCTCATTGCCATTTTGGGGCAAGTTCCAAAGAATTTGCTAATGCAACCAATTCTGAACTACAGACCTGGTTTGTTTTAAACTGCCATCCCTTCTGAATCCATTTCTCAGATTAGCAAAACAGCAGAGGTTTTCTTGTTCTTTCCACCCCTTCCTGAACTCTGACTCCCTGTCTTAACAAATAAATTACCTAGTTTGCTTCTTTTGGTCTGAATAATGTCATTGCTACAGAGAGGAGGTGGGTGGGTGGGAGACCACAGCTGCAGATCTGAGCTAATATATGTTTATTCTTTGGGATATATTTCTCCTGTGAAACTTTGAAAAACACTCCTCTTTGATTCTGAACTGTAGCTCATGATATACGACTAGGGGTATTTTTAATCAGACTAGATCTATTTGTTTCTGTTCTCGCTTGCCACCAGAATGCAATGAATCTACCAGTCCTAGATGTAATTTCTCTTCTTTTGGGAGAGCAATATTAAGGTAAAATGAAATCCTGTATTAACTCTCAACCTTCCATCTATTCTTTTATATAGTTGTCCCTTTCTCTCTCCCCCATCTCTCTTCCGTCCAGCCCTAGATCAAGTAGTATTACTGAAATATGGTTAATAAGCACGGGTAAAGTAAGTTATTTAATTATACACTTACTAACAGCGGCACGGATTTCATTAGCTCAATATTGGAAGAAACCAAATATACCACCAATACATGTTGCTATTCAAAAAACTTAAGAATGTGCTCAACTGGAGAGACTTACGCTCAAGATAAATGGAAAGGAGGATACAGACTATTATCAGATATGGGGAAAATGGTATAAATGGGTAGATTATAAAGGAAAAAATGCTAAAAATAAATGAACCCAAGAATCATATTATATTCTGCAATTTATTCGGAAAGCACAAAGATAACAAAGGTATGAAAGCTTCTTTTCTCTTCATTAACATTATTATTTACTTAATAAGTTACTCTATTTAATACTTAAAACAGTATGAATGTATTAGTAGTTGAAAAATAGCTATAAACCAACGTAGAGAAGTGCGAGTTATTTAATGATTAAACGATAGTGAATGAAGATGAGATAAGTATTAGTTTGTACAGACTAGTAGATTGTATCAAATTCGATATCAATGTAAAAAATATTTATATATTAGTGTTTTTTGTATTTTCTATCAGTGTTTTTGTACATGTGTGTTTTTAAATTTGTAAATAAAGTTGTTTTTAAATTTTTTTAAAAAAGCATAGGTAAAGAGGTTGTTACTGATTTGTGTATACCACAAGCCTGCTATGCAAAACTTGAGTGGCTATTCTAAATGTTAGCCTAGTTGTTACAAAGAGTGCAAACCACCCACAAAATTACTTTCAAGAGTTTATCAAGAGTTTCCAAAATGTCTCCATTTGCTGCCTATTAAATCACTGTTTGTGTGAATTATTTGGTCCACAAATTTGAAACATGAGTTGTTAAATGCTTGAGGGTATGTGAGAAGGTGTGTGTGTGTCTGTTTGTGCATGCATGTCTCTATGTGTATATAAAGACTCTTGTGTCTCTTAGCCTTTATTTGGTACATCGTATTGGTCAAGAATTTTCAAACCAAGGTATCTTTAATGGATTAACTCACAGAATGACAGAACCCACTAATCTGATGGGATGAAAGTTGGCAAAGTTGTGGCCACTTCAATGCCACTGTGCCTGCCAATTACATTTCCCAGAAAACCACAGATCTAAGAGCAGAAGGGACCTCTGCCCTCTTTTCTTGCCTCCCTAATGGTCCTTGTGCTTAATGGCTGATGGCAAAACCCAACAGACAATCAGGCATTGGTTGCTACAGAACTTTGCCTGAAATTAGAAATCTCTTAATGGCAATGATGGGTGAGGGAATGATGAAGGTGTGACCCTATCTGCTGGCAAGATAGGGCTGGCTGGGGTCGATGGGTGAACCCTCCTGCTCCCTGGAGAGAGGGGGTCTGCCAGTTGGCTTGGGGCTCCAATTGTGGAGTATCACACTGGAGGTGGTTGATGGATCAATAATGATCCCACCTCCCCCCCTGCACATCCTACTCCCTCCCCTACCATCTTTTGATCATAATTTATAGTTTTCCGGTGTGTTGTGTGTATGTGTATGTGTATGTACCTCTAGTCATGACCATAATTCGTTCCATAACTTTAGTGATTTCTTCGTCTTCTAACATTTCGTCTTCAGGAATTTCAGGGATCGTGTTTGATCACCACCCGAGTATGTGTTCATGACCAGATTAAATTTTTTTGTGAATTTTTTGATCGGAACCCAATTTGGTCATGGTCAGAAGCGTTCGCGACCAGAGGTTCTACTGTATATGTATATATATATATATATGGGTGGGTGCATTTAATGTTTTTAACATTGTAAGCCGCCCAGAGTCATTTTGTGGTGAGATGGATGGCAAACAAATTAAATAATTAAATATTCTGATTTGAATGACTATTATTTTACTAATGGGAAATAGTTGTTCACTGACTTAAAAAAACTGATTAAAGCAATAAATGACATATATCAAGTACCATCCCTTTCAGGTAGTCCAGCCAAGAAGCAGAAACCATGAGTAGTAAAACTACCTTTATTGTAAGGTTACAGTAACAGGAACTTGCAATTCTTGAATGCATTTGTCCCCTCCTTTATTTTTACTTTCCAGAATATTAGGGAAAGTCCTTCTGAACCATCTTCCATCTCCCTTTTCCTACTGGAGACTGAGATACCTTGGCATGATGGTTGCTTATTCGGCAGCTCTTCCTCCTGTCTCCTGTCATTTTTACATAAATTACATTAAAATGCTCCATTTGTGCATGTGGCAAACATACATGCAGACATGAATATGTGTAGAGCTATCTGTCAGAAACGGTTGTCCAAAATAGGACAGGGCTTAGACACAAAGTAACTATAAACAGAATTAATAATTACTAGGAATGCTCATACATTCGGAATCTATTTTATGATTTAAAGAATCCATTCATTAAGATTAATGCAACTCTTAAAGCAACAGGATTTGTTTTTCAGGCTTTTTCACCCTTTGGAAACCTGAAAAATTTCAAGCTGCTTTAATGAGTAGCAGAGAGGTGCCGTACTTGTGCCATGGTTTGAAGCACTTTCACCACTTCATTTCTGAAGCATGAACAGTCTTATAATTACTGATGATTAATTGCCTGTAAACTAATTGATCTCTCCTCTGTTTATATCAATCTATCTCTCTTATACACACACAGAATGTGCAAATATTCCCAAACACATTACTCTCCCTGCTTCAGGGAAATAGCAATAGCACTAGCACTTAAGATCTATATACCGCTTTACAGTGCTTTACAGCCCTCTCTAAGTGGCTTACAGAGTCAGCCTATTGCCCGCAACAATTTGGGCCCTCATTTTACCCACCTCGGAAGGATGGAAGGCTGAGCCAACCTTAAGCCTGGTGGGATTCGATCTGCCAAATTGCAGGCAGCTGGCTGCAGCAGAAGTAGCCTGCAGTACTGCACTCTAACCACTGCATCACTGAGACTGGTGGCATCAAGTGTTATTTTGGGTCTGGTGTTGGTTTTCATGGCTGGGACTCGTTTGTTGATTAGGGCTAGTTTCCAGATGTCTGGTAGGTGGGAAGTATCATCCCGTTTATTAATGTTATGGGGGTGTTTCTGTATTTCGATGGCTTCCCTAATTATTCTCTTGTTGAAGTGTTCAGTATTGGAGATAAGTTTGGATCCCTCAAAATCAATTTCATGTCCTGTGGCTTTAAGGTGCTGGAAAAGGGAGGAAGAAAAAAATTCCTCCCAACAACACAGCCAACCAACCTGCTTACAGCAGAGCCAGCACACCACACACCCCCTCCAGTATTTATAGAGAGAAGGCAGCTCAGATCACGCTTTGCTGGCACAAGCACGAAGCCGAAGACACCAGCCTGAAGATGGCGAGTGGGATCTCATTGAAACGTCGCCAAGGTATTCTCAATCTTACACGGGACAAGACCCGAATACACCAAGACCTACATACCTTTACCCGTGAAAATCTATGAATATATATATATATATATATATATATATATATATATATATATATATATATATATGTAGGTCTTGGTGTATTTGGGTCTTGTCCCGGGTAAGATTGAGAATACCTTGGCAACGTTTCGACGAAATCTCATCCGTCATCTTCAGGCTCTTCAGCTTTGTTCTTCTGGGAGAAGTGCGTGATCGTGGCTGTTTTCCCCTTTTAAACTCCAGAGTTGGCTGTGTTGTTACTTCTTGATTGGTTGATGGAGTTGATGTATGCAGATTGGATGGCTTTTTCCTGAGACCCTGTGTGGCTGAGGTGTTGGCTGTGTGTCTCTCAGCCTTTTGTGTTGTAACGACCTGGGTAATGGGCTGTGTGATGACCTTCTGAGTTCTATTGTTGTGACATCCTGGGTCTTGTGCTGTAATCTCCTGGGTCATTGGCTGTGTTATAACATCCTGAGGTTTTGTGTTGTAATCTCCTGAGTTCCGTGATGTAATATCCTGAGCGGATGGCTGTGATGTAACGTTCCGGGCTTTGGTTTGGCTCCGACTTTGAGGTCTGGCTATGTGTTCATAGTGTGTGTCAATTTGCTTAGTTTGGGGGTTGGAGTTGGGTGTAGCAGCTGGTGATGCAGCTGTGGTCTGGTTTCTGGATGGTGGCTGCCTTTCATCTGTGGTGTGGGCTTGGGTTTGAGTCTGGTGAAGGAGATTGGTGGTGGCATCATGTGTTATTTTGGGTCCGGTGTTGGTTTTCGTGGCTGGGACTCGTTTGTTGATTAGGGCTAGTTTCCAGATGTCTGGTAGGTGGGAAGTATCATCCCGTTTATTCATGTTATGGGGGTGTTTCTCTATTTCGATGGCTTTCCTAATTATTCTCTTGTTGAAGTGTTCAGTATTGGAGATTAATTTGGTTCCCTCAAAATCAATTTCATGTCCTGTGGCTTTAAGGTGCTAGAAAAGGGAGGAAGTTTTCTTCTTCTTTTCTGACTGTGTTCTTGTGTTCTGAGTTCAGAAGGTCATCACACAGCCCATTACCCAGGTCGTTACAACACAAAAGGCTGAGAGACACACAGCCAGCACCTCAGCCACACAGGGTCTCAGGAAAAAGCCATCCAATCTGCATACATCAACTCCATCAACCAATCAAGAAGTAACAACACAGCCAACTCTGGAGTTTAAAAGGGGAAAACAGCCACGATCATGCACTTCTCGCAGAAGAACGAAGCTGAAGACACCAGCCTGAAGATGACGGATGAGATTTCGTCGAAACGTTGCCAAGGTATTCTCAATCTTACACGGGACAAGACCCGAATACACCAAGACCCACATACCTTTACCCGTGAAAATCTACGAAAACAAATATATATATATATATATACATACACATACATACACACACACACACACACACATATATGAAGGGGGAGAAATGATTGGTCAAGGAAAGGAAGGAATGAAGAAAAGAAAAAGAAAGAAAGAAAGTGTTATGTATGCAGGTTTGAAATCATTGGTTTAGTTTGAATTGTTCTTGTAAAGTGTTGGAAATGATTGGTTTAGAAAGTGTGGGAAAACCCTGCACTCTGATTGGCTGTCAGCTGCGGCTGCTGGCTATAAGTAGCAGCCGCAGCAAAGCCAGTTGGGTCCGTTCTGAGCTGTAGTCACTAATAAACTAAAGAGCTTGAAGCACTCAGCGTCTGTCTCTTCATGCAAACTTAACACTGGCGACAAGGATGGGATTCCCCTGAAGAAGAAGGCAACGCGGAACAGAAGAAGAGCGAGATGGCTGCGCTGAACACCCCCCCAGCCCCGTTCGATCCGACAGCAGAAGACTGGGAGTCGTATGCAGATCGTTTCCAAATGTATTTGGAGGGAAACGATCTTGCCGCCATTTCCGAGCAGCAGAAGAGGGCGGTCTTCCTTATGTACTGCGGTCCGGCAGTTTTCAAGATGGCAAAGGCACTCGCGGGAGCAGCAGATGTGAAGGTAATGGCTTGGCC
Source organism: Naja naja (assembly GCA_009733165.1). Classification (NCBI taxonomy): domain Eukaryota; kingdom Metazoa; phylum Chordata; class Lepidosauria; order Squamata; family Elapidae; genus Naja; species Naja naja. The sequence goes on from CM019148.1 coordinate 210,834,745, forward strand.
TGATCTGGAAAGGCTGTTAAGAGCCCATTATGCGCCACAAGTATCGTGCCTCATTAAGAGACATGAGTTTTACCGTCGCGATCAGGTGGAAAACGAAAGCATAAACGACTTCGTGGCAAGTTTAAGAGACATTGGGGGTGCATGCGAATTCAACAGTTTAGAGGAGGCCATGCACGATCGTTTCGTTTTAGGCCTTAAAGACAAGGTGCTGCAGAGCAAGTTATTAATGAAACCTAAGATCATGCTGAAAGAAGCAATAGAAGAAGCCTCTTCAGCAGAAGCTACCAAGTCCTCAGCAGCAGCCATGAAAAAGATTAACAAGGCCACAAGCCATCCTGATGTGGAAAAGTCCACAACAATTCATTGTGAGCAAATAGATTCTGAGTCAGACTGTAGTGAGGTGGAGGAAGGAATTTAAAGACTCAGAATGGAGCGGAAAAAGAAAGACCTGGGAAGAAAGAGGCAAGATTTCTACTACAGAGGTTGTGGGGGAAACCACCCCCGCACTGAATGCAAGTTTTTAGACACCATTTGCCTCCGTTGTGATAAAGGGGGACACCTAGCAAGAGTCTGCAAATCATCCAGAACTCCACCCAACAGAAGGAAGTTTGCTACAAGCAAAGACAAAGAATTCAAGCCTAACAACCTCAGTGAGAAAGCGGGGCACAGCACAGAAGCAAATGGGAAGAATGAAACTCATTAAACAGTAACTATTGGTTATTCTTCCCCATTAAAAAGCAGAAAGGTGCAAGTCAAGGTACTTATTGAAGGAAGGCCTTGCCAAATGGAAGTGGACTCAGGCTCATACCTTTCTATGGTGTCATGGGACACTATTTACAGACTACTTCCTAACATCCAGAAGAATCACTTCAAGAAGCAAGCACTGACTCTTAAAGACTACAAGGGAACAAGATTCCAGTAGTAGGAACAAGAGAATTCAACATGAAATTCAAGGGCCACACCAAGCGCCTACCACTGACCATCGTGGACAAGGATCGCCCAAGTCTGCTGGGCCTTGAATGGTTCAAACCGCTGGGCATCGAGGTGACTGGCATCAATCACGTGAGCAACACTGAGTGGGAAGAGGCCTGAAGTCTGAGTTTCCAGAGGTCTTCAGCGACGGATTAGGCAAGTACTTGGGGACCCCTATCTCCTTTAACCTAGATCCCAAGGTACAACCAGTCCGTTTAAAACCCAGAAGGGTTCCATTTGCCTTAAAGGAAAAAATTGATGCACAATTAGATAAACTAATAGCCCAAGGGGTTTAGAGCCCACTGACCACTCCAGGTGGGAGACACCCATAGTCACACCAGTCAAGGCTGATGGGTCTGTAAGAATCTGCGGGAGACTACAAGGGGACATTGAACCATGCGCTACAACAGCGCGCATATCCAGTTCCAGTAGTGCATCATTTATTACATTCTCTTGGAGGGGGCACAGTTTTTGCCAATTGGACCTGGCACAGGCATATCAACAGTTAACAGTTGATGATGCCACTGCAGAAGCCCAAACCATTGTGACCCATAGAGGTGCTTTCAAATGCAAAAGGTTGCAATTTGGAGTAAGGGTAGCACCTGGCATCTTCCAAAGCCTTATGGAAAGAATGTTACAAGGGTTGCCAGGGGTGGTGCCCTATTTTGATGACGTTTTAATTTCTGCTGAAAATGACACTCAGTTACAAGAGAGACTCAGAGAAGTCTTGATCAGATTCAAAAAAGCGGGATTAAAAGTCAAAGAAGAAAAATGCACACTTAGAACAGATAAAGTGGAATTCTTGGGTTAAATGATCAATAAACATGGCATCCACCCCACAGAGGCCAAAGTTCAGGCAATCAAAGAAGCCCCCAGGCCAAAATGCAAAACAGATTTACAAGCATTCTTGGGACTCATTTACTTTTATCATATGTTTCTACCTCAGAAGGCAACTATTGCAGAACCCCTACATAGGTTGCTAGACAAGAAATCTACATGGGTCTGGGGCAGGAAGGAACAAGCTGCATTTAACAATATCAAGAGACAAATCATGTCTGATTCTGTACTGATACAGTTCTCTGAGAACTTTCCTGTTGTTCTGACTTGTGATGCCTCCCCTTTTGGAGTGGGGGGAGTGTTGAGCCATATGCTTCCCAGTGGGAGGGAAGCCCCTATTGCATTTTACTCTTGCACCTTGACTAAAGCAGAGAGGAACTACAGCCAACTGGACAAGGAAGCTTTGGCAATTGTAGCAGCTGTCAAGAAATTCCATGAGTATCTATATGGGAGAATATTTACTGTTGTCACAGATCACAAACCTCTTTTAGGCATTGTGGCGGGGGACAAACCAACGCCCACGATCCTGTCACCAAGAATGCTGAGATGGACCGAATTTCTTGCTGCTTATTCATACAAACTGATCCACGGACCTGGTAAAGACATTGGGCACGCAGATGCTTTGAGTCACTGCCCACTTCCTTCACACATTGAGGACCCTGTTCCTGAGACTCACACCTTTTTTCTAGAAACTGTTGCCAAGCTTCCAGTACATGCTGCTCAAATTGCCAGAGAGACTGCCAAAGACACTTTATTGGCTCCTGTTATAGGCTGGATTAAGAAAGGTTGGCCACTTCAAGATCTACCTCAACTTGCCCAGCCTTTTAAATCCAGGCAAAATGAATTATCTGTGTTAAGAGGATGTATTTTGTGGGGTAACAGGGTGGTTATTTCTGCAAAACTACAAAAAGAGGTTTTGGAAATGTTACATGAGGGTCATCAGGGAATTGTCAGAATTAAGGGGTTGGCCAGGAGTTATGTATGGTGGCCAGGTATTGACAAAATGGTTGAAAACTGGGTTGCATCTTGTCCCAACTGTCAGGTAGTCAGGCCTGCCCCACCTCTCGCCCCCACACAGGAATGGGAGTGTCCTAGGGGCCCATGGTCCAGGATTCACATTGATTTTGCTGGCCCTACCAGAGGGCACACCTTCCTTATTATAGTAGATGTATATTCCAAATGGCTAGAGGTTATCCCTATGGCATCCACCACAACTGAAGCTGTCATCAAACAGCTTAAAAAGCTTTTTGTAACTCATGGATTACCTGATGTGCTTGTTTCTGACAATGGTCCTCAATTTACATCCAACCTTTTTGAATCATATCTAGCACAGCAGGGTATCAGACATGCCCTGACAGCCCCTGGGCATCCTTCGGCTAACAGCTGGGCTGAACGTATGGTACGATTTACCAAGGAAAAACTTCAGCACTTGGGTCCAGGGGACATCACTGAGAAAGTTGAAAAACTACTCAGTGTCCAGCATATCATTCCCAACCCCTCAACTAACTTAACCCCAGCTGAATTGTTGATGGGTAGGAAACTCAGGTCTCCCCTTGACCGCCTTCATCCCACTTACGCACCCAACGCACCACTAGATTCCACTAGCAAAATTCGCACTTTCACTGTGGGTGATTCTGTTTATGCTAAGAACCTTATGGGTGAACCATTATGGATTCCTGCTGAGATAACCCAAATCACGGGCCTCAGGTCTTACAGGGTACAAACGGAGGACGGTGTCCTCTGGAGCAGGCACATTGATCAGCTAAGATCCAGACTACCTCAGGAGCATCACCACTGCTCCTCCCTGGTTCCCATACCTACTGCCTCTTCTAGGGGGGAAGGGGAGGATTATGAGGATAATCAGCAAGCAAGAATCAACCCCATGTGTAACAAGCTAGCACGACAGGAATCACCCCAAAACCTGTCACAGTGCCAACAACCATTTTTACAAATGGAGGATTGCACACCACTACCTGATTTAGGTGCTGACATTGGGTTGGAGATGGATTGGGAGGAAGACCAGGTTGTAGTAACCAAACAGGTTCTACCATTACTAGAAGTCCAAGTAAGGAAATGTCAGCAGACACATTTCCTCTCTCACAAGGTGAGAACCTTAAAACATCTGAACCACGTAAGTCTCAACATACATGTAAGAGCCCCACCTATTTAAAAGAATACATTAGATAGATTGGGGTTTGAGTATGCACTGAACCTAGTGGGGAGGGGTGTTATGTATGCAGGTTTGAAATCATTGGTTTAATTTGAATTGTTCTTGTAAAGTGTTGGAAATGTTTGGTTTAGAAAGTGCGGGAAAACCCTGCACTCTGATTGGCTGTCAGCTGTGGCTGCCGGCTATAAGTAGCAGCCGCAGCAAAGCCAGTCGGGTCCGTTCTGAGCTGTAGTCACTAATAAACTAAAGAGCTTGAAGCACTCCGCGTCTGTCTCTTCATGCGAACTTAACAGAAAGAATAAAGGAAGGAAGGAAGGAAGGAAGGAAGGAAGGAAGGAAGGAAGGAAGGAAGGAAGGAGATAGAAGCCCAGTTTGGGGTTGATAGAAAAAGCTTAAGATTGAGACAGCCCCTGGCCATGGATACTTTTCAAAGATTTCCCTAGCATTTGTATCTCCTACTCATTTGCTTGTTTCCGATAGTGTTTTCTTTTCTCAGCAAATGTTCCACAAAATATTGGGGTGGAGATCAGAGAAACTAGATGTCTCATATCAATGTCAGGATTGTAGCATAACTGGAAATTCCAACATTTAAGAAAATGGTCCTTTGTAACGTAAGAATAAATTCTTCATTCCATCTTTTCCCATTACTTTGTCTCCTGTTTCTACTCTAACCTCTGGATGTGACTGCTTCTTTGATCTTATTCCACCTTCAGTCTAATTTCAAAGCAATAAACAAGATGAACCTTTAAAATGATGGTGGCTATATTGTGGCTCTACATGTCTATCCACAAGACATTCAGCAGGACTAAACCTGAATACATATGCACATGCATATATAAACAACAACAGTGTACAGAGATGTTGGAGACAAGAAAGACCAACAACTTAGCCATAAAGATTTGGAAAAATCAGATTGCAGCTTGTCTGGGAAGGGACACAGAATGTTTCTCAGCCCTGGGAAGGAGGGAATGGCAAACCACTTTTGAAAAACTACAAGAAAACTGCCGGAACTTTTCCAGGTAACCTCTGAGAATTGGACATGGAAGAAAAAAAAAGGTTTTTCTTCCTTTCTAGGTCAGTACAATACAGTGTAGGAGAAAATAGGGTTAGATTTGATTTCTAGTCACATACTTTTCATGTTGTCCCTTGTGGCAGATCTTAGTTCTGCAGCATTTCTGCTCACTTGGACAATATTATATTCCCACTAATTAGCAATTGATTGTGGGGAGAGGGGAAATTGCAGCCAGATAATAACTCATTTGAAAGAAACCCATTCAGATATAATATATAATAGAACAATCCAACCTATGATTTTTCCATTAGGAAGTGTTCTAAGTCTACAAGGTTAAAAATGCATTTTTAAACATGCGAATTGACTAATCGCACCTCATTCATTTATACATCTCCTATCCTGGATGGAGGAAGGACTTTAGAATTTCCCAAATAATCCTACATTATCTTCATGTAACTGGATGTGACATTTATCCGCTGAGCACATGTTGTAAGTGACATTCACAGATTACAAGGGCAAGGTTGTTGCAGGGAGAGAAAATTCCCCTTTATAGAAAATCCCAAGATATTCAAACATATATTTGTTATAAATGCCTCCATTTACGTTTTAAGGCAGCACAACATAATTCCATTCTGTTTGCACGAGAGTAAACTCATGATGCTATTTGCAAGTAGCAGTGAACACAAGTAAAAATGTATGCCATGCAGCAGAATTCCTAGCTGTCCATCTGTTTGCCAAAAGCAGGTCCTTTTATCAGGTTCTAGTCAACTTTGATTTACAGTTTTGTATTCCTATCTTGGCTTTAGCCTGCTTCTACATGTCTCTCCGTTCCTCTTTAATAAAATCCAACAGGCATTGCATTCCAGACATTGGGAGAGACATAAGGATTCTAAGTTAATTGGATTTTATTATTTTGTTGGATTTTATGAAAGCACATGCATGCTACTTTTGCTAAGCCCCATTTACCCACTAATAGGTAAGCAAGCAAAAACACCATCATGAACAGATTCGGAATAAACAAGACTCACTGTAAAAAATGCCATTTTGCCCTTTGCAGCATTGGGAGCTTACCACATTTGATGTCCTCACGACAGTATAAATAACACAGAGAGGCACAATTTTGCATTCTCCTAGAGACAAAAACATGTGTGTACTCCCCGTAGTGACACCCCCTCAAACTCCACACCTCTCTGGCATTCATGTTCTCATAGCATGAACTGATGCCAGGATCACTCCTATATCTGTTGCTCTGTTTCCCATCCGAAACATTTTTAAAAACTGTATTTGTTTTTGTTTTATACAGAAGTGATACCTATGCTGGGAATATTTACATGTAAAGTTCAAAGGAGCTATTTGCAAAGGACAAGTATATTTAATATATTATTAGAATGGAATAGAAAGGGTACACAAAAGAGATGTTGATAAGCCTTCACCAATCCTCCCATCCACCCCCATCCATTCTATATTTTATGATGTTGCACTTGGCAATCATATAATTCGATCTCAATAGATAGATCTATTAAATGATAGTTTACTAGATACTTCTTACAATTCTGCAGGCTTTTCAACTATCTTATGGTAAAGGTGAACAACTGAAAATATGACGGTTGAAAATGGGTTATATTTAGATGTAATTTCCTGTGCCAAACTCGGAGCATGTTGTTGTTAGAAATAAGATACTGAGATACATACAGAGGTACTGTATCAATGCTATGTTGGACAGTAAATCATTCAATTCTCTCCGTACTTACTTGAAGGTCACTCACACTGAACAAACTGCATCTTGTCATTAGTACAAATTCCTCGGAGGTCTTTTTATCTGGCAGGAAACTAGAAAATAATCCATGTAAACCTTCTTGCATTCCATAGCATAGCAAAGGAGAATATTAAAATAATACATCCCTAGAATAAAATATAAGAGGCAGGTTCTTTAGCCCCCAGATTTGCATGTTATGAAATCAAGATGGAAAAAACTTTTCAAAAACTTCTAAAATCAGAGAAAGAAATCATTCTATTTTTTGGTTGGTGGACCTTAAATCAGTATCTGTAGTGTTTTTCCTGTGAATTGTTTATTTTATCATCATACTTTCACACTACATCAGAATACTTTACTCCACGAATGCAAAGCTTCAGAAGAGGCAATTATTATACATACTACATGATGATCGTGTGTGTGGCTTTTTAAATCATACGTTGAGCAAACACAGCTATTTTCAGACAGGTATGAATACAAGCTAAGCCTTCCAAAAATTTTCCATAATCCCTTGCAAAAACATTAAAACCTCAGAAGATCTTAAGAAATAAAACCTGAAAGATCCTGACAAATACATTGCCATTAAATGAGCTTCGGTGCTTTCATTCAAAAATCTCCCAAAATTCATATATCTTGGAATGACTTCAACCACTTAAATTCTGCTTAAATTGTTGTGCTACATTAAGATAGGAAGGCAACATTTAGAGCTATGATGGGCACTATAGCATCTGTTTCTGACCCCAGGATAGATCTCTTATTCCCCAACTTATCAACAATTATAAATTCAAACTGTACAAAATTTTCACATAGAGTCACACATCCGTTCATCCATTCATTTAGTTGAACAATCCTTAGACACTGGAAGCTCAAGGGTTCAAGGACTATTGTGTTAGAGTGATAATGGTATGCAAAGTAGTAGAACTGAAGCCAATTTCTCATTTAAAATATAAGAGTGAGGTGCTGGGAGAAGACTTTTCCCCTTTGCTTTTGTGGAACACAATAAGAATGTTCAGCCTGTGCATTATAAATATTCTAAAATAAGGCTGTTCTTAAAATGTTATGTTAAATTGGATTTGTTTGAATTGAGTGTGAATTCATTATGTTCCCTGAAAGACTGCAGTTTACTTTGTGGCAATAAAGCTGAGAAATAATTGGACTAGGCTGGTATTAAATACAAGAAAAATCAACCTACATTTTAAATAAAAAAAATCCAGACACTAAAAGGGAAGGTTGATATTTGGAAGTGTGGAGAAGGGGAGGAACAAGAAGGTCACCACACAAAGAAGTGTTTAGTTCAATATATTTTGCGAAGTACTTTCATACTCCTATGCTTCAAATGAGCTTTGGTGGCTCAGGCTGTTAAATGCCTGCTCTTAAGATCCAGCTGTCTACAATTACTGTAGGCTCGAATCCCACCAGGCTCAAGGTTGACTCAGCCTTCCATCCTCTCGGGGTAGGTAAACTGAGGACCCAAGATTGTTGGGGGCAATTAGCTGACTTTGTAAAAATGCCGCTTAGTAATAAGCAGGCATATACAATGGAAGGAAGGCTATTGCTGAGCGCATTGGGTTGTATCCCAAAAATTGTAAGCCGCCCTGAGTCTTCGGAGAAGGGCGGCATATAAATGTAATTAAAAAAAAAATGGCTCTCCCCTAATTGTCAGTTGCTCCATTCACTGAAATGGGAAAGAGCCTTAGATACAGAATGGATATTGATGATAAAACAATTACCATGGCTTGTAAATCAGCAACTGGTAAGTTGACAATGTTGTTCTGGTGTGTGATCAGGAGAGCTGAAAGTATATTAGAAATATCTTGTGTAATCGTGGCTATCATGCTATGAAGGGGAAATACAGTAGAAATGTCTTGTTAAATCGTTGCTGGGCCACCTCACACATTCCCTGAATGACCTACTTGCTACCCATTTAACATCTCCCAGTGTCTACTCAACTCTATTCATGTATCTCCCCTATGCCTCCATCTTGTTCCTTTGCACTCCCCTTCCCTCACTCTTCAGGATCACCATGAAATGGAGATCTGCACACAGGTAAATTAGGAAATTCTTGATGGGCAGATAGTTTGGTGTATATTTCAGTTCCTCAAGTTAGGCAAATATTGATATGATGGTGGACTTGACACTATCCAGATGGAGGCAATCCATACAACTTCTGGACTATGTTAAACAAAACACAAGTTTTGTGAAACTAGAACAAGAGCTCTATTGTGTTCAGGTTAATATTGAATGTATAGTATGACCAACCAGATGCCTTTGGAACTGTCAAACAAGACATGAAGCTGCTTGTTCTTAATTCCAGATGTAAGTTTGCAGATAGCATAAAGTCTTCAAGTTTAGAAGCTATGTATATTCGTCCTTCGTGATTTTTTTTTCTGATCTTTTTCTAAAACCTCCTTAATTGGTTGCTTATTTTGATGGGTAAAAGTCTGATCACATATACAATTTTATCTATTTGTATCCTGAGAAAGCTGCCTCACTCTATCTAATAACAGAGGTGGTTCTGAATTATGCCAAAAAAAATTTCTGGACAATTTTAAAAAATGCTCTTCAGATGCTTAGGTTCCAAAATGAAACTTCATGTTGGTATCATGAGATGTTCAATGCAGTGAATAACAACATGGATTTCTGTTCCATATATGATTTAGTTTAGTGATGTTTTGCAGAAGAATCTTCATAATGGTTTGATGGAAGCTTATCAGTGGTGATCAAGCTTGTTCCTAGAAATTGAGATAGATCTTGGCAGAGATTGTAAATTGTACATGCTTTTGTGTAGGTTTTCAACTGCTTCCTTTCTGGTCAAATACCATATTTACTACTAAATAAATAAATAAACACATTTATTTGGTAATAATGAAAAGTCATTCAATAATAGCAATATGTGTATCTTGCATTTGTAGCAAGTTTGCAGTTAACTGCATTTTCTTAAAGCTGCAATTGAATACACATTTCCCTAGAAATGTCCAAATCTCCTCAGTGGCTTTTGTTCATATAGAAAGCTGTAAAATATGATATGATGATAACTTTGTGATATCTGAATCTCTGATTCAATTAATCCTAGCTTACAGGATCAGGTATAATAGAAACTGTAATCCTACAGCATTTGGAAAGCCATAGATCAAGGGTCTTCAAACTTGATAGCTTTAAGACTTGTGGACTTCAACTCCCAGAATTCCTGAGCTAACATGACTGGAGGAGGAATTCTGGGAGTTGAAGTCCACAAGTCTTAAAGCTATCAAGTTTGAAGACCCCTGCCATAGATTATTCCAAACTATGTTTTTGCATTTCTATAGATTTTGTAATAGAATCCCAAGAATATATCAAGATATTTATAAAAGTATAGACGTTACAATTAATCTGACTGTCTAATAAATTGTGTACAGAATTCTGTTTTTCATGGGAGAGTAATCTCTGCTTTTTCATGATTTTTGGAAAAGAATACTGATCAAAGTGAAGTAGATAGGACAGGCAAGGAAGGGTGAAGTAACATGGAAACAAATTATTTTTGACAATCTAATTTAAGGTCGACATGAGGCAACTGAGATAGTTTCATCACCTTAAATTAAGTCATACAGAGTATCATCCTTCATAATCTCTCTTTCTCTAAAAGTGATTCTGCTGATGCAGGCTGAAGATATTTATTTATTTTTTATTTTTAATTACATTTATATGCCGCCCTTCTCCGGAGACTCAGGGCGGCTTACAATTTTTGGGATGCAACTCAGTGCGCTCAGCAATAGCCTTCATTCCATTGTATATGCCTGCTTATTACTAAGCGGCATTTTTACAAGGTCAGCTTATTGCCCCCAACAATCTTGGGTCCTCAATTTACCTACCCCGAGAGGATGGAAGGCTGAGTCAACCTTGAGCGTGGTGGGATTCGAGCCTACAGCAGTTGTAGGCAGCTGGAACTTAAGTGCAGGCAATTAACAGCCTGAGCCACCAAGGACCCTTTCCTTCAATCTTCATTATCCAGTTGCTTTCAGCTCTGCACATGAGATCCTTAAAATATCCATTAGTAATATTCAAAAGTCATAACAGTCATTTTCCTTAGAAAAAATGTAACTATTGCTTTCGTTAGAAAACCTCTAGGAATCTATCCATAGCATCTGTTTTCAGACCATACTGTAGAAAGTAGAAATAACCCTAACCTTAACCCAAGTTTCATTTTCATTGATAATGGGATTTTAACATGTATTTCACTGTGGTCCAGAAACAACTTTGAAAGAAAAGCTGTCACCGTCCCTTTCCTTAAAAACCACTATCAATATATCTGGAAATATTTTTGGGGGCCATGACTCCAAATATACCTATTCCTAACTCTTAACCCTAAACAATAACACTGGTTTCATTTTCATTCGCAAATGGATAGTCTCATGGACTTTGCTATGGTCCACAAACAATTATGAACAAAAAGCTATCAACACCCAAACCCTTATCTTAACACTACATCCATTTTCACTGGCAATAGGATTTTCTTATGTATTTTCTCATTGTCCACAAACAACTCTGAAGGAAAAGCTGTTACTGACACTTTCCTTAGAAAACTGCTCAAAATAAATATCTAAAAATAGTTTTTGTCCATGACTCCACACAGACCAAATCCTAACCATAACCCTAGGCCTAGATACATTTTAACTGGCAAGGGGATTTCCCCATGTATTTTACTGTGGTCCACAAAGAACTCCGAATAAAAAATGCTCCTTAGAAAATGGCTAAGAATATATCCCTAACAAAAAATGTTTGGCCATGACTCCAAGTAGACCTTACCCTAACCCTAACCTTAACCATGGATTCATTTTCACTGACAATGGGATCTTCCCATGTATTTTACTGTGGTCCACAAACGACTCCGAATGCAAAGTTGTCAATGACGCTTTAGCACTAGCAATAGCACTTAGACTTATATACTGCTTCACAGTGCTTTGCAGCCCTCTCTAAGCAGTTTACAGAGTCAGCCTATTGCCCCCAACAATCGGGGTCCCCATTTTACCCACCTCGGAAGGATGGAAGGCTGAGTCAACTTTGTATTCTTTTACTTAGAAAACCACTAAGAATCTATCACTAGCATGAGTTTTGGGGCATGATTCCAAGCAGACGCTGACCGTAATCCTAATTGTATTCTTTTACTTAGAAAACCACTAAGAATCTATCACTAGCATGAGTTTTGGGGCATGATTCCAAGCAGACGTAACCCTAACCGTAATCCTAATCCTAGATTCATTTTAATTAGCAATGGGGTATCACCACGTATTTTACTGTGGCCCACAAAGAACTCTGAATGAAAAGCTTTCAACGGCTCTATCCTTCAAAAATGGCTAAGAATATATCCTTAACAAAATTTTTCAGTCATGACCCTAACCTCAATCCTAGGTTCATTTTCATTGGCAATGGGATTTTCCCTTGTATTTTGCTGTGGCCCACAAACAACTCCGAATGAAAAGCTGCCAAAGGCGCTTTACTTAAAAGACCTCTAAGAATCTAGCCCTAGCATTAGTTTTTGCCCATGACTCCAAATAGACGTAATGCTATCCCTAACCCTAAATTCATTTTGATCAGCAATAAGATTTTACGATGTATTTTACTATGGTCCAGAAGGAACACTGAATGAAAAGCTGTCAACACGTCTATCCACCTCTATCTAAATGGTTATGAATTTATGCCCAACAGCCACGATTCCAAGCAGACCGAACAACCATAACCCTAGATTCATTTTCATTGAGAAATGGATTTTCCTATGGCTTTTACTGTGATTGAAAAGCAGTTCTGAACAAAAAACTGTAATGGTCCCTTTCCTTAAAAAATCCCTCTAAGACTCTATCCTTAGCATTAGTTTTTGGCCATGACTCCTAGTAGACCTAACCCGAACTCTAACCCTAGATTTATTTTCATTGGCAATAGGATTTTCCCATGTGTTTTACTGTGATTCAGAAACAACTCCAAAGGAAAAACTGTCACCATCTCTTTCATTTGAAAAGCTTAAGAATTTATGCCTAGTATTATTTTTTGGCCATGATTCCAAGTAGACCTAATCTGATTCCTAACCATAGATTTATTTTCATTTTTCCATGCATTTTCTTATTGCCAATGAAAATGAAAAAAAAAAAAGCTTAGGGTTATGGTTATGTCTACTTGGGCTCATGGTTATTATAATGTGGTCCAAATGTGAATGTGTGACTCTGGATCCAGTTCCAGGGTTTAATGAGGAGTCTATCACACTTGGTCTGACGTTCAGAGTCAGTCAGGCTAGGACTTCTGGTGAAGATGGGCAACTGAATGACATGCCTAGGGAAAGATTCCTGAAAATCTGGTTGTCACTTTTCAACCTACCAACAGAAGGTACCGGTATTCCTTTAGCTTATATGACTCTCTTGGGTTAGGGAGAGTCCTAGAATCATCCCACAAGATCCTCCCTACAGCAACAATCTGCAAATAGCTCCAGGAGCTCAGCTTCAAAGCATCCTGCATGCCAACAGCTGAGGGGGAGGCGGCAGCTGAAATCAATTCTTTTGTTGAAGAAGCAGCTATTTTGGAATTTATTTTTCAAATGGACAGTAAGTGGTGCCTTTCATTTCTTAATCACTTTTAAGGAGTATTAATCTTTACTGAATTAAGAAAGACTCTCTTTAGCCACAGCCAATTATTCCTTTTTAAAAATCTGCACCATTTTGGGTATGGGGGTGGCCATTCATTGCCCATGGGCCAGGAGTTTGTCAGACTTGTTCTGGTTTATTATTTTTAGTCATTTGTAGCTTGGTCTGCTTTGCTGTGGGTGGCTAAAACTTTTATTATTGCTGATTAGCTAGCAATTCTTCAGTGACTTACAAAAAAGCTACTCTTTGACTAAAGAGGAAGTTAAGAAGATGGAGGAGCAAACTATTAGAAAAGTATTTGAAAAATCTTTAAATAAAATCCAACAGTTTATAGACCAGCTATGCTCTAAGGATGTTAAAAAAACTACTCAAAAACTACTTCAAGCATGGAGGAGCAAACTATTAGAAAAGTATTTGAAAAATCTTTAAATAAAATCCAACTAAGGTATGTGTAGAAAGTTATCAAACCACAGGCAATTTCACAAGTAGTTGACAATGTAGAGGAGTCAATTGCAATTTTGGAATATAAACCTGACACCAATCTTTATTATGATGGTTTAAATATAAACCTCCCAACACAACTGAAAGAAGAGTTCCAAGAAAATCTGTAACTTTCAAAAGGACAAGCATGAGACTTTTCCTACATGGACACTAACAAGGTTTTTTTTTTTTAATTACATTTATATGCCGCCCTTCTCCGAAGACTCAGGGCGGCTTACAATTTTTTGGGATACAACCCAGTGTGCTCAGCAATAGCCTTCATTCCATTGTATATGCCTGCTTATTACTAAACGGCATTTTTACAAAGTCAGCTTATTGCCCCCAACAATCTTGGGTCCTCAATTTACCTACCCCGAGAGGATGGAAGGCTGAGTCAACCTTGAGCCTGGTGGGATTCGAGCCTGCAATAATTGTAGGCAGCTGGATCTTAATGAAGGAGTGACTTAAACTTAATGAGTCAATTGGCATTAGGATGGATTTTTATCAGTCTGATATTTGTAATGGAAAGAAAGTTTTAATGTAAAGTGGGCCTGAAAATGCATTTATTCCTTTATACGTAATGCTTAAGTAATTCTTAAAGCTTGTAAAATATTACTGACAGTACATTTGAAAGTATCTGTGTTAAGAGAAAGTAAAATAAAAAAGATGTATTAGCTTAAAGAAAAGTTTAGAGTTTTAAAAATGATGCATACCAGAAGAAAAATTTTTATGAGGGCAAGTTGGAAGGAGTGATTTAAATTTAATGAGTTAATTAGAATTAGTTGGAACTTGATCTAACTGAAAGTGTGTATGTTAAGAGGAAATTAAAAAAGGATGTATTAGAACTTTTTTATTTTAGAATTGAAAAACAAAGTTTAGTATTTTAAAATAGATGGGAAAAAACGTATTTTTCCCTCTAAGGTTAAAGAATCTGAAAGAATCCAGTGATACTTCCCCCCTCCCTTGTACCCCATATTTTCTTTCCCCCTTTCTTTTTCCTTCTCCTAACTTCCTATTTCTATTTTCCTTTATATTTTATACTTGGATAAAACAATAAAAGTCGGAATGATAATAATAAAAAAAGAACCAGTCAGACCAAAGAGGCATCTAAAATGGGGAGATAATTGAACAGGCAGTCAAACAACTTGACTGAGTTGTGCAGCTGCTCTTTGCCATTTCCGCTGTTTGTCTTTGCCAAATACTTAGTTCATTAATGGTGGGTAGCTGCACCTGTAAGACATTATACAAGGCACGAATAGGACTTTGTGTGAGAATCAACGACATAAATAATGGAAATCGACATTATTATAATCTCTCAGAAAAGCAGCTAAATCAGGACTTCATCAATGTATATCATGCTAATAATGCCTGGAGTGGAGAAATAATTTATAATGAATTATTTATTTGATGAACATTGCCTCTCTGTTTCTATGCCATGATAATGTGAGTAATTAGGCTGTGATTTCTTAACATCATTCACATTTATTTTCCTTTTTGTTATGGATTGATGGCACTTAATGAAACACATAACCCATGTTGCTTACAACTATATATTGTATCTCCCTTTGCTTAATTACAAATTCCTTGTATCTTTCCAGCAGCCAGCAGTGTGCAGCAGCAGTCAAAAAATCCAATGCAATCCTAGGTTGCATTAACAGAGGATCATGTGAAGTACTGGTACTGTTCTATGAAGCCTTAGTAAGGCTGCATCTAGAACACTACATCCAGTTTTGATCACCACACTATAAAAAAGATGTTGAGATTCAAGAAAAAGTGCAGAGAACAGCAACCAGGATGATTAGGGGACTGGAGGCTAAAACATACGATGAATGGTTGCAGGAACCTGGCTTGGCTAGTCTAGTGAAGAGAAGGACCTGGGTAGACATGACAGCAATGTTCCAATATTTGAGGGGCTGTCACAGAGACAAGGGGGAAAACTTATTTTCCAAGGCACCTGAAGGCCAGACAAGGAATAATGGATGGAAACTGATCAAGGAAAGATTCAACCTAGAAATAAGAAGAAATTTTCTGACAGAACAATCAACCAAAGGAACAGCTTGCCCTCGGAAATTGTGAGAGCTTCATCACTGGAGGCTTTCAAGAAGAGACTGGACAGCCACTTCTCAGAAATTGAATAGGGCAGGGGTGGGCTGCTCAGGGTTCCCATGGGTTTGGGCAAACCCTTAGCTCCGGCGATGGTTGGCCCCACCCACCCTTGCTTTAGTCTGTCCTTTATTTGTGCAGTTTTGAAGCTCAGCTGAGGTGTGGCACAATGGATTACTGTGCCTCAGCTGTTTTACTCAATGGCGTTGCAGTGGAATGTAAGTTGTAAAGCTGTAAAATGGTGGTTTTGTAATGTGCTGCATGTGCTTACTGAACCTGTTGTGAAACTGGTAGAAGCCCACCACTGGTATAGGGTCCTCTCCTGCTTGAGCAGGGGGTTGGACTAGATGACCTACAAGGTCCCTTCCAACTCTGTTATTCTGTTATTCCCTGACTGAACAGATAACTCCACACTCTCCAAGTGAATGTACTCATCTACTGAGATCCAGGAGACCCCTCTTGAAGTCTTCAACAGCAGACTTGAAATCCCCCTCTGGTCTGCAGAGCTGGTGGAATGGTGTTGAACTGAGAAGATGTCTAGGGACCATCATCAGAGGTCTATCTGTCCTGCTGTCCTTCAGATGCAACTTCTGCATCTGAAGGAAGCAGCCAAAGGCTCTATTGGAGGAATGGTCTGAGAGGGTGCTGCCTGGGGAAGGCTGATTCTTCAGAAAGTGTTAAAACATATGGATAAACTCATTTGACGAGCAGGACTGTCCACTTATCGGCCATCTCACTGCATCACTGCAGACAGTCATGATGTGACTGCTGAGTTTATGTTCCTCGTTCATAACATCTTGAACTATATTGTCAGTAAAAAAGGTAATTTTTATAAATATAAATAAAAAGTTGCCACAAAATCAAAACTAATTTCAAATTCCATGTGCAAAAAACTAATACAGTAGAACCTCTGGGCATGAACGCTTCTGACAATGACCAAATCGGTTTCTGACCCAAAAATTCACAAAATTTTTGAATCTGGTCACAAACACATACTTGGGTGGTGATCAAACACAACCCCTGACCCAGAAATTCATGAAGATGAAACATTACAAGACAAAGAAATCGCCAAAATTACGGAATGAATTATGGTCATGACCAGAGGTTCTACTGTATTTGAAGCCAACTTGACTACATTTAAAGAAACTCTATTGCTGGGTGAATAGACAGCACTATGGCATGGTTTATTAAATAAGCCACATAATGCTGCATCATAAATCAAATGTTAAGCCATAAACAGCAAATAAATTATGCTGCAATTTATTTAGTGCAATGCATGAATCTTATTACTCCTTTTATATGTAATATACACTTAATTGGTTGTCAGATTGTACTTTATTTGAATTTGGCGTCTGTTTGGCCTCAGTCTCCCTTTAATTTTTCTCAACTTGTGACTCATTTTTAGGTAGTAGCACACCTTTTGTGTTCCTTGGGAAGATATTACTCACAGCTAATTCTGATCATCATGATTCATTCTCCAATGCATACATGACGGTGCTTAGCCCCCCTACAGACATTAAGGAATATGGCAGCTCTGAAAACCATCTGCCTGTTTTGTAGCCAAATAAGCAGCTGTCAGATATCCACAGTTAGTAGCAGCCATCTCGCATTCTTTGTGCATGACAAAAGAGACACAATTGTTTTATTGAAGTAGGTAGCGGATTCATCAGTCATAAATATGCCCAAATCGTTCCTTTGGGTACATTTCAAAGGGAAGAGTTGGAAATGAACAATTTCTTGCATCCTTCACAAAACATTATTGTTTTGTGATGAGGAACAGTGTTCCTAATACGTGCATTCTGAGGATTCTATTCCTAGCACATTGGAAGCAATAGAGTCACATTGCTCTGTGCTCTGTGTTTCTTGGCAATTTTAAGATATGCTGAATGACAGCTGGGGAATTCTGGGAGTTGAAGCCCATATATCTTAAAAGTTGCTATAGATGAGAAACTCTGGTATAGGTGATATTCAGCTGTTGGGTTTCAGAAGGTTTGTAGGACACTCTAGAGCCGGGCTGTCAAACTCCTGGCCAGTGGGCTGGATGTGCCACTTGTTGGCCATGCCCATGCCCATGCCCGGTATAGCAAAAGGGAGAAAAGCCCCAATATGTCACGTGATGCCATCATGATGACGTGAGTTTGACATCCTTGCTCTAGAGCAGGGGTCGCCGACCTTTTGGACCTCAGGGACCACTAAACTCATAATATGAATTTTGACTGATGGTGACTTGCTGATGTTGGTGGGAAAGTCGGTCCCATATTCCAGAGCTGCAGCAGTCACAGGACTGGCCCTTTCATCATCCCAGAGCAGCTGTTCCTTCATCTGGGTGCAGAGGCCTACCATGGACTGGAGGAGCTGCTCCAAAGGGCCAGACTTGTGACTACTGTGGTTCTGGAATATGGGACCAGCTTTCTCACTGATGTCAGCAAGCCACCCCGGGGCAAATTTTCCTCCCCTGTTGTTGGTCTTACCTTCCAGTTCCAGCTTGTGTGGCTCTACTCAAGGTAAGGTTTGCGCTCGGCTGAAGGATGGGGGCCAGCGGGTGGGCGGGTCATGTGGGTGGTGCAGCCTTGTGTTCCTGCGCAGCCTGGATTAATTGCTTTGGGGGGAATGCTTTGAGGGGGACATTTCTCTGCGGACCACCAAAATTTTCTTGTGGACCACCAGTGGTCCCTGACCCACTGGTTGGCGACCACTGCTCTAGAGGGAAATGGTTTGGGATAGTGGTTAAAGTACCAGGCTAGAAATAAAGAGATTGTGAGTTCTAGTTTCACCATAGGCATGAACCAGACACTCCCTCTCAGCCCTGGGAAGGAGGCAAGGGCAAACCACTTCCACAAATATTGCCAAAATAACCTGCAGAAAATAGCCCAGGCAGGCACTAGGAGTCAACACTGACCTGAAGGCATGGACAATGCACACATATACATACGCCATCCAGAGGGGAGGAAGGAGAGAGATGGGGAAAACAAATTGAAATTGTCCCTCTATGAATCAGCAATAAGTCCCGTATCGCAACTGACTAGATGCTCAATTACTATGCTTATTTTTATTTTAGTTACTCAGTTAACATCCTGCCTGTCCTTCAGAAGCTCAACAAAGCCACACGAGGGTGTCCTCTCATTTTAATCGACCGCCACAACAAGAATCCTGTGAGGTTCTTTGGGCTGTAAGACAATGACTGATTCCAAGCGAGCTGGGAGAGATGGGAGGTGTCTTTCCTCATGGCATGGCAATCCTTATTGTGGTTTTAGGCTTGGGAGTAAGGCTTGGGAGTTTTGGAAGCTTCTAGGCTTTAGAAGCTTTTAGGCTTGGGAGTTTTAGAAGCAGAAGTTTCCAAGTTAAATTGGTGAATGGAAAAATCAAGCAAAGGGACTCAACTTGGCAGTATTGAGGAAAAAATCTAAGCAACAGATAACTGTCTGGCAACTCTGGACAAAAAAGTTCCCATCAATTTTTCAGCCCATCCACATT
Organism: Naja naja; assembly: GCA_009733165.1. Lineage (NCBI taxonomy): Eukaryota > Metazoa > Chordata > Lepidosauria > Squamata > Elapidae > Naja > Naja naja. Next base: position 210,854,151 of record CM019148.1, read on the forward strand.
TGCTTTTTCTTGTTGTTTTACTCCAGCTTCCTGACTTTGCCAGGACTAACCTTCAGTTCCTGCTTTTCTGAGTCCTTGTAAGCTCATGCTTGTTATTAAAATAATCTATAGCCCTTTTGATTTTTGTCAGCCTCTTTTTTTATTCCCTTTGATTTTTTCATTCACTATTGACTCTTGATTCTGCACCGAGTATCTGCTTTTACTTCAGCTAATACTTAATAGTTTTTCCAGCACCATGACTAGACGGCATCATTTCTTGTTGCTGTTGTTGAGCCTTTTTTGATGGTCCGCTTTTTACAGACAAATGCCCCAAGTGGGAGAACCATGGCCCTCACAAACCATAATTTTATTGGCAGTGAGAGCTCTCTGCACACCTGCTGCATGGCCATTTTTAAAGCAGAGTACTCTCTACAAGGTTATTGGGAAACTCTGCTATGGCAAGGGCACAATGTTCCTTTAAACCATAAAACTTGTTACATTGGTGCTTAGCAGGGGAGCCAACATAGTTCCTTTAGCAGCCTGTTTCTGGACTTTCTGGAATGAAATTGCAAGCATTGAGTTTAGAGAAAAACTCTTGTTGTCCATACTAACAAAAGCTTTTTTTAAAAAAGAAACACAAAAAACTACAGTCTCTAAATTTAGGGAATAATTATTTTAAAAAGGCCACATTTAGGGAAGCTGCCTTTGTCAATTTGAGCTAAAAACTCTCTGTCCTGGAAAAGCTTAAGGTTCACTGTCCGGCACCAACGTATTTTCTGCCTCCTGGATCAAAAATGATCTCTCTTTGGATGCTTCCTTGTGGGAATAGTGACTTTGGGCTGCAACAGAGTTACCGACTAGGCAGAATGAGACCCTTTTAGTACAAAGTGGAAATTTCTGGTGAATTGGGCTAAGAATAGTAACGGGAAGGGCAAGGATGAAAAGTGGCTGAGGTTCCCTCCACCTTTGTTGGAGAGTTTTATTGACAGAAGCAACTTTATTTGTTGAATCTATTTGAGAGAGGACTTCATAGTCTTCAGATTTTCCAACTTAAAATTCTAAGAAACAACTCTAACATTTTTTTTTAACAGAAGTCAGATGAACAGTGAAGAAGAGGCTTGGGCGGCTGCTTGTAACCACAGGGTGCCAACCTCTGCTCTAACAAAGTAATTGCTGACCGGTAAGCAAAAGTGGCCTTTTTTCCTGGGGGAATGTCCTGACTTTAACCAGTTTCTCTTACTGCAGAGATGATTCTGAACAGTTTGCCTATCTTCAAATGTTTCTGTTCCTTTAATTTCTACAAAGCTATAATTGTGGTAGTGACTGGGATGAATATTGGGTCTCTAAATCTGAATTCTCATGGCTGTAGTGAATTGGCCATGGTGAATTGGCCACTGCAAATTGTTCTAGACCCTATTAAAGGTGGGCAGGATGTGTAGATTTCCTCCAAAGAACTGACTGTAATTTTGGGCAAAAGAGTATAGACGAAGTGAAATATACCCACCTAATTCCCTTAATGTGAACGTGCAAATCTGCTATTGTGCATGACTTCATGGCTTCTTTCCTTCAGAGATCTTCAAATTATTCATTGGGATGCTGTTATCAAACCCCAAAGTGTGGATTAAATTCAAGCATAGTGGCTTGTCTAAGTTCAGCAAATGGATCTTGGGCTGGGCAATGAGGCCTCAATACAGTTGTCTACAGGCACTTGCAGTTCAGAATGACAAAAACAGCCTTGCACTCTAAGCTTGGCCTCCATCATACTGCAAGATCCATCCCTTTCATATGTGCTTGTAGGAAAAGAGCTTCTATCACAGTGCCCAACGCTGCTTTGAACGTCTTCCCTCTGCAACGACCGACCAGGTAGATGCCATTGGGGTCCAAATGTCCTCATTTCCAGATCATCTGTGACTCTGCTGCTGCGGTCTTTCTGTAACTTTCTGCTTTGTAAGTACATCCTGCAAGATGGGAAGCGGCCTACAGTCTCTGCTACACCTTGTTCATGGATATGTCAATGAATGACAATGGCATAAGAAATGTCAATGGTGGTGGAGGGAAATGAATGAATGACAATGGCATAAGAAATGTCAATGGTGGTGGAGGGAAATGAGATGTTCCGCAGCATCTGCACTTTACGGATTGGCTAATAACCATTTTTTCTCCCCAATGGGTGCTTTGACTGGCTTCCGTGTTCTTGAAGATACTGAGGATCATTAGGAGGAAAACAAATGCCACTGTTTGCGGCTTAATGAAGCTGAACATTAAAGGCTGGTGTCCGTGGCATGTGAAACCAATTAGCAATTTGATCTATGTTCTTGTGGTACAAACCACTCTGTTTATATCAAAGAGTTGGGCATATTTGTGAGGGAAATAGGAGGAGGAAGAAGCACTAGGTATGTTCCCTGCCTTGAACTATTTATAAAAATAATAATAATAATAATAGTATGGCCTTTACTTATCAAAGGTTGCCTTTCATTTAGCATTATTTGTTATAAAGAAAAGGAAAGCAGTGTGGCAAAAGTTGCTGTTCATCACCACTTTAATTCGTTTGAAATGCCCACCTCTCTTCTGCTACTTTATTATTTAAATAATATACTAAGAAAGATCATTTTGCTTCATGCCACACATATGATGTACACTGGTCTGGCTTGAGATATTTGCTGCCTGTGATGTGACTTTTGTGTCCCCTCCTTTTTCCATCCACAGATACTGGCTGGACCGGCAGTTGAAATGTGTGTGATTGTGCTGCCCCTCTCACTCACCCACACATATAAATGTGGTTTAGGGAGTTCATTAATATTCCTGAGCAATGCCCTTCACCAAAAACCCAAAACTGTCCCAATCGAGTTCGTCCATGAGCAGATCAAAGATAATCCACAGAGCAAAGGTGCAATGGTCCACAAAGCAATTGAAAATTGCTCAAACAAAATAACTCCACCAGAGAAACTTAAATCCACCAGACAAAAACTAAATCTACACACAAGACAGCTCACGGGGCAAGTAAAGTTCAGAGTCTCCAAGGCAAAATTTCAAACATAGTGTCAACCCAGAGTGAAGCAGGAATCATGACAATCAAACAAACAACTAGAAAACAAACACATTGTTCTCAGCAACGCCTCCATCTATCTGCTAGCCAGCTTCTGGTATAGCCCAACATGGACAGGGCCCTCTCCTCTTGAGTAATCTGGCTGACTTTCTCTGCTCCTGCCTTTTCCCTGCCCTACTTGTTCTCAGATGAGGTGCAGAAGGCAGTTCCTCCTCCTCTTCACTGACTGTCTACCACTGCAAACTTTCCCCAGCTGAAGCCTTCTCCAAATCTCTACAACTGTTCAGGGTCATCAATCAACTCAGTTCCTGACATGCCAGGAATGGGTTCATCCTCCCCTGAGTTGACATCTGAGGAGGTATCTAGGGAATCATCCAAAGGAGACATCATAGTGATAGATTTTTCTCACCACCATCACCCTACGAGGTGAGAGCAATCTGCCTCATAGTTCCCAGGAGCCCTGGTAATTGATGGTGGAGTTGAAACTGGATCATGTCCAACACCTTAACCAGGTCACAGTCCTGATTGTCTGTCATAGAGATGAGATAGCAGAATTGGCTCCTTGTTCAGAAAAAGTGGCTTTTCCCACATGTGAGTCGCCAAGCTAGTTTAAGGATCAAGAAAAGCAGTTCGAACTAGTGGTTAAGAACCAGGCTAGAAACCAGGAGACGGTGAGTTCTAGTCATGAAAGCCATCTGGGTAATCTTGGATCAATCACTTTCTCTTAGCCCAATGCACCACACAGAGTTGTTGTGGCAGGGAAAAGAGGAGGAAGAAGAATTAGGTATGTACACCACTTTGAGCTATATATAAAAATAAGAAAGGTGGTTTATAAATAAATAATATGACCTCACTCCTCTCTTTAATTTTTTTTTAAGTTGTGAAGAGTACTCAGTTCTATCTTTATACAGATGCAGAAGAAAGAATCAAGGAACATTGCCACCACTCTTCCTCACCAACATATGCCTGAGGCAATTTTATCATTCTCCCTAATAGTTGGGCTGAAGAAGCTTCTTAGATACGAAACGAAACATCTTCAAAAAAAAAAACAACCAGAAAGTCCAGTTGCCTCTTGAAAAAAAAACACCTTTGGGACAGTTGGGCTAGTGCTTAATGACTAGTGTTAAGGTGACAACCACTATCATTATTGTGTTCTCTTGTCTTCTCCTGCAGTTACATCCTTCTACAACAGGGGTGTCAAACTCAAGGCCTGTAGGCTGGATGCGGTCTGCGGGGTGATTAGATCAGGCCCATGGGGCCTTCCTAGAAACAAAGTGGGGCTGGCCTGCAGTGCCTCTGCCAGGAAAAATGGAATTCGGGAGGGCCGCATGCTCCATTTTCACTGGCAGAGGGTTGCAGGAGGCTGTCGCAGCCGGAAACAGAGCTCGGGAGCCCATTTTTGCTGGCAGAGTGCTCGGGCCGCCACAAGCACCTCCACCACAAATGACCTTGAGCTGTCCACACGCACCTTGGCCACACCACCCTCACCTCCCAAGGTCAAACAGAACCCTGATGAGGCTCTCAATGAAATTGAGTTTGACACCCTGTTCTACAATATGGTGGAAAAATCAGTTTGAACAGCATGGACACATTGCTTTCTGTCTCTGAAACCTGTTTCCCACCCTTTGATAAAAAAAAGAAACATCAACATTAGCTGACCTTGTAAACATCAACATTAGCTGACCTTGTAAAAATGCCGTTTAGTAATAAGCAGGCATATACAATGGAATGAAGGCTATTGCTGAGCACACTGGGTTGTATCCCAAAAATTGTAAGCCGCCCTGAGTCTCCAGAGAAAGGCGGCATATAAATGTAATTAAATAAATAAATAAATAAATAACATTTCTATAAAAGGGAAGGAAAAAGAGAAGTCCAGTGCAGGAATCTGGCTTTGGTTAGGACACCCCAACTGAATAACTATCATAATATCATAATCCTCATCCAGATACCGTATATAGCTGATGACATATTGATAGCAATTGCTGGTTCGGAAGGAATAAACAGAAAGCTTAGAAAAATCTATGATCTTCAGGGTCAGCCAACTTCATCTGAGCATCAGACTTTCAGAATCATTTTGCTAGGGAGCCAGACATGGATAAAAAAGAACCAAGCCTCTGGAGATAGTGGAGGGAAGGGCCTTGGCATTGTCTAATGATTTAGGCAGCACTATTTCATACTTCATTTAGTTAAATGATTGAGCCTGGAAACAAAGAGTGAGGGAAATGTGCCAATCTCTTTTTAATGACTTACTGAGTGTAGTTTTATTTTCATTTCCCCCTTTTTGGGCAAGAGCAAGTTTCTAGTGATCTCCAGATGTTTTACTAGCCCATCTCCATAACCCATTACAGCTAGTTGCTGTTGTTATTTTCCAGTTAGTGTCAGAATATGTTCTTTCAGCACCATTACCAAACGGGTTACATTGTTTTCTAATGAGTAGGTAGCTGTTTTAATCTGTTCAAGGCAGTGTGATGGTTGCAGTACCATGGACAGCTCCAATGAAATCTGGAGAAGCTAAAATCTTACAAACCGCTGCAGCTACCAACTCCAGAAGAAAGGGAAGGACTTATAAGGGAAGTGTGGGAAGGACTGCTTCATATACAAGCTCTTCTGTTTTCTGTGGGTTTTGCTCACTGCTTTTAAGTGCAAATAAACATGACAATAATTAAATGCATTTTGCACTATCGCAGAAAAAACCCAGGAATGAACTGAATTTCAGTGAAGTCCTCATCTCCAATTGCATCCTTTTTAGAGTTCTTCTTCAAAAGCTGGTTGGGATGCCACAAATCCTGATTCTGAAGTGGTCTCACATCCTATCCCCACCCCTTGTGAGAGGGTGGAGGTTGACCTGGGAAAAGTGAAAGCTATTTTAGAGTGGCAAACCCCACGGACTTGTACGCAGCTGCAAAGCTTCCTGGGCTTCACAAACTTCACTATAGGCAATTCGTCCCCTCCGTTGCAAAAATTGCCTTACCAATCACAGAACTATTGAAGACTGGGGAGGTGGGGCAACCCTGGCCCAGACAGCCACTAAACTGGACTATGGAATGCCAAACGGCAATTCTGGTGGCCAGGCAGGAGTTGAACTTACAATCTTCTGAACCGCAGCCAGATGGGTTTGTCACTTGGAACGTTGACAACACGGCTCATCGGAGTCAGACATGACACTGCTTTCCAAATCATCAAACTGGAGTCCAAACCAAGCCTGATATGAACCATCAGACCTTCCACTTCTTGGGTTTTCCCCATAAAGTATCATCTTTGGGCTCAGTTACACCTTCCTTAGACATTAAAGGTAAAGGTTCCCCACGCACATACATGCTAGTCATTTCTGGCTCTAGGGGGCAGTGCTCATTTCCATTGCAAAGCCGAAAAACTAGCGCTATCCAAAGACATCTCTGTGGTCATATGGCTGGCATGACTAAATGCCGAAGGCGCACGGAATGCTGTTACCTTCCCACCAAAGTGGCCCCTATTTTTCTACTTGCATTTTTACATGCTTTCAAACTGCTTGATTGAAAGAAGCTGGGACAAGTAGCGGGAGCTCACTCCGTTATGCGGCACTAGGGATTCAAACCGCCAAACTGCTGATCTTTCTGATCAACAAGCTCAGCATCTTAGCCACTGAGTCACCATGTCCTCTTCCTTAGACATTACTGATTGGCTAAGCCTAAACTAAGAGGGCAGCCCCAAGCTGCCCATTGGGCATTAATCAGCAACATGGAACAGGCGAGGCTTGGGGGTAGAAGGTATCTAAAAGTTCCAAGTATAGTACTGACCATTTCCAGGTAAATCAGATCAGCTTGCAAGTGTAGAAAAAAGACAAGCTGGATCGAATGGAAAGTGACTAGCAACTGGATCCTGAGGTAACCAGGTAACTATAATACTCCTTTTTCCCAGATGAAGTGGGGCTAGAGGGAGGAGACATCTGGGATTTGAGTTCTGTTTTTCCTCTTCTGATTCTTCCAAGCCAGGTTGACTGTTCATTTCTAAGAATTCAAGTGCTTTCTGGATTACCTAGGGAAAGTCTGCATAATTACTTCCAGCAGAAGGCATGACATGAGGTAGCTTAGCAACTGTGAAAACTCCCCACCTTCTCTATGCAGAAAAATGGCCATTCAAGCCATGATCAAAAGGTAGAGGCTCCCTTGGCAAAGGGGGGGGGGGGGTCACTTTTAAACAATTCCTTCTATTGCATTGCCTCCCAACATTGTAGAACAGGGGTCTCCAACCTTGACAACTTTAAGCAAAGCTGGCTGGGGAATTCTGGAAGTTGAAGTCTGCCAGGCTTAAAGTTGCCAAGGCTGGAGACTCCTGTTGTAGAAGGTTGTGAGGTTATTTCACATCTAAGACTTGCCTCAGAATCTGGACAGAATAAATATCAGAGCTGACATTCTCTGACAAAATGCAATCATATGTACTTGCTAATATTGCATTTGCCCAGCTCTTATTCATGCAAAATCTCACATGGCTCTTACTCATGCAAAATCTTCAGATGTCTTATGAAAATGAGTATGTATATGAAACTCTACCATGAATTCATATTTGGAAATGATTCATAAACATAGAATAATGCCTCTTTATTTTGGGCAAGATGAAGTAATTGTTAAGGAGACTTGGCAGACATGGTTTTGAAACTGGAAATGATAAAACCACAAATAGTCACTTCCATTAAAAAAAACATTCAAAACACAAAACACACACATGCACACCTGTTTTACCCTTTTCCTCCACTCTCTTTTCCAGTATAATAGATCACTAAGACCATCTGGCAGCTATGGTTGGTCCCAAACTTTCTTATTTTATTTATTTATTTATTTATCAAATTTATACCCTGTCCACCTCACTAGCTGAGTGACTCTGAGCAACCATCATAGATAAAAGCCATAAAACTATAGAAAAAGACACAGTTAGAAAACAGAATTAAAACCATTAAAAAGGCAGAGGGAGCACCTTCAAACTACCAACCACCTCCGAGGTTGAATACCACTCTTAGATCCTCATTCATTTGGCAATAACCAGGTCTTCATGGTTTTCCAGAAGGCCAGAAGAGTCCCTGGGGTGTTCCATAGGGCAATGGCAGAAAAGACTCTCTTCCTAGACCTCATCAGTCAAAATTCTTTAACTGACAGGATGTATAACATACCCTCCCTGCCTGACCAGGGTGGGGGTGGTTTAAATTGCAATGGAGACAGTAGCTTTCAGCATAGCTAGTAACACCATTACGTCATAAGTTCCATTGGCTTCTTATAGACTTCTGGATGCTATTCAGAAATGACGTTTGTCACGGATGAAGCCATAATATGGCATAGAACTATGTTATGTGTAAGACTTTCTCTCCCCAGTGATATTGTCTGCTTCACACACTCCAATTTAATCTTAAAATACCTGCCTATATTGGATTCCTGAGGGAATTCTTTTGTTCTGGTCATTTTGGCTGAATCACAGCTTTGGATGAGGCTAACAATGTATTGGTGCACCTTTATGCGGTATGAATTATGTTTTATATAAACATTTATTTCTTCTTTCATCCTTCTTTTACATTCTCCTTACCTTGGGATCCATAGCCTTTATCTACATCATACCCAGTATAGGTTTACTATGATTATATGTGAGATAAGAGAAGGATACATGGGAAGGTGATCAATAATCTACCAATATGCTTTGATTAGATGTAATTTCACAAATAACTTTCCTCTGATGATGATAGCAGCTCTCGTGACACTAGAGGTGCCCTCTGACATGGATTATATCATTTTAAAATTATTTTTGCAGTAAGCATCATTAAATAAGGAAGGCTGTACATCTGGTAAATCTTTGTATAAACATATGTGTCTCTCAACAGATGGGAAGAAGAGCTAATAAAGTAATCTGTTTAATAACAGCAATCATGCTCTTGAGTGGTAGCACTTCCATGTGTCTGTCTGTCTGTCTGTCTTTCTGTCTGCCTGTCTGTGTCTGCCTGCCTGCCTACCTATCTGTAAGTGGGGAGGCGAGAAGGACAGGGAAAGGGGAAGGGAAACAGAGACAGAAATAGAGACAGATTTTAAAGTTAAATCCTGGGCTTCTGATTTATTTATGGTTTACTAAAGTGTCAAATAATAATTGTATCTTTTCAGTTTAATTTGACAGCGGCTATACCTGTGAGATGTAGATTCAAGTATAGTATGATTTAGTAAACTGCACTGTGCTTTGAAAAGCAATAACAAGGTCAGCTCTTGACAATCAACTCCAACACCATCCTGCTGAATTGAAAATTTGATTGGTATATTGGTCTTCCATCCACATAGGTAAAGTCCTGTTCTGCCTCAGTAAAGAATATCATTATCTGCTATCATCCGGTGCTGAAAATCTAGTCTACCCTATAATAACAATAGAAAGGGAAGAAAATAGTATGGCGGGCAGAATACCTGTTGTGCCATATTTATGAAAGCTGAGCATCCCTGACTTAGCCTACATAAAGCCCAGTTACACAGATTTGACTCTTGCTGATGGAAAAGTTTCTGCCACCTGGATAAAGGGAACACGATTCCCTTCCCACATTTTCCACAGTGCTCACAAAACGCATTGAAAGTTTGTGGGGAAAAATTGGCAATCTTCTGAAGTAGACTTGGACTGGGTTGGTACTCCGGAGAGAGAACTACATTAGTTTTTGTTCTTAGAATGCAAATCCTCTGCACTTAAACTCCTGTTTCTTAATCACAATAGCAGCCTCTTTGACTCACAAGGAGCCATTCTCTCTGTCCTTGTAGGATTCTACAAGAATTTAGATACAACAAGTGCTCACTTCTTCAGCAAGTCGGAACATTATCATTAGGTAATATGCAATATGACATAATTGTTTGGGGTAATCCTGAGCTATTTAAATATTAAGTATTTAAGCTGTTTAAGTAAAACTAAATCTGATTTTTCAAGAAGGTGGTGGTGCTTGTTTTGCTTATCTCATAACCTTTCAAAATACAGTTGGACTGGATAGTTATGCAGGGTCCCAGAGACGCTTAGCAAATTCAGTATGTATCAATGTCAGGACAGAGATTTCTTTAGTCTCCTGAATGCTTAAGAGCTTGAATTACCATTATTCTTCCTGAGGTAAAATACCATGGACAGCTTGAATTAAAGAAGAAAAAGTAGTGCTGTAGAACATGTCTTGTCTGTTGAGAGAATTGAAGCAAGTTTAGATACTTAACTTGTTCAAAGGAATAACATACAATGAGTCTTTAAGATAGTGAGACATTCTGACGGTAGAGGTATTTAAAAACCATTCTCCTTTTCCAGCAAGTACTGTATATTTCATTCCTTATAACAGTGATTGTGCTTCTAAGAATAGCAATATTAGAACATTAAAGAGCTGAACTTCTGAGGTATTATAGAGAGAGCTAAAGTTACTGTATTATGCTTACTGAGTACAGTATTCTCAAGAGGTTCAGTGGCTTACAGATACTGGAGACAGTCTTTGCTCTGGCGGTTCGAGTCCTAGCATTATGTGGCAGAGTGAGCTCCTGTCACTGGCCTTGGCTTCTGCCCACCAAGCAGTTCAAAAGCATGCTACATGCAAGTAGATAAATAGGTACCATTTCGGTGGGAAAATAACAGTGTTTCATATGGTAGTGTGAATCCACTTGGTGCTGGACTTTCCCAATGCGACTCCTTACTGGGAGGTGACATTAGTGGAGGGACAAGCCTGAGATGACCCTGTAGAAAGCCACTAAACCTTTCTGAGTGTGGAGCTAGTCTGCCACCTGTGGTATATCTTGGATAGTGTGCAAGCGTGAATTGAACAGTTTAGCAATTGTTGGCAGCCAAACAATTACTTTGTACTAACATTGCATTCTCCTGGCTAATATAATATCACCATACACTAAACACATAAATAAATAAATAAATAAATAAATAAATAAATAAATACATACATACATACATACATAAATACATAAATACATAAATACATAAATAAATAAAGTACAGTTGCTTCAATAATGAATACGTTGTTTCAGCAAAGGCCAATCAAAACTTCCATCCCTATTAAAATGCACTAAAATCACCAACACAATTCAAATCAAACTAAAAATTGGTGATAGTCCAAGATTAGGACACATTTCTCTTACTCTCTAAACAAAATAATAATTATTGGTAATTAATAATTATTGGTGGGGGGAAGGAAGAGTAGGATGGGGGAATTAAGAAAAAGCAGAGTTGTAAGAAGATTACACTAATTGTGCAGAAGTAAATATGATTATATAATTAAGAAGAAAGATAAAGAAGTCTACTGGTCTGAATGTAACTCAAAGAAATAAATATATTAGAAATGTATTAATATAATCATTTTATAATACTTAATTATAGTTAATCATAATTATAAATACAATATTAATATAACAATTATTTCTGTAAATAATAATAAATCTCCTCTTCTGTTAACAAGACCTTGAAGAATAAAATATTTTCTGCTTCCATTTGATTATGAAATGATTTCTGTGTACCATTTGATAATTTCAGAACACAGACCAACAGAAACCTCATAAAATGTTAAAGATTCTTCTCTTGAGTTACATTTATTATATTAATTTAACATTTTGCTGCACTGTTGAATGGTTTCAGTAAAACTGGATAAATAAAATATGAGACTTTTCATCAGATGCAGAGATTGGGGTATGTTTAAAATTTCATTCCTCTTGACAAATCTAAGGAACTGCACCATAAATATGCAGAATTCATCAGAAATACCAAAGAAATAGTTGGAAGCTTTGGAATTCTTTCAACATTAATCTTACAATCACCTGGCAAAGCCACCATTTCCAACATCAAGGCTTCAATAAAACAAACTGTCTATTTTTCCCTCAGTTTCTTCCAGAATTTCTATGATCTGTACATGAGCTTGACGGGAATGAAATTCCAAAGACCTTATCTTAACTTGAAGAGTCTTCATCTTCTTTAGTAGATCAGTTGTAAATATTTCCACCCATGATTTTTCAACAGAGATGCTCTGTTCTTAACTGCAACTATGCTCGAATTTATAATATTAACTGTGTCCTTAATGGCTTTCATAACCTCACTAATCTGAAAGGAGAGCAGTCAGCTTTCTCAGAAGCCGTCAACATTATTGCTTCACCAGGGGAAGAAAATGGCAGAACTTACTTGGATGCTATCCAAGCAGGTAACAAATTCACCCTGATAAAACATACTATTATCACCATTTTCTGATTCCAGGAGCAGCAAGTAAAACGTTAAATAAGCAATGATAAATATAATATCAACTGTAGCAGCACATTAGTCCCACGAGGTAGAATAGATTAGGAAATCAATTCCACAGGAAGGCTAAAAGTATTTTTTTTTACTGAGAGTGGCTAAATACAAACATTTCTCCACTTACAGCCACCAATTGGGATCAGAATTTCAACTGCTAAGCAAGGCGGTTGTTCAAGGGATCACACCTGATTTTATGACCTTTTTGATAAGTAAAGCACTGCAGTTGTTAAATGAACCCTCCAGTCATTGAGCAAATTCAACTTCCCCCACTGACTTGGCTTGCTGGAAGTCAGCTGGGAAGGTTGCAAATGACAGTCATGTGACCCCCGGGATCCTGCAACTGTCATAAATACATGCCAATTGCCAACTGTCCAGATTTTGATCATATGACTGTAGGGATGCTGCATTGGTCTTAAGTTTGGGGACCAGTCGTAAGTCACTTTTTTCAGTGCTACTGTAACTTTGAACAGTCACTGGTTGTAATTGAGGATTCCCTGTAGCAGAATCTTGCAAGTCACACTATATTGTATCTTCTTCTCCTTCTTAAAGTTCAACGAAAGAGGGAGGTATTTGTCTGAGGGTCTTCCAATGGTTATCTCATAGTTTTTAGACTTAAAAAATGTTGTATCCTCTTTTATTTAGGCAAGGGTTCCTATCTCTATCAAGGTCATCTTCCTCCACAGAGGAAGGGCAGGGCTGTCCTGCAGATGATGGGCAGGGCTGTCCTTTTGGACGTAATTCAGATATGAAATGGATGGAGAGGATTTATGCTTTTTATCTTGCTCATTGTTTTCAATATTAATCTCCTTTGTAATATGGGACTGTGATCACTTGCTATGAAATGTGGTGGCACAGTGGTTAGAATGCAGTACTGCAGGCTACTTCTGCTGACTGCTTGCTGCCTGCAGCTTGGCAGTTTGATCCTGACTGGCTCAAGGTTGACTCAGCCTTCCATCCTTCCGAGGTGGGTAAAATGAGGACCCAGATTGTTGGGGGCAATAGGCTGACTCTGTAAACTGCTTAGAGAGGGCTGTAAAGCACTGTGAAGCGGTACATAAGTCTAAAGGCTATTGCTTTGTATTTATGAGGCAAACTAAGTGAAATGGCTTTTCTGCAAAGACTTTTATATTGCCACCAGACAAAATACATTTTAAAAAAATACATTTTTTAAAAACAGAAAATCTGGGTAGGAGAGGTTTGTGTAAGTGATAATTCTTTTGACATTACAATTAGTAGATGTCCTAAAGGGATAGTTAACAGAGAAGTATCAGATAGAGAAGGCTGCTTCTTAACACCTATTGTCAGATTAGGTAATGAATATTTAGCATTCCTAAATGTAGATGGCCCAATTACAGATACTTCTGACTGAACACATAATGACTTTCGACATTTGTATATAAAGTCAATGGACCGTATAATAGGTGCAGGTGACTTGAATAAAACTTTGGATCACTTTTGAGACTGTAACACCTACCACTTCAGTTGTACGCTCCAATTCACAAAAGTTTTGTTAAATTAATTTAATTTAACGATAATTGCTAGAATTTTATTGAGTGGCTTTCAGCTTTATTTTAATCATTCCCAATGGAAATGTACCTCTCTTACCTCTGCATATAGGATTTTTTTGGCTAGCTTATTCTTGTTCTTTGACGTGTAAAATAAAAACATGTGAAGCTACAATTTTATTCTCATCGGAAACTTATTTTGTGAAAATTTACACACAATTATTTAAGTGGTCAGGAAATGTGTTTTTGACAAAAATATTCTTAAACAAATAGAACAGGCAATAGTAGATTTTTTTTTGTCATATTAACAAGATTAGAGTTGCATTACATTATTGTCTGATATAAAGCCTGGTTCCTTAACTGACTTTTTGGAATAATAAGCTTCATATACTGCTAAAGGAAAGGAAAATTACATTAAACAATGGACATTAATTTCCTATGATGTCCAAACAAATAATTTGTGTATGCTGGATACCTCAGAGAATGTTCAGTAAAGGATGGCTGCAATCACTTTGTTACTGGGCATGTAACTCAGCAGCTGGAATATTAAGCAATTGGTCTTATTCTCATATTGTTGCATTTTGGGCTGACCAAGCCTGGATCAATCATGGAATATTAAGAATGCATGCATGGATGTATTTATACATGTAATGAGGAATGAATGAATAAAGAGCCTTGGTGGCTCAGGCTGTTAAATGCCTAGCATTTAAGTTCCAGCTGCCTGCAATTAGTGCACGCTCGAATCCCACCAGGCTCAAGGTTGACTCAGCCTTCCATCCTCTCGGGGTAGGTAAAGTGAGGACCCAAGATTGTTGGGGGCAATAAGTTGACTTTGTAAAAATGCCGCTTAGTAATAAGCAGGCATATACAATGGAATGAAGGCTATTGCTGAGCGCATTGGGTTGTGCTCCAAACATTGTTAAGCCGCCCTGACTCTTCGGAGAAGGGCGGCATATAAATGTAATTTTTAAAAAAAGTGAAAATATCAAGAATTATGGATTTTTCAGGCACATAAATGGACCAAAATTATTATTCTTCCAATAGAAAGAATATCCATCAGGAAATTTGTGTTAATAGACACTTGATATATGTTAATTGTCCACATTTGACAATTAGTCTTTTTTTTCTTTCTACAAAGAAGCATAGAAGACAACTTTTAAGCAATACAATAAACATTTCTGTATTTTTCTGTTGATGAGTTGCTCTGTTTATACTTCATTTTTCTTTTCTTTGGTGTTGGAGGATATAGCTATGCGAAGGAAGCACCTCACACAACCACGAGTGACAAGAGTTAAAGCTGAAGCTCCATAAAAGTTTATTTTTGCTATCTTGAGTATTTTGGAACCCTGGGGGGGGGGGGGCAGGGAGACGGATCAGTACAGGTCATGGACAAACTTCAAGGCAGTCCATAGACATTTTTCATAGTGCTTCATATTGTGTTCACTGGCATTCAAGCTCATTTGCTCTTCTCCCACTCTCATAAATCACCACTGGCATAGTTCAGGTGCAGCAGAAACAGGTGTGCCCTTTTCATTTGCAAGTCACATCATACAGGGGCGATCACCTGTATCGCCAAGCTTTAGCCTATTTACTCCACATGCAATAGCTACATACTGGAGGTGTGCATTGGAAGTTTAGGGAACTTTCCCACAACAGAAGAATGGATGGAAAAAGCGATGGAACTAGCAGAAATGAAAAAAAAAAAACTGGCTGCTTTAATTAGAGAAAAGAACATATCCAGCTTGTTTCTCCTTGGAAAATGCTTCTGGATTTGTGCTCAAAACAAGAAAATTCTTGTGTTTGAGTTTTGCTGATTAAACTAGATCAGGGGTGTCAAACTCGATTTCACTGAGGGCTACATCAGGGTTGTGTTTGATCTTGGGGGGCCAGAATGGGCATGGCCAGCTTGACATCACTCGTGTCGGGGGCGCCTGTGGTGGCCTGAGCACTCTAACCGTGAAAACAGGCTCCCGAGCTCTGTTTTCAGCCACAACAGCCTCCTGAAGACCTCTGTCAGCAAAAATGGAGCTCGTGTGTGTGTGTGTGTGTGTGTGTGTGTGCACCGTCCTCCTGGGCCCCATTATCAGCTGCAACAGCCTGCTGCAGCCCTCTGCCAGTAGCCTCTCCAAGTTCTGTTTTTGCTGGCAGAGGCATGAGGGTCCTTTGCTGTTTCCAGGGTGGCCCGCAGGCCAGATCAAAGCCTGGGCCTTGAGTTTGACACCCCTGAACTAAATGGTGAGAACAGTGAAAGGATAGAACAGGATCCTCAACTCGTTCTCTTTCTCTTTGGCAAAAGAATGAATTGCAAAGACAAGAGCAAAAGAGATCCACTAAGAACATATGCCACTGCCTGAAGCCAGCATGAACTAGTAGTTCATCCCAAAGCACAAGTCTCCCAAAGCTCTGATTTATTAGAAAGAAGATTACAATGCACGAATTTCAACGAACACTTCAAATGAGAAACCAAAAGAGAGGCCAATTAGGATGGCAAGGTTTCATTTTCATTTTTCAAGTTTGTTTGATGAAGGGCAGCAGCAGTCTGCACCTCTTGATTGCTGGCAAAATGGCTATTATATTTGTTGTCTTCTACAAGCTTTTTGAAATCCTGGTGGGGATAAGAATCCACAGCCCTCAACTACAACTTACAACACCTTGGCACCTATTGATTTCCCACAATCTTCCTTCTGATAGCATTGTGCTATCTATAATGTTGAGAAGGACTCTGATTGTTGGGGGCTTTTCCATGAGAGCAGGATGAAAACCAGGATGATATTTTTCAAGTTTTCTCTCAATGCCCAGGGCTGTCTACAGGGGGGAATTGTAAGAGTCAAAATAGTCATGTCTACACAATTGAAGCCCCTCCCTTTTTCCAACTGTGCATCCCAGAAAGCTGGGGCTTCAACCACGCTTTTGTAATCTGCCATCAGGAATGTGGACGTCCATCCCACACGCACCCCTTCCCATGTTCCTGCTCAGCACATGGATATTGGGCTTAGAAAAGACTCAAGGATATAAGGAAACCATGTCATCCTTCACCCTGGATGCAGCTGGGATGAAATGAAGCATGAAAGGGTTAAAGAGATGGGAGGTTCTTTCTTCAACATCAGCCTGAACGTCTTTATAGATTATGTCTGCCTTTTTTCTTCTTTCAATTGTCCATTGATAGTGCTATGGACAATTTATTGCACGACAGCCTTACTGTAAGTCACCGTAACACACAAATCAAATATTCTGATAAATAAATCAGAACAAGGGAAAGTACTATTCTTGGGGAAAGACAAGCCTTAAAGGTTGATTATGAGGCATAATCAAGAAGGTGCAGCAGCCTTCTCCAACTTAATGTCCTCCAGAAACCTTGGACTTCAGTTCCCTGTATTCATGCCCAACCTGGCCACTGAATTAACATAAAGACAAAAGCAAACAAACACTCTAAAAATGCATGTCTATGATATTGCCACAGTTTTTGAGAAATGTTGCATATAAATCCTTTCCACTAGAGCACGGGTGTCAAACTCAATCATGTCACGTGACGGATTGTGACATATCGTGACATTTTCTGGCTTTGCGGTGCCGGGGTGGGTGTGGCCTGCATGGGATGCCTCCGGCCGCCTGCTAGAGCAATGTTTCTCAACCTTAGCATTTTGTAGATGTGTGGACTTCAACTCCCAGAATTCATGCTGCCTTCACTTATAAAGGTTCAAAAGTTTTGTGGTAAGAGCTTGCTCAGTTCTGCCCTATATTAACAATGTTAACAATGAGTTATGAATGGGTCCAAATTGAGCAGCTGTATATCCATATCGAGCCAGTTTGGTCTAATGGTTAAGGCACCACTCACCAGAGGACTGTGAGTTCAAGTCCCAACTTAGCCAGGAAAGCCAGCTGGTCCAGTCACTCTCTCTCACCCCAACACACCTCACAGGGTTGCTGTTGTGGGGAAAATAAGAAGGAGGAAAATGTGTTGGATATGTTCTCTACCTTGAGTTACTTGTAAAAATAATAAAGACAGGATACAAATAAAGATAAATATCACTTGGACTGAGTAGGGTAGGGCAGTGAAGCAAGTGTGATTCAATAAAATAATGTAATGTAATGTAATACAAGAATATAGTAATGTATCGTGCACAAACTGGCTAAAGATTTTCTTTTGTTTAGTTATTTTTACTCTCTCTAAAAATGGCAAATGGAAGTTATTACTTGACATTTTTGTCAATTTTGGAAAGTGGTTTGATAGAGGACCTGAATTACCACTCTTCTCTTGACATACATCTGAATTAAGTTACTCCTTGCTCAAATGAAAGTGAGTGGCTGTTTTTCATGCAAAAAGCCAAGGCTGGCATTTCAGACTTTTTGTCTTTTGCTATTTGTGGTGGAAACTTTGAACAGTCTCAGTCAATGGTCACTAACCAGTGAGCCTGGGACCACTGATAATCTGTGAGAAAATTTTGGTGGTCCTAAGAGAAATGTCCCCTCAAAGCACCCCCCCCCCAAAGCAATCCAGGCTGCACAGGAACACAAGGCTGTGCCGCCCGCATGGCCCACCCACCTGCTGCCCCCCCTTCGGCCGAGTGCAAACCTTACCTTGAGTAGAGCCATGCGAGCTGGAACTGGAAGGTAAGACCAACAGCGGGGGAGGGAAATCCGCCCCAGGGTGCCTTGCTGATGTTGATGGAAAAGTCCGTCCCATATTCCAGAACTGCAATAGTCACAGGACTTGCCCTTTGGTCATCCTGGAGCAGCTGTTCCTCCACTTGGGTGCACCGGCCTGCCATGGACTGGACAAGCTGCTCCGGGATGACCAAAGGGCCAGTCTTGTGACTACTGCAGCTCTGGAATATGGGACTGACTTTCCCACCAACGTCAGCAAGCCACCGTCAGTCAAAATTCATATTAGTGGTCTACAGGATTTAAAATTATGAGATTGGCATAAGGTCCAAAAGGTTGGCAACCCCTGGTCTAAGTAGATTCAGTTATCTACCAGAGCATTTAAAACATTATCTTTTGATTTAAGACAATGCAACTGCACCAATACGGGACAACCAGAGACATGTTAACGTGAATACTTAGCAAAAGGTTTTTTTTATCAAATACTTGTCATCTTTTTCTTTTAGTACATTTTGTAAAAGCAATACCTGTATGCTGACTGGGAGACAAAAAGTGAGGTTTGATTCTCTCCTGCAAACCCAATATTTTAAATACTAAATCTGAATGAAAGCTATGGTCATGGGCTATAACCTACAGCATTCTGTACAGTTAAAGTGCTGTGAAAGTTTTTATTCCATATATTAGATATATTAGATTTTGAACATATCATTTGAAAGTAACAGACAATACTTTTAACATAAATCTTACTTTCTCCTGTTTAGGACACCTTTATGTCATGATTATTATATTTAATTTCTCATTAGTATGGTGTAGTGATTAAGAAATCTGGCAAGACCTGGGAGACCCCGAGTCCCAATTTTGCTTTGGCTATGACTATTTGTGTCTCAGTTCTTTGAGATGAACCAGACAAAGAAAGCAAAACTTTGAATAATACTTTTATTATAAGATTACGGTAAAAGAATTTTGCAATTCTGAATATGGTTACCACTTCCCTTCCTTTATCTTTGTGAGAATTAGAGAAGGTCTTATATGAGACATTTTCAGATTACATTTCTATGTGAAGCTCAGATTTCTTTTACCTGCCTAGTGTCTTGGTTGTGGCTCTTCCTCCTGTTCCTCAAGGTTATTCCTTCTTCCCATTATATCATATTTACGGGAGTGTCTCCTGCCGATATCGCGTGCCAACCGCCCTGTACGAGCGCACAGGCAGGGGCTCCTCGGGGTGCCATCTGCGAGCCAGTGCCGGCTGGTGGTGCCCCGGGGACGGGCCTACTCTGTGGAGGTTCCTGCCTTATGGAATCAGTTACCCCTGGGACTCCGTTTGGCCCCTGACCTTCGCACCTTCCATCACGACTTAAAAACCTGTGCTGACCTCTTGGGCGGGTGTTGAAATTTTTAAATTGTATAATGTACATTGGGGGTTTTATAGTAATTGGGCTTGTTAGTATTTAATATTTTTTTAAATAATTAATTTATTGTTGGTTTTTAGTTGTGAGCCACCCCGGAGAGGGGGCGGCATACAAGTCCAAGTAATAAATAAATAATAAATAAATATCAGGTGACCATGGGCCAGTCTCTCTCAGCCCTAGAAAGCAGGCAATGACAAATCACTTCTGAAAAACTTTGCCATAAAAACTTATCCAAGCAGTTATCAGAAGTCAATACTGACTGGAATTTACTTTACATTACACTGATATTTGTTTTACATTCCAGCATACATCCGGTGAACCTCTAGAATGGAACTTTTTTCTCTCTCCTATCGAGAAAAAAAATGCCAATTGATATCCAACATGTTGGGTGATACAGAAGAGAAAGTTAGTCATTATGGCAGCTGTGCACTCATGAACCAGATCACTATACTATCTACCCAGGTTACCCATATTATTGCTTTCCAAAATGTATATATTGGGACTACAATTCTGATGCCCTATAGCAGGGGTGTCAAACTCAATTAAATTGAGGGCTGCATCAGGGCTGTGGTTGACCTCAGGGGGACAAGTGGGTGTGGCTGACTGGGTGGGACATGGCCAGCTTGACGCCACTCCCCAAACTGCCGGCATGTTTCCTCTTCACACTGGGTAGACCAAGGAAGCCATGTTGGCCCAATGTTTCCTCTTTGCATTGGGTAGACTGGGCCAAAGCCACTTCGGCTGGCCCCTTACATTTTCCAGGACAGCCCCATTGGCCAGATCTGGCCCACAGGGCTTATGTTTAACACCACTGCCCTAAAGCAACTGATGCATCTTTGTTTCAACTCACCTGTAAGATATAACATTGGGCAAGGTTGATCTAGCAGCCCATCATAATCTCTGACTGAAACTGATCTTCTTCACTTATTTTTAGAAGTTGGGAGTCTAAACCTTGGCTTTCCACCCACGGGAAACAAAAAGAAGAAACATTTTACAGATAATAAACACTGAGATGCAATAAACAGCCTTGCTATATTATTGCCACGATAGCAGTACCTAGAATTCCCTTCAACAGAAGCATGGAAGAACCTCTGCATTGGGCAAATCATCATTAACAAGGAACACCAGACTTGCCGTACAGAAAATCCATGGCTGAATCCCCAGAATGTCTACTTAAATATCAGAAAGGAGGTGATACAAAAAGGCACTTTATTGAACTCTGGAGACCTGCTATCAACTTGAAAAGAGGTCGTCATTTGCTGTGGTGGGAGACAACTCCTGGCTGTTTCCCTTTGTATTGTTATCCTTGAAATACTTGAAAGTATTTCTTCTGAACAGGACCGTACTGAAGCATGCAAAAAAGTTAAGAAACTTATTTCCCCAATGATTGCTCTGTGGACCAATATCATTCTATTGCACATTTCCACCTCTATCGCAGCTTGCACAGCACTGACTATACAATGAAACTCTGACCTGAAACAGGCAACTCCAAGAGCGAAGACATTTATGGAGAAAAGCTGATATGGTATAACTGCTCCTCGGTGTGCCATTAGTATGCAGCAGACACGTTTTTGCAGGCTGACACTTTGACAAGACATGGAAAGATGCTTGTCTGACCCTCTCCTTCTCTCCCCACCTCCCCAGCTAAGATGGATGAAATGAGCCAGGGATAGAGCAATTACATCTTCCTACTGCAACAAATTAAATCAATCCCAGATTTACTGTCTTCTAAAATACCGAGTTAGATGTTGCATTCTCGAGAAAGACATACATAGCCTGGGGGTTGTGTTTACAAATGCAGTTTCTGAACTGGCATATCTCAAAATTTTAAATGGATCTGTTTTGCCCTGGAAATTTGCACTTAACTGCAGGACTTTTGTTTTAAATTACATTTATATGCCGCCCTTCTCCGGAGACTCAGGGCGGCTTACAATTTTTGGGATGCAACCCAGTGTGCTCAGCAATAGCCTTCATTCCATTGTATATGCCTGTTTATTACTAAGCGGCATTTTTGTTTATTACTAAGCGGCACTTTCCCAAAACAATACTCAGGAGAGGCAAGATCAGTTCTTTAATCTTCAATTCCCTAAATCGTTAGCAATCCACGTAGGTTAGGAAGTCTGGGAGAAGTCTACCTCATCAAGACACAAGATTATGAAAGGCTGATATACAGATAAAAACTTTTTTATGTTATCTATATTATAAGTTATTTATAATTTCAAGGTGCTAGTAACAACTTATAAAGTCCTGAATGGCTTGGGGCCAGAGTACTTGCGGGAACGCCTCCTGCCAGCATCACACTCCGATCGTCCGGTATGCTCCCATAGGAGGGGCCTCCTTGGGATACCGTCGGTTAGGCATTGTCGGCTGGCGGTCCCCAGGGCTAGGGCCTTTTCTGTGGGAGCGCCCGCCCTATAGAACCAGCTTCCCGTGGATCTCCGTTTGGCCCCTGATCTCCGCTCCTTCCGCCGGGACCTGAAGACCTGGTTGTTTCAACAGGCCGGTCTGGACTGACCCAGGGGTGTGGGTTGTTTTATCTGTTTTAACTATTTTAATTGACTGATTAGGCTTGTACTTGTTTAATTAATTTTTATTGTAATTGTATGGGGTTTTTTAATGTTCGCCGCCCTGAGTCCTTAGGGAGAAGGGCGGCATACAAGTCTAATAAAATAATAATAATAATAATAATAATAATAATAATAATAATAATAACTACTTCTCTTTTTAGCTTTGTTTTCTTTCTTTTTAATGTGATGGGCTGTTCAGAAAAAGGGAGCAGGCCTTTAAATACTCTGAAAGGTATGAGGTCTCTATGTTTCAGAAACATTTTAAGTGTGCTTGTCATATCTGAGATGACCAACATGTTGAGGCATGGATGGAAGAAAGCTAGAAAGCAAGACCTTTGCCAAAAGCCTGTGATAAAATTATATTTGGACAGAAGCTTTACAAACACTTCTGAAATGCTGCCCACTTTGAAGTGGGGGTGGGCAAACCAAACCTTTTTGATATATCCCATTCATGTGAGGCCTTCACATTTCCTCAAGCGGAAGCTTTGAACATGTTGTTATTGGCATTTCGATGGGCTTGGACTCTGTTGTCCCCCAGATGCATTTCTCATCTAGCCTGATTAGTTTTGAACTTTTTTTGGGAGGTAGATATTTCTTCCTTTGCATGGAAAGTCGGTCCTGTCACCCAACAATTTGACAGGGTTGCAATGTAACAACTCAGCCTCAATGCTGCACTGCTATTTTGGGAAATTACCTAGGAGGTTTGCATGAATAAATAGTTAGCTTCAGAAGCTATCAATTTTGGCGTTTTTTCAGGTTTTTTTAAATGGCCAACCTATATGCTATTATGAAAAAGAAAAGGATCTGAATTATTTAAGCTATCTCACTCCCTGCTTGCAATACTAATGTGTGAGGGCATAGACACACATGCGCACACTCGTCCTACCGAGTATTGCTTCTATTGTTCTTTGTGGACCACTGTGCTGTAATTTAAGTTTAAATCATATTTAAGACTGTTGAAAAATCGTTGGCAGACAATCAAGAAAGAATGGAGTGAGCAAATTCCAGCTCATAAATTCTCAGGGGAAAAAAAATGATAAGAACGGGTTTAAAAGTAAAAGTTTTGGACTACAAAGTGACTGTTTTTGACATATATTTTTTTCTGCAGAATAGAACAACCATATTTTGCCAGGATCTTATTAATTCAGCATTAATTCAGAAAAAAAAATCATTTCTTTAATACCCCTAAAGCAAAAAAGTTTGCAATGCATAAGAAAATTGAATGGTAAAATCTCTCCCAACCACCAATTCTCTTTCTTATTAGGAAATAATAGCAATAGCAATTACAGCACTCTCTGAGTGGTTTACAAATACCAGCATATTGCCCCAAACAATCTGGGTCCTCATTTTTACCAACCTTGAAAGGATGGAAAGCTGAGTCAACCTTGAGCCAGTCAGGATCGAACTTCTGGCAGTTGGCAGAGTCAGCCTGCATTCTAAACTTTAAGACCTATTTTTAGACATAAACTTTCTTTTGGAGCAAGATGTTTTATGGTTGGAAAGAATACTGTTCACATCCTTAGGAAATCATTGTAGCTTAATGAATAAGATTACGAATAAGGTTCAGTAAGTTACCTGCATGCATTAAATTAGGCAGATCCATCTTGGACACAGCTCCAAATATTAGAGAGCATCACAGTTTTGCCAGCTATCCTTGATTACTTCATTGAGTTCCTGCAATAATTTTTACACACACACACACACTCACACACTCCTTAGCAGACACTTAGGGAAACTTTTCTTTTTTTCCCTCCAACATACTTATTTTGACCATAGTAATGTAGATGCTAACCTAGATTAAGATCAACCTGATGGTAATTTCCCACTTGAGAACAATGCAGAAGATTTTCAATTTTCACAGCTCTAACCTGTCCTTTAAAGTTAAAAACCTTGGTGGCGAGCCAGGCAAGACCCAGAAATGGGACTGGTGATGTCTCAGGGAAAATACAATTTCTTTTAACAGTTTCTCAAAGTCAGGGCCTGAAGGGGTCCTATCTCAAATCAGATAAGGAGAACAACTAGGCGGATTTGCATTTCCAGGTCCTACTATGCCATGTTAACAGCAAACTGCTTTCTTTGCCCTGCACTCAGTAGAGACTGTGACATACACAAGGATCCCTCTCCACCCAATCCTTGAGAAGACCATCATCTTGAGGGTAAAATATCAGAAAATATTCTTAACTAGTCAAACGCTTACCTACACAAATCCCCGACACTTGACTTGATTTGCTTCTCTGGATATTATTTCTTAGTATTTTTTTTTCCTTTGGATGTTCTGACCTTGGCTTGAAGTTATGAAAAGTAACTTGATGGATTTAATGTGCAGATAACAAATTGCGGAGTAAACAAATTGCAGAGTAAGAGCAATATAAGTCAGCTTGATTCCAGAGGCCAAGCCAACGGGGAGAGCTAAAATGAATTAGGTAAGGAGTTCAAGAAGACAAAAAAAAGGGAGAAGAATGACTAGAGAAACTGTTATGTTCTGATGAATTGTATTTCGAGGTATGAGAGGTGACAAGGTCATATCCTAAGTAGTTACTAATTGAAACTATGAGGAACTGCCATTAACCTTTTCCCCTCTAAGTCAAGAGTTTGTGCTTGACTAATGTGAGAACCAAAGAAAACCTGATAGGATGACTACCTTTTACCAGACTATATCAACTGAAGGTGACTTTTTGATTTAAAAAAAACCCAGAAAGAAAACATTCCAGCTCAGAAATCCAGGAAAAAAAAACCACGATTTTGCAATGCTGTGGAAAGCATCTAGGTTAAAAGAAGAGGAGGGACAAACAGCCTTGGTAGCTCAGGCTGTTAAATGCCTGCTCTTAAGATCCAGCTGCCTACAATTAGTGCAGGCTCGAATCCCACCAGGCTCAAGGTTGACTCAGCCTTCCATCCTCTCGGGGTAGGTAAATTGAGGACCCAAGATTGTTGGGGGCAATTAGCTGACCTTGTAAAAATGCCACTTAGTAATAAGCAGGCATATACAATGGAATGAAGGCTATTGCTGAGCGCATTGGGTTGTATCCCAAAAATTGTAAGCCGCCCTGAGTCTTCGGAGAAGGGCGGCATATACATGTAATTAAAAAAAAAAAAATTAAATCATAAGCAGTAGTTATGCAGGTAATGCCCAAGAATAAATGTAGATAATGCCTTCCAAAAAAGAAATTATGGATCATTAAAACATACATGAAGTCACTGTGATTGAAAGATAAATAAAACAGGCATTTTCTCCACAAAGTTCTTGAGCTGACATGCTGACAGCTGTCTTCTTCATAAGTGGAACAGTGGTGGGATTCAAATTTTTTAACTACTGGTTCTGTGGGCATGACTTGGTGGGCGTGGCAGGGGAAGGATACTGTAAAATCTCCAGTCAGAGGTGGTATTTGCCGGTTCTCCGGACTACTCAGAATTTCCGCTACCGGTTCTCCAGAACTGGTCAGAACCTGCTGAATACCATCTCTGAAGTGGAATAAAGCCCAAGGAGGATCAACTATTTGTGAGTTGATATTCATCAGTGGGAATGTCTTGGTCGAAAAGGAGGAGAAGCAGGAACATTAGGGGAAAGTGCCCATTAAAAATGTTTGGAGTTCATGATTTTAAAAGAAACTAAAACAGCATAATCAAACACAAGTCTTGGATCTGAGGAAAGCAGATTTTAATAAACTCAAAGCAATGATAAATAGAGTCCCTTGGCAGGAGAAGCTAAAAGGATAAGGAACTTAAGATGGATGAGAATTCCTAAAGAAGGCGATATTAAAAGAACAACAGGAAGCCAAGGAGAAAAGCAAAGAAAACAAAACAACAACCCAATATAGCTATACAAATAGATCAGTGAAGATATGAAAACAAAACAAAAAGACAAAATGAAAAAGGGCACAAAAGATGGATGCCAACAGGTAGCCTAGTACCGTGGAGATGGTATCAGGAAACGAAAAGTTCAGAATGGGCTGAAGCTAGAGGAGGATACTAAGAATAACATAAAGAGCTTTTTTAGACATTTTAAAGAAAATATGTTCTTTGGACATATTTAAGAAAAAAAGACACACACACACACACACATATGTTCTTATGTTTTTGCAGGTATTTATATGTATTTATATGTATTTTCCCACATGTTAATAGTTGTGCTTTTATAGCGACGTTTCGGCAGAATCCCATCTGCCATCTTCTAGTATTCATAGTATTTTGCTGATTTTGTCATAAGAGGTACAACAGACAAAATCAGCAAAATACTATGCAGACATCACATCAAGACTGCCTTCAAAACAGACAAAAAAATAGCAGCCATACTAAGAAACCCCAAAGACAAAATTGACCTAGAAAACCAAGGCATATATGAAGTACCCTGCGCATCATGCCCTGCCACATACATAAGACAAACTAATAGAAAAATAAGTACCCGCCTTGAAGAACACAAGAATGCAATGAAAAAGCTGGAACACAGTTCCTCACTAGTCCAACATATGAAAGCCACAGGCCATAGCATCAACTTCAATGGCACCAAAACCATAGCTCCTATAGAAAACCCCAGCCACAGAATCATCAGAGAAGCAATAGAAATTGATAAAAGATCTAATAGTATGAATAAAAGAGATGACTCCACCAGACTATCAATCATCTGGAAGCCTGCACTCACAAACAAAAGAATCTCTATACCACAATACAAACAAACACCTGGACACAAACAACCCCCCCCCAATACCTCCAACCCAAACACGCCTCCAATACACAAAACATAATGTTGCCAGCCAATCAAGAACACAGCAACTCGAGCACCAATGAACACAGACCTAGACTCCCAGCCAATAGGGATGAAAAGAGGACCATTCAAATAAAACACAGGGCCAGAACCAAATTCAAACAGACAAAGGCTGCCAAGCCTGAGACACACGATTAAAAAAAGAACCCAGTACACAAGCCTGAAGATGGCAGATGGGATTCTGCCGAACCACTCGCTACCTTCAGCCTGGTGCTTTCAGCTTCATGCTTGTGCGAGCAAAGCGTGATCGGAGCTGCCATCTCTCTATAAATACTGGTGAAGAGGTGTGGTGTGCTGGCTCTGTTGTAAGTGGGCTGGTTGGCTGTGTTATAACTTCTTGATTGGTTGATGGAGTTGATGTTTGCAGATTGGTTGGCTTTTTCATAAAAACCTGTGTGGCTGAAGTACTGGCTGTGTGTCTATCAGCCTTTTTTGTTGTAACGACCTGGGTAATGGGCTGTGTGATGACCTTCTGAGTTCTATTGTTGTGACATCCTGGGTCTTGTGCTGTAATCTCCTGGGTCATTGGCTGTGTTATAACATCCTGAGGTTTTGTGTTGTAATCTCCTGAGTTCCGTGATGTAATATCCTGAGCGGATGGCTGTGATGTAACGTTCCGGGCTTTGGTTTGGCTCCGACTTTGAGGTCTGGCTATGTGTTCATAGTGTGTGTCAATTTGCTTAGTTTGGGGGTTGGAGTTGGATGTAGCAGCTGGTGATGCAGCTGTGGTCTGGTTTCTGGACGGTGGTTGTCTTTCGTCTATGGGATGGGTTTGGGTTTGAGTCTGGTGAGGGAGATTGGTGGTGGCATCATGTGTTGTTTTGGGTCCGGTGTTGGTTTTCGTGGCTGGGACTCGTTTGTTGATTAGGGGTAGTTTCCAGATGTCTGGTAGGTGGGAGTTATCGTCCCGTTTATTCATGTTATGGGGGTGTTTCTCTATTTCGATGGCTTTCCTAATTATTCTCTTGTTGAAGTGTTCAGTATTGGAGATTAATTTGGTTCCCTCAAAATCAATTTCATGTCCTGTGGCTTTAAGGTGCTAGAAAAGGGAGGAAGTTTTCTTCTTCTTTTCTGACTGTGTTCTTGTGTTCTGCAATGCATGCATTTATTCTCCTGTTGGTTTGTCCAATGTATGTGGCCGGGCAAATTTTGCATGGTATTTCATAAACTCCTTGGTTTTCTAGCTGGATCTTGTCCTTGGGGTTTCTTAAGATGTTGGCTATTTTTTGGTCAGTGACGAAGGCTGTCCTGATATTGTGTTTAGGAGAATTTTGCTGATTTTATCTGTGGTGCCTTTGATGTAGGGGAGGAGGGCGATGCCGTTGTCCTGTTCTGTGCCTCGGTTTTTGGGGGGGTGTCTCCCTTAGGATTAGGTTAGTAATTGTGTTTCTTTGGAATCCATTGGAAACTTCAGCCACACAGGTTCTTATGAAAAAGCCAACGAATCTGCAAACATCAACTCCATCAACCAATCAAGAAGTAACAACACAGCCAACCAGCCCACTTACAACAGAGCCAGCACACCACACCTCTTCACCAGTATTTATAGAGAGACGGCAGCTCTGATCATGCTTTGCTCGCACAAGCACGAAGCCAAAAGCACCACCCTGAAGATGGCGAGTGAGACCTCGTCAAAATGTTGCCAAGATACTCTCAATCTTACACGGGAAAAGACCCAAACATGCCAAGACCTGCATACCTATACCCGTGAAAATCTACGAAAACAAATATCTATCTATCTATCTATCTATCTATCTATCTATCTATCTATCTATCTATATCTATATCTATCTATATCTATCTATCTATCTATCTATCTATCTATCTATCTATCTATCTATCTATGTAGGTCTTGGTGTATTCGGGTCTTGTCCCGTGTAAGATTGAGAATACCTTGGCAACGTTTCGACGAAATCTCATCTGTCATCTTCAGGCTGGTGTCTTCAGCTTCGTTCTCCTGGGAGAAGTGTGTGATCGTGGCTGTTTTTCCCTTTTAAACTCTAGAGTTGGAGTCCCAGCCACGAAAACCAACACCGGACCCAAAATAACACAGGATGCCACCACCAATCTCCTTCACCAGACTCAAACCCAAGCCCACGCCACAGATGAAAGGCAACCACCATCCAGAAACCAGACCATGGCTGCAACACCAGCTGCTACACCCCCCTCCAACCCCCAAACTAAGCAAACTGACACACGCTATAAACACATAGCCAGACCTCAAACTCGGAGCCAAACCAAGGCCCAGAATGTCACATCACAGCCTTCCACCCAGGATACTACATCACAGAACTCAGGAGATCACAACACAAAACATCAGGAGGTTGCAACACAGACAACAACCCAGGAGATTACAGCACCACACCCAGGACGTCACAACAATAGAACTCAGAAGGTCATCATACAGCCCATTACCCAGGTCGTTACAACACAAAAGGCTGAGAGACACACAGCCAGCACCTCAGCCACACAGGGTCTCAGGAAAAAGCCATCCAATCTGCATACATCAACTCCACAAACCAATCAAAAAGTAACAACACATCCAACTCTAGAGTTTAAAAGGGAAAAACAGCCACGATCACACACTTCTCCCAGGAGAACGAAGCTGAAGACACCAGCCTGAAGATGACGGATGAGATTTCGTCGAAACATTGCCAAGGTATTCTCAATCTTACACGGGACAAGACCCGAACACACCAAGACCTACATACCTTTACCCGTGAAAATCTACGAAAACAACTATCTATCTATCTATCTATCTATCTATCTATCTATCTATCTATCTATATCTATCTATCTATCTATCTATCTATCTATCTATCTATCTATCTATTTGCTTTCTGAGGTTTTCGCGGGTGTTTGTATGTAGGTCTTTGGTCATTCGGGTTTTCTCCCATGTAAAATTGGAAGTATCTGGGCAACGCCGAAATCATCCATTCTTCAGGTCTTCAGCTTCATTCTGAAGAATGAAGCTGAAGACACCAGCCTGAAGATGATGGATCTTTTTGTACTTTTGTATTTTGTTTATTTCTTCTAATACTGTTTAAAAATCCTGTTAAAAACAAATTTGGAAGAAATCACCAAGGAAAGCTTGTTTACTTTGAGTGAATTTAAGTGGTTAGGGGCAAATGAACAGTATCCTAGAACAGGGGTCTCCAACCTTGGCAACTTTACGAAATTGGCGCATGTTGGCTGAGGAATTCTGGGAATTGAAGTCCACAAGTCATAAAGTTGCCATGGTTGGAGACCCCTGTCCTCAAATTTTAATAGATTTTAATAAACTCAAAGCAATGATAAATAGAGTCCCTTGGCAGGATAAGGAGTTCAAGATGGATGAGAATTCCTAAAGAAGGAGATCCCTGTCCTAGAATACTGAAGAAAGTATTTTTTTTTTAAAGGGAGGGGGAGAAAAACCTTCAGTAAGCTACTGATCAGCTTAACATTTATATCTGGGAAGATTCTAGAGCAAGTCATAAAAAGTTCATTGGAAACGAAGCATTTATTATCAGAAAGCATGACTGGGTGAAGAACAAATATTGCCAGACTGATCTTATTTTTTATTGATCCGTTAACTTCCTTAATAGATTGTGGGAATGCTATAGAAATAATATCTCGGGAGTTTAGCAGAATGTATAGCAAACTGCTGAGGTTTGATGCTCCATGTTTGCCTCCATAAGTTCTGAATCTTTTTGTATTTTTGCTTTCAAACCAATGCACAGATGGTGAGAAATAGCCATTTTAAGATCTCAAAGGATATCTAACCATGTTTCTATCTTTAACAACCTTTATGAATGGAAATTGTAGTCCATTTTCTTAGTACTTTTTGATTAGAGCAGTCCTAGCCTGCATTTTTATGTGTTTACATTTGGATATTAAAGACGAGACCGTCACTGCCTGAGAAACTCATTTCCTAGTTGGCTATAGAGAATGCAATTCCCCTTCTCTCTGGCAAAAGGAATAAGAGCTGTTCTTGCTTTATGCTCTCCTTTTTATTTTCTGAGTCCTTCACCCGTGTGCCCTGGCACTGACATGAACCCTTGAGTTCTCTCTGCTTGTATAAAATGCCCAATTCCACTTCCATTAGATTCCTTTCCAGTGTTTCGGAAGAACCATCAGGAACTGGAATACAACAGATGGATAATGATACCATCACAGCTATAGGCAGAGGTATATAAAATAAAATTGTAGTCCCTATAAATTGCTGAAATGGACACAAGTCTGCAGTTTGGAAAATGTGCAGAAGGAACATAGATAACCAACATCTGCCCATCCTTACACCCAAATTTATTTCACAATCATTTGGCCATCAAGTCACTTATTCGTTTATCATTTATTTTGCTCGGCTGTGATAGCACTTCTAAAAGAAGACCTGCAATTGTGCATCAAAGCTAACGTTCAAAACTAACTGTCTGCAAAGGCAGCATGAGACTGATTTTCCCTCCTCTGAATACAACGACTGCCAAGTGCAAAGCATTCTGAAAGAAGCAGAAAGAGCCAGTCAAAGGGCTGTAATACAGCTTCTATAAGTTATTCTTGTGTCCACTGGCTCTCAATCAATCTTCCGGGAGACTTTGGTTGATTTGTGCTTTTATCCTTCTGGTGTTCCATTCAAATGGTTCATTCGTCTTCTCCGGTTGCAATCAATTCCCTTTTGACAAACCCACCACAAACTGCTAGTGCCTCTTCTTATTTTTGTCTATAATTCCCCCCCCCCACTCTTTTGTCCTGGATGCGTGTTTGCTGATTTACCAGGACAGGCTCCAAAGTTTCTCTTCTGCTCAGCAGAAACAATGCAGCAATATGGCAGCACTATCAAAGGAATCACTTTCCTTTGGTGATGGAAGACACTCCATATTGTTCTGCTAAAGGATACAAGGGTGGGGCTCATCGAGTTGTACAGGGCAAAATGGGAATGCCAACCGCCCTGTACGAGCGCACAGGCAGGGACTCCTCGGGGTGCTGTCTGAGACCCAGTGTCTTTTGGCGGTGTCCCGGGGGAGGGCCTACTCTGTGGTGGCTCCCACTCTGTGGAATCAACTACCTCTGGGGCTCCGCCTGGCTCCTGACCTCTGCACCTTTCGCCATGATTTAAAAACCTGGTTGTTTGAACAGGCTGTGCTGTGCTGACTCCTCGGGGGGATTGGTTTTATATTATAAATTATTAATGGGTTTTTAGTTAATTTGGCTTGTCTAATTTAATCTTATTTTAGGTAATTAATTTATTGTTCTGATTTTATTTGTGAGCCGCCCCGAGTCCTTTTTGGAGAGGGGGCAGCATACAAGTCAAACTAATAAAATAAATAAATAAATTACAACAGTCAGAAATCCTATATAAATCCCTAAGACTCCAAAAGGTGATTTTAGCAGCTAGAATCCGTTTAGAAATAAGATCAATCGATCTAAGGTTTGTGGGATCTATTTTATTTTTCAGAAGAAAATCTTGAAAACCACGCTGGCTGGGGTGAGAAATAAGCAGTTGACCAATAAAAGACAATGTTTTAGTTTAGCTTTGAACTGTGGGATCCTTGGTGATCTCTGAACTTGGTTGTTTTCTTGCAGACATTTCATTACCTGGCTCAGTAGCATCATCAGTACTAGATGGGAAGGGCTTGCCCTACTCTCTCCTAGCACTGATGATGTTATCTAGTTGGGTAATGAAACATTTGCAAAAAAAAAAAACCCAAACAAACCAATCAAACTCAGAGAGCACCAAGGACCCCACTTACAGCTGAACTCCAGAACTGATCCAAATGAGCCTCGGTGGTGCAGTGGTTAGAGCGCAGTATTGCAGGCTACTTCTGCTGACTGCCGGCTGCCTGCAATTTGGCAGTTCAAATCCCACCAGGCTCAAGGTTGATTCAGCCTTCCATCCTTCTGAGGTGAGTAAAATGAGGACCCAAATTGTTGGGGGCAATAGGCTGACTCTGTAAACCTCTTAGAGGTATATAAGTCTAAGTGCTATTGCTTATTGCTATTGTTATTGCTATTACAGTTTCCATACAAATACTTGTTTTATGCTCACTTTTCTTTATTTCTCCTGTCTAATTTAGCAATTGATGGCCATAAATGGCTGTAAATTATATAGCAACAGTCAGAATCGGAGAACAATTATACACTGAAACATATACAACGAAATACTGTCAGCAGAAGAAGTAAATGAGGCAAACATTGCACGGTCTTTAAAAAACACACAGACAACTCCCATATTAATTTTGTAGCAGCTTAGGTTTTCTTATTGTGTCTACTGTTTGGGATGAATATATGTGAGAAAAGGTATTTACTAGAAGCAGGTAAAACCTTATAGTGGTTCATCTGGCAATTAATATCTTGAAGCCTTTTCTTTCTGCAAATGTCCAAAAATGGTTTTTGGTATAATGAAGGCATCACTTTGACTGGCTTCTCTCTCCTCTGTGTTTTGCCACAGAGGAGTGTTTTGTGGCAAAGATAATAAAGCTGTGTAAATCAGCCAAGGGCAGCCTGATGGGGAGAAAGAGTGAAATGGTGAGTTGCCAGGTCAGTTAGGCGAGATAGGAAAAAACATGGCTCTTTAGTCTGCAAACAAATTTTTCTCCTTTGAAAATAGGGAATTATTTTCTAATGGTGTTTTTAAAAACAACAGGATCGTAAAATTTTCAGGCATGGCAGGGAAGAGGAAATTCTATTTATCTCATTTTCATTTATGAGTGGTTTGAAGGTTTTCCTCCACCCCTCCCTTTCGTCTTGCCCTTATCATAGCAGTTGGCAGCACCATCAACCTTAACTGACCTCCAAAACACTAAACATGGTCAGACAGGCCAAATTAGCGCTCAGATGCAAGACTACTAGGAAATCCAGGATCTGTAGGCTAGATTGGGAACTTGGGAAAAAAAGCCTAGGTGAAGGTAATGGCAAATACATATCTTCTTGTCAAGAAGACTCATCGGGGATCAAGGAAGAGAACTTGAGGGGTCGTTTCAGCTTTGACTTTCTACTGTGGTTTAAACCTTTTTCTTTAAGATGCATTCAGGATGCCCAGTGAGCATCACAGCTCTCTTGTTCCCAAGAAATTTAGGAAGGCTTGCTGGTGGGAAGTGGTGGGAAAAAAAATCTTGTGTTACGTGCTATCCGGATATCTTTCCTCTAATGGCTATGTCTAGCCTTCCTATATTGCAAGGATGCCCAAATGCTTCAGCTCATGGACCCTTTCATGAGTTTCAGATTGACCCTCCGTCCAAATATTCGGGATATTGGTTACTGGTTGCCCTCCGGGTGAGATTCAAGGTGTTGGCATTAACATTCAAAGTCCTTCACGACTTGGGTCTGGGGTACTTGCGGGAGCGTCTCCTGCCAATGACGAATACTGATCGCCCTGTTCGCGCGCACAGACGGGGACTTCGGGGTGCCGTCTGCGAGACAATGTCGGCTGGCAGTGCCTCGGGGAAGGGCCTACTCTGTTGCAGCTCCCGCCTTGTGGAACCAACTACCTTTGGAGCTCCGTTTGGCCCCTGACCTTCGCTCTTTCCACTATGACTTGAAGACCTGGCTGTTTGAACAGGCCAGGCTGGACTGACCTCTTGGGGGGGGGGTTAATGAATTTTAAATTGATTTTAGTAACTGGGCTTGTTTAGTTTAATTCTTTTAAAAATATTTATTGTGGTATTTTAATTGTGAGCCCGAGTCCTCTCGGAGAGGGGGCGGCATACAAGTCCAATTATAAATAAATAAATAAACATGAAAATAATTTAATAAATACTACTTCGATTAATAGTGCTACACACTGTAATAATAACAATAGCACTTAGACTTATATACCACATCACAATGCTTTACAGCCCTCTCTAAGCGGTTCACAGAGTCAGCCTATTGCCCCCAACAATTTGAGTCCTCATTTTACCCACCTCAGAAGGATGGAAATCTTAGTCAACCTTGACCAGTCAGAATCGAACTGCCAAACTGCTGGCAGTCAGCAGAATTGGCCTGCAATACTGCATTCTAACCACTGCACTACCATGGCTCTTATAATAATAATATCAACCCCTTGGATACACATAGTTCTCAATTTATGACAATTCATTTCACAACAGAACAACAAGAACAGCACTGAATGAAGTGACCTAGGTACTTCCACTTACAAGTGCCCCATGATGACATAATCAAAATTCAGGCACTTGGCAACCAGCATGTTTTTATGACAGCTGCAGTGTCCCAGGATCACATGATTGCCATTTGAGACCTTTTCATGGGGCTTCGGACCAGCAAAGACAATGGGGAAAGCTGGATCGTCTTAATGACTCACTTAACGGCTGTGGCAAAAAGGTCATAAAATCAGGAATAACTTATTTAACAAATGCATTACTTAGTGATGGAAGTTCCAGTCCCAATTGTGTTGTAAGTCAAGAATGTACTCCCATTGTCTCTTGGGTGTCAATATTGGTCACTTTGGGGAACCCTACATGGAAGGGTTGCAAGACAATATAGGGAGAGAGAGGGAGGGAGGAGGGAGGGAGGGAGGGAGAGAGAGAAAGAAAAGAAATGAAAGAAGGAAGGAAGGAAGGAAGGAAGGAAGGAAGGAAGGAAGGAAGGCAGGCAGGCAGGCAGGCAGGCAGGCAGGCAGGCAGGCAGTTCTAACCATGTTGCAGGATGTGGGAAATGTGGGACTATCTGGGAAATGTTCTCTTCTCCCAAATAATATTTGAGAAAGAGTTAGCATTTCACCTATACCCACAAAATAAATGACAGAATGCTTCCTTGAGGTATTTATTTTATTTTATTATGAGATTTATATGCTGCCTTATCTCCCTAAGGACTCAGGGCGGCTTACAATACTAAAAACCACGAAATACAAATATTAAAAATAAATTAAACCCCCAAAATCTCATAATCACAAAAATCTAAAATTTAACACCCATTAAAAGCCCCCCCCATCAGTCCGGGTAGGCCAGTTGAAATAGCAGGTTTTTAGGCCACGGCGGAAGGATCGGAGGTCAGGGGCCACCCAGAGCTCCAGGGGCAGCTGGTTCCAGAAGGTGGGCGCCCCCACAGAGAAGGCCCTACCCCTGGGGGCCGCCAGCCAACATTGCCTAGCTGACGGCACCCTGCCTGTGGGAGCGCACTGGGCATCGGGAAGTCATTATTGGCAGCATGGTTTCCTGCAAGTACCCCAGTCCAATGCCATGAAGGGCTTTATAGGTCAACACCAGCATCTTGAATCTCACGCTGAATCTCACTCAGGTAGTGATGGGTGTATTCAGAGATACATTCAAAGCAACTGTGAGAAACTAAATAGACTGTTTGAGGCAAACACATAGAGCATAGACTATCACAGTTTGGGAAAAAGAGATCAATTTCATACAGAGAACTAGAGTGAAAAATTCATTTCTATTTTCTTGTCTCAAAAAACCAAAAACAACTCCTTTTCCATGTTTCAGGCTCTCATTGCATTAACAAACGTAATGTTCCCTCAGTTTATTTTATTATTTAACAAAATGTTACCCATTTTGAACCTTTTTGTTATATATAAAATTTAGGCATACAAAAATGTACCCATAAAGATTTTCTTTTTCTTTTTACCTTTTACAAAAATATCCACATCACTATCACTGACATGGTGAAACATTTCACATTTACGGCTATTACAGTGAAGACATGGGGGCAAGGAGGTTTGTATATTTACAAAATTCCTATTTATAGCATAAAATTATAAAACCATAAAGTGTAAGGGTTGGAAATAACTATCCATCCACTTATATATATATATATATATATAGCACTTTATAGTGCCTTACAGCCCTCTCTAAGGGGCTTACAAAGTTAGCATATTGCTCCCAACAATCTGGGTCCTCGTTTTACCAACTAGGAAGGCTGGAAGGCTGAGTCAACCTTGAGCCATTCAGGATTGAACTCTTGGCAGTGGACAGAGCCACCCTGCAATACTGCATTCTAACCACTGTACCACCACGGCTCCTGGAGGTCATGTAGTCCAACACAGTACAGAAAGCAATTGCTGTATCTTTCCTAGCAGATGGTCATCTAGCTTCCACCAATGAAGGTCCAACCCTCCTCAAACAGTCTGTTCTCATGTCAAAAGCAGGGAGCAACTTACTGCTTTCTGCTGCTAGTACTTTATCACTAAATGTTAGATAGATCATCTCATTCCCAAAATGCATCCCTCACAATGCAGAATAGAGGAGTGATCACTGTTACTTTCCATCTCCATCCTGCTGCATACATAAGAGGTTAAGGCTGGAATAACTCAAAGTTCGTCCTTTGGAAACGTCTCTGCTAATTGCCTACAATATTCTTTCCAGTGGCCCTTTAAAACAGACAGATATAAAGATAATGGTTGCTTATTCCTCATGCTTTTCTCTGCCTGCTTGTCTCTGTTTTATCTGTCCGTTAACCATTTTATTTTAGGCTAAGGTCTAATAAATAAATGCATTGAGTGGGATATGGCTTTGCTCTGATCTTGATACTGGCTTTGACAGGAATACGTTGGGTAGAGACTAAACTGGAAATTAACCACAGGTTAATTTTCAAATACTAATTTTTAATTTTTGTGCATTATTTCCTGCAGCAGAAATAATCAGTTGGAATGGGAATTCAAATAACTCTAGCTGAGTATAAATTTAATTAATGCCATTGTATTTCAGGGAAAATTCCAGTCATAATTATGAATAATTGAAAAAGTAATCCTGCTTGCTCAGCATCTAACTTTAAGTAGAAATTATAGCCATCTTAGCTTTTTAAACACAATCATAATAGCCAAGACGAGACACTAACATTAAAAGATACAGTTAACTAATTTCCAGGAAGCCTACCTACAATTTTTTTTAAAAGAGTCAGATCCTTTTAATAATCATGTAGATGAAATGCCACATCATAAATGACTTCATCATTAAATTCAGCTGGAGACACACACTTATCAAGTCTGTGATTCATGTGTACCATATAAATAGTTTCATAACAACATTTCCAACAAGAGCACAAAAGTCAATATAATAAGAATGATTAAATATGATCAAGAACAGAATTCAACCATCTCTGGCTTTCAGTGGGGAATTCTGGTAAATTGATATCTCCATAGGAATGGAGAGACATCATGGCCAAGAATGCTGATTGGAGGACTGAAATCTTCCTGTATCAAGGGAGATCATGAGATAACCCTCAAACTTTTTCAGATTACACACATAAATAGCCTTTAAGGATTTAAAAATTCAAAAAAAAATTTTTTTTGCAAAAAGTTTAACAAAAACAAGATACAAGAAAGTTTAAAAACAGATATAGAGGAACAGTTAATTGCCTCTTTTTTTCTTTTTACTATTTTCATTCTTGACAAAAGTACTTTGGCATAAATTCGAAGTAAACGGGTCAAAGGGACTAGCCTAATCTGGTCTCTTTACTAATCCCTTAAAACAGAGATTTTGCCAAAGACTTTTTCAGATTATTGTGAGGGAAATCTAGGGAGGGAAAGGAAATCTAGATCTTTTAGATCAGGGCTGTCAAACTCACGGCTCATGGGCCAGACGCATCATGTGCTGGCCACACCCACGCCTGGTTTAGCGAAGAGGGAAAAAGTCCTGATACGCCACTTGACGCTGCCATGATGATGTGAGTTTGACATCCTTGTTTTAGATGAAGATTAAATAAAGCAATGGAAAGAAGCAATTGTTGAAGACTGTAAAAACAAATTAAGAGGGCTTTTTTAAAAAAAAAATAATTTAAATAAAGGCATGAATATAATAATGGTTTGGGATACAAGTAAAACCTTTATTAAAAGTTACCTGATCAACATAATCCTGAATCTAAGCAGAAGAGGCAAGAGTAAATACAAAATATTTTGTATTAAAATGGAAAGAAGAATTATTAAAGCACTCCCCACAAAATACAAGCATCTCCCAATAAATTAAAATTTTTCAACAGTGATCCTATGTGAGCAATAAAAGAATTAGAAATAAAATTGAATTTAGCAAAGAAAAAAGAAAAAAGAATTTGCAAACAAATTCTGGGGAAATGGTTGGCATATACTGTGAAAAGAAAGAGAAAAGGAACCAATATTGAAATTACAAGAGGGAGATGCTATATTAATGGATAACATGGTTATAGAAAAAAAATAGCAGTAGTATTCTAATTTGCATGAAAGACATGATATAGGTCTAGGAAGAGAGACTTCTCTGCTGTTGCTGCCATCCTGCCTCCAGAGATGAAGAAAACCCCCCGTCTTTTGGCCTTCTGAAAGGTCTTAAAATTTGGCTCTGTGGCCTTGTGTGGAGGGCACAGAAGACCAGGACACCGCTGGGCTGGCTAGTGAGGGCGCCCCCCCACCTTCATGATCTGATGCTAAATGGCCATCTTAGGGTTTTCCTCCTTTTGATGTTTGTCATTATTCTATAATTTTAAAAAATGTTAACTCTAATTTAATTTTTAATTTTAATTCATTGTTTTATTAATTGGTTATATTATATTGGGTACCCCCAAAGATGAGGAAGATGGGTGGTTTAGAAATGTGAAGTATAAATAAATAAGTAAATAAGTAAGTAAATAAATAATTCATTTGAGAATAGCAATTAACACAGTATATTAGAAAACAAAATTTACCAAGGTTTACAGAATAACAAAGGCAAATTATGAAGGGACATATAACGATAAGGAAAGTTCTGGAAACCATAAAAAAGGGTAAACCAGGAAAGATGCCTGGACCAAATGGACTCTCAAGTTTGAGATATAACTGCTTGAGGATGAACTGCCTCTCTCTTGTTTATTTTAGATTTTGAAATGCTGAAAAGAAAAATAAGCAGGGGTGGGATTCTACCGGTTTGGACTGGTTCTATAGAACTGGTTGTTATGATTCTGCGCAGTTCAGGGAACTGGCAAATCGCACCACTGGCTGGCCCTGCCCCTCTCTGTCCACCCCTCCCTTCCCTGCCCAGTCAGTCCTTATTGTACATGCACAATATGGCTGCTTGCAGCCTGTTTTTGTC
Organism: Naja naja; assembly: GCA_009733165.1. Lineage (NCBI taxonomy): Eukaryota > Metazoa > Chordata > Lepidosauria > Squamata > Elapidae > Naja > Naja naja. The sequence continues at coordinate 210,894,220 of CM019148.1, forward strand.
TATCTGCCATGCCAGCCATTGCTCCCTGCCTTCGTGATAGGTGAGTGAGGCTCTGCAAGCAAGCGCCGGTCACCTACCTGTCGCTGCTAGTCATCTTTCCCCCCACTTGCCTTTTGCCACCACTGCCTTCCCCCCCTTGCCTTCGCTGGAGAACACATGGAGCAGCTCTGTGTCGACTCCGGCTGGGTCAGTGGCTGTTTCTCTCCCCTGCTGGTCTAGCTGGGAGAGCTAGAGTCTCTTTCCCAGCACAGCAAAATTTAGCTTTGGGTCCTGCAAGTCCCCATCAGGAAATGGCTCTGGGCGGCAGAGAGGCAGCCAGGTTGAATCCTGTTCCTCTCTGGCACCCAGAGCCATTTCCTGAAGGGAGGGGAACTTCCAGAACCTAAAGCAGCAACTCCCAGTTGCTAAAGTAAATTTTGTTGTGCTGCACAAGACAGTTTCCCAGGGCCCCAATGGCTGTCCTTCCAAAGCGCTGCTGCTGCCACTCTGAAGCTCCCCTTTGGGATGGATCAGTAAGTTCTTGCTTTGTTCCCCAGAAGGGAACGAAGGAGGGCTGTGTCTTTCATCTGGGCGCTTTCTGTCGGGCCTCCTGCCTCGCATGGGGTGGCGGGAGGAGGAAGTGTGTGGTGGGGAAGGCTGTCTGCAGTTCTTGCAGCCAAAGCCTGGAATCCTGGGGTGTCTGCAAACTTGCATTTGTAGGGGGTCAGAGCCCCATGGCTGCGCTGGCTGGGAGGACACTTGCCACATGTGTCACTGCTCACCTGCCTGGCCAGTGTGTGTCAGAAGAGAGGGAGGAAGAAAAACTTGCCAAGTCTTCTCCTCCTTCTTGGGCATTCACACAGAGCATGGACACGTGAGGCTGGGACCTTCTGGGCACGGGCGAGTCCCTCTGCGCTGTGTGTATGCCCGAGAAGGAGGAGAAGAATTGCCAAACTTTTCTTCCTCCCTTCATAGCACGAAGGCAGCCAATGCAGCCTGCCCCTTTAAGATACTTTGAAGCCGGGTGTGTGTGTGAGGGGGCACCATAAAGGGGCAGCCAGGTCACAGGAGCTGCCTTCTGAGCAGCTCTGCTGTGAAGGGAAGAGAGGAAGTAAACAACTCTTCTCCTCCTCCTCAGGTAGAGCATGCATACATGGTGCCGGGAAGATCTTCTGCAAGGAGCCGGCATGTGGGTGTGTCCCACCAGCACCGTGAGATGTGTGAACGTTTCCTCTGTATGTATGAGGTTGAGAAGGAGAAGAGAAGCAGCCAGGTTGAAAGCTGTTAGCATGGCTGCAGAGAATCAGGAAGCAGCTGCCAGCGATGCCCTCATATGAAGATGTTGGGAGCAGGGAGGCTTGACCTCCTCAGGAGCCATGAAGCACTCGCCGCCCCTCTGACACCCGCCAAGTCTCCTCCCAATGCACTTCTCTTTCTCCTCACCAGAAGCGTTATTTTTGGGGAGACTGCGGGATTGCCCCACTCCCTGCCAGCCATCTGGTCTTCAGTACTGGTTCATCAGATTCCCACCATGCAGCCCCAGTTCAGATGTTCCTTCTCCCCCAGGAGGGAGGGAGGGAGGGAGGGAGGAAAAGAGAGAGAGAGAGAGAGAGACAAGAGACAGAGATGGGGGAGGGAGAGATGAGAGAGAAAAAGAGATGAGAAACAGAAAGATGAGAAAGAGGGAGAGGGAGAAAGAAAAAGAGAGATGAGAAAGAGAGAAAGAAAAAGAGAGTGATGAGAGAGAAGAAATGAGAGAGAGAGATGAGAAAGAGGGAGGGAGAAAGAAAAAGAGAGATGGGAGAGGGAGGAAGAAAGGAAGAGACACACACACACACACAGATCTTTTAAAAGGAAATAGAAAAATGGCTCTTCTTTAAGGTTGCAGACCCCAGGTTAGGCAAACACCATGGTCGTTAATTGAATCTTGTGGTAATTAAGTGAACACTGGTTGTTAAAAAAGTCCCTTTTCCCCAATGGGCATTTTTAACCAGAAACCAGAAGGAATTGTTGGAAACTGGCAAAAAACATAGAAAACCTCAGTCACATGACTGTGTGGGATGTTGTAATTGGTCATAAGAGAGAGTGTGTGTGTGTGTGTGTGTGTGTGTGTGTGTGCATGGCTGTCAAAACTCCAAAACAGGTCAAGTAGCTCTCGGGAGGTCAGTCATAAATTAGAACACTTGCTAAGCAGCTGGCCATTAAGCGGGGACCACTTATATTTGGTTTGCCAGTCACATGGCCACCTAGCCACACCCACCCCAGTCACATGACCACCTAGCCATACCCACTCCAGTCACATGAACACCTAGTCATGCCAAGCCAGTCACATGACCACCAAGCCACACCCACAAATTAGGCCATGCCCACAGAACTGATTGTTAAGAAGTTTGAATCCCACCCCTGAACGTAAGGCAAGACCAGAGGATTGTGGCTGTAAAGATTTTTAAAAGTGACACATAAGTTAAGAGCTTTTGTAGACAATTTGGTGTTGGGTCTGGAAGACCCTTTAAAGAGAATTGAATGAATAATGGGTAAATGAAAAGAATTTGATACATTAGCGGGTTTTAAGATTAATAAACAAGAGATAAAGATGGTAACAAAAATATGAAAATACAAGATCAAACATCTTTATTTATTTATATTTATTTATTACATTTTTATGCCACCTATCTTCCCTGCAAGGTGAACCCAAGTGGCTTAATAATTGATAATAAAATGGGTTTTTAGACTCAGAAGGTAAAATATTTGGGTATCACAATTATGAACTGTGTACTATTTCAAAATAATTATGTTAAGATGTGGAATGAAGTAAAAAAATACATTAAGATGAATCAAAATATTATTATAATTGTTGGGGAAAATTTCTGTGATTAAGTTGGATATTTTAAGGAAAATGTTATCTTTGTTTCAGACAATAGCTGAATTGTCTAAAACAGGGTTTTCACAAATGATGGACCATTTAAACAATAGCAGAAAGATATACTGCACATATATTTGTATGGCAGGGCAAAAAACCCACAATTTAAACATAAGGTGTTATAAGATGGAGAGTTAAAAAGAGGATTGGGTCTACCTGATTTAAAACTGAAGATGATGGAACTCAAGAGATGGCTAGACTGACTTTTTTGATTACAGAAAAGACAATATCTACAACTTAGAATTGACTGGAAATTCCTTATAGACTTTTTGCTTGAAACAAAGAAATGAACTCATGATTCATGGTTTTGATAATTAGAAAAAAAATCTAGATAATAGAAAAATGAGAGATTTTTGTATCCACAAAGTAAGAGATAATTTTGTAATTGTACTTGTATTTGCTGCAATGAAACTTAGAAGCTTCTTCTTTCTATTTCTTTTTATCTTTTCTTTTGCATTTTTGTCTTCTTTCTTTTTCTCTTCACTCCTTCTCTCACTCTTTTACTTTGTATTTGTTTTTATCTTCTTTTAAAAATACACACACACACACTGCAAGCATCTGTTTTACAGCTAAAAAAAAATCCTTGGTTCAGAATGCATTCACATAATTGCAATCCTACAGATGGCTACTTAACAGTATGTCCCGTCACAGCCAAAGTACTCATTCATGGGATTACCGATCTCATAATGCACAGAATTTTAATCACAGTTTTGGTCAATACATTATTTTATATTGTTGTGTAATATCACTTACCATACGGATAGCAGGATCAGGCCAAATTTCTTCACAGATCCGCCATATGGATTCAACCACAGATTAAATGATAATCTCCAGCAGAGTGTTTTGTTCAGAAGTACATGGTCTGAAATTAGAAGAGATTTTTTTTAGTTGTTTTACAAGACAACAATAATTAAAACTTTAGGACAGTGTTTATTTTAAGAAGTCCTTTTCAAAACAGTATGTAGGGAGCTTATACTGAAGTTAGATTTGGAGTTTTTATTCCATTCATACAGGCAATAATATTGATTACCCCCAAAGGGCTATAGAATCTAGAGAAGAAACAAAGAATAATAAACCAAAGATGAAAAGCCTGAGGAAAAAGATAACCAAACCAAACCCAAAAATAGTCAGGACAAAGGATGACAGATGGAGCAAAACCAAAAAGATGGGGCTGAGGCTGAAAACCTTTTCATTGCCTCTGTGTTTTGCAAATATTGTATAATTGAAATTGAAATACAAATATAGTATAGTGCATATACCATTTTAATGATTTTAATGCATAGGCAGTGGAATGTAAATCCACTATAGTAGAAGGCACTGAGTGACACAAAAGTTCTTCTTATGAATTTGGACATCTGATCCTCCATTATCTGATTTTCTCTGAATGATTTAAAAAAGGTGTTTTCTTTTTTTTTAAGTGGTAATATATTTTATTTAATAAATTTTATAATCAAAGATTAACATACACTTGACAGAGAACAGATAAAATCTTTACAGAAATCTAAAAGTTATAAATAAAGATACATATATAGCAAAGACAACCTTGAAGAAGGAATGAAAGAACTTTAAATAAATGTCATCTTGGCCTGGAAAGGAAAAGGAGTGAGAAATAAACTCAAGAAAAGTGCCATAATTCTGTCTAATCATTTGCTTACATTTTGGTTTACTTCTTGTCTACATTTTTGATAAAGGATATTGAAACTGGATTCTAGTATTTATACAGGGTGGTATAATACACTATGTTAGGACACCATCATTTTCAATAGGCCTATACAATATAGTCGAATTTGCCTCTAAGATGTCCTTTGCAGCATGGAGATGTTACATGTCATGTCAATCAATAACATAACGTACCCAAAAGGGTGCTAAACATTCTCTGGCAAATAAAACATAACACAGGGCTGAAGCTTTTTCTGGCTACTGAATGGGCTGAAGGAAGTTGTGGCAAAACTGAATGCATTTTGTTAGATATATATTTTTGATATATTTTTATTTTGGTGCTAGTTTTTTTTTCTGTTGCTACCTCAAAATAATAAACTTTGAATTCTTATATTGGTGTTATCTCTGCTTTATCACTTCATTTCCTGTTACTACAGTGTTGCAGAACTCTTTCTTTCTGTACAGCAAGTGTTAATCAATTTTTTGCTTAATAATATAGTACAAACAGAATTTGAAGTATTTTTCTTTAAAGCTATTTTTCCTTTTCTGCTACCTATTAAATGAGTGTTTAAACTTTTACTTGCTTTAAGTTATTACCACTTGATTATTGAAGCCACAGAAGCAAAGCAGTTTCACTTTTTTGAGTCAACAAGGGCTTCTTAAAACAATTTCAAAAACATGTTTCATTATTCAAGCACATGTTCAAAACATATGCAGCCATAATATTTAGCTAAAATTAGGAAACAAAAGCTGAATCCTTTGACTAATTTTATTATGTGTCTGTGTGTTTATGTGTATACATACACAACACACACACACACACATATACCCCTGAGCAATGAAAGCGAACAGGATGACCTTGGGCCAGTTGTTCACTCTCAGCCCACCCAGCTCCCAGGGTTGTTGTGGGGGGAAAAAATTCCATATAGGAAGTGCAGTTCAAAGACTTATCCCTTTTATTTTTTTATTTTTTATTTATTTTTTTAATAGAAAAAAAAACTTTATTAGCAATTAAAAAACAAAACACTATATACAATACAGTGAATACAACTTAACGTTGTAGACAAAATCAATATATACAAATACAATATAAATAAACATATAAACCATATAAGACATATGCTTCTAATCAACTAAGACGGTGTGTTTTTTTCTTGGTACTGATTTTACTACTATTCATTTCTTATTTGGTAAACATTCTTAATTTAACTACTCCATTCATCAAATACGTTTCTTTTAAATTCCTGTTTTTTTCTCTTTAATCTACTTATACAATTTATCCCAAGCTGTAATATATCTTGAGTCTTCCTTATTCCTAAGTTTTTGTGTGAGTAGGTCCATTTCAGCAGAGTCAAGTATTTTCTGAGTAATCAAATTATTTGTTGGCATTTGTTCGCCCTTCCAACATTGTGCCAACACAATTCTTGCCGCTGTGATTATATGGAGAATTAAATATTTAATTTCATTTGCACAGTCCCCTTTTAACATTCCCAACAAAAAAGTTTCAGGTTTGAATTCTAACTGTATACTTGTAATTTCTTTTATCCACAATCTATTTTTTTACAATATTTTTTACTTTTTGGGCAGAGCCACCAAGTGTGGAAGAAGGTGCCCCTCATTTGCTTACAGTTCCAACACATCGGGCTCATGTTTGGATAAATGTTAGCTAACCTTGAGGGTGACAGATACCACCGGTAACACATTTTGTATTGATTTTCTTTATAGATTGCCCATTTTGTTATTTTGTAAATTTTGATTCCAAATTTTTTCCCAGTCTTCCAAATTAATATTGTGCCCTACATTCCTTGCCCATCCGATCATTGGGCCTTTAACTATTTCTTCTGCCATTTCATATTCTAACAGGTAGTTATACATTTTTAAGATTAATTTTTCATCTGTTCCCTCCAATATTTTATCTAATTGATTCTGTTTTATCTCAATTCCCAACACTTCCATATCTTTTTTATATCTTGCCTTGTGTTGTAAATATGGTGTTTTCTATCTGACCTATATCAGAGTCTGAATCTACACAGCCAATCAATTGATGGATTACAGCACACTCTCTTACTTCAAGAACAAAACACCTTATCATTAATTGGGTAAAACTGAATGTGAACCAACTGGTTTTTGGCTGTATGCATTTTTATGGAGAATTTTTAGCTATTTAGTAGCTAAAAACTAATCTAGTAATATAGGATCCATGAGCAACTGTTTGTAGTAGACCTTTAATTTAATAATATTTGCTCCTTTGGAGTTTTTGGAATTTGTGCCTATCTTTGTTGCAAAATATTATCAGAGTTTTTACATGATTCCTACTGCTATACAAAGACAGCATAGATATTTCCATTTGTAATAGCAGATGTCAGTGTTCCAGGTAACAACCTCCAAAGAAAAAAGACTCAGAGAATTCCATCTTCTCAAAAGACAGCAGACACTTCTTGAAACTGGTGTGCAGTTTCTTATATTCTATATAAGAATTTGGTCCACTATTCCATGGAGATCTGCTTCAACTAAGATTTTCTAGAATAAATAAATTTGAACCAGTTTGGTATAATGGTGGTGCTAGTCTACAAACTAGGAGACTGTGGCAGTGAATCCAGCTGTTCATATTCTCTTAGCCCAACCCATCTCACAGTGTTGTTGCTATGGGAAAAACAGAAGGTGAGAACATTAGATAAAGTACGTATGTAGTCTTCAGTTGATGAGAAAGATGTCCTGACCTAAGCCTTGTTCAAATTAAACACAAACTGTGTATAAAAGCAAACCTTTTTTAATGTGGCGCTGGGAATTCTTTGCATTCCCAGCCAAGAGTCATTTAAACCAGGGGTCGCCAACCTTTTGGACCTCAGGGACCACCAAACTCATAATTTTAAATCCTGGGGACCACTAATATAAATTTTGACTGACGGTGGCTCGCTGACATTGGTGGGAGAGAGAGAGATCTGATCTAATATCTCTCTCTGTCTCTGTCTCTGTCTCTGTCTCTCTCTCTCACACACACACACACGAAAGGGTGGGATTCAAATTTCTTAACAACCGGTTCTGTGTTGCCTAATTTGTGGGTGTGGCTTGGTGGTCATGTGACTGGCTGGGCATGGCTTGTATGTAAATATTATAAATATTTATGTAAATATTGAACTTTTAAAAAAAGAGCCACTTTTACCCAAAATCAGGTAAAGCAGGCAGGCAGACTAAGTTGCTCACAGAATCACAGATTAACTTAGAGATCTATGATTCTGCAATTGGCTACCTGAGTCTGTCACATAAAATTTGCTTCCAAGCAAACTCATAAAATTTGCTAGCAAGCAAACTCACAAAATTAACTCACAACACACCATGTATGTAAACATTGAATTTTTTATAAAAAAAGAGCAACTTTTACCCAAAATCAGGCAAAGCAGGCAGGCAGATTGAGTTGCTCACAGAATTACAGATTCACTTAGAGATCTATCTGCAATCGGCTACCTGCACTGAATAGAAGCTTCAGTCCTAAGGAAGGTTCGGCTTTGCAGAGATCTAAAGATTAGCTAGAAAGCAAGAAATGCAACAATTTCCTGCTTTTTAGCTGATCTAAATCTCCCAGCACAGCAGAATAGCCGATGGTTGGAAAAAGAAAAAAAAAGGAAAAATAGCAACTTAGCAGGCAAGTTTGCCAGGTAAGGAGTAAGTGGGCGGGGAGGGTTCCCGCAGTCCATGTGGGTGGCGCAGCCTTGTGTTCCTGTGCAGCCTGGATTAATTGCTTTGGACGGTGCTCTGGGGGTGACATTTCTCTGCCGACAACCAAAATTTTCTCACAGACCATCAATGGGCCGCGACCCACCGGTTGGCGACCACTGATTTAAACCTGTCCAAGATAAAAGCAAGCCTTTTCAAGGTTGCAAAAGGCTACCAAGAACAGAAGTCTAATTACTGACCGACTGACTGACAGAAGTCTAATTACTACCGACAGAAGTTTTAAAAACAAACCGGAGTTCGCAGGGCTTCAACGAGGACTCAGAGTCTAAAGAACTTCTTTGCTTCCTGCAAAGAGCACATCCCAGAGGGCTGGTTTTTATCCCTTATGGGAGGGGCAATCACCTTCCAGCCTTACTTGCGAGTCACCCTTGCTGCTTCAGCTGCTCTCTCTTTCAAGCAGCCCTGTGCACATGCACACTGGGCACAGGCTCCCCGGGGTCCTCTGCTTCACTACTGCCAGTCTCCAAAAGCTCTGAAGGCAGCACCCCACTCTCCGATAGTCCTGGCCCCATCCCTGCATCAGATGCAGGACCCTCGTCCAAGTCCTCGCCAGGCTCCCTGACTGGTTCCCTTTTGTCCTCTCTGTCACAGACCTCTGCCATCTGCACCTGCTGCCGGCGAACCACAACAATAGATGATAGATATATAGACAGATAGAGAAGATAATGCGCTCGTCACTTCCAGAATCGACTACTGCAATGCTCTCTACATGGGGCTACCCTTGCGGATTACTCGGAGGTTGCAGCTGGTGCAGAATGCGGCCGCGCGGGCTGTGATGGGGGTATCCCGATACTCCCATGTTACACCCCTCCTGCGCAACTTGCATTGGTTGCCGGTTGCCTTCTGGGTTTCCTTCAAGGTGTTGGTAACAACTTATAAAGCCCTAAATGGCTTGGGTCCAGGATAGTTGCGGGAACGCCTTCTGCCTGCATCACATTCCGATCGCCCCATGCACTCCCACAGGAGGGGCCTCCTGGGAATACCGTTGGTCAGGCACTGTTGGCTGGCGGTTCCCAGGGCTAGGGCCTTTTCTGTGGGCGCGCCCGCCCTATGGAATCAGCTTCCTGTGGATCTTCGTTTGGCCCTGGATTTCCGCTCCTTTCGCCGAGACCTGAAGACCTGGCTGTTTCAGCAAGCCGGCCTGGATTGACCATGGGGGGGCGGGTGATTTTATATTATTGGTATAACTGTAATTTTAATTGTTTTTAACGCAGTTTTGTAATTTAGACTTGTCTTGTTTAATATCTTTTTATTGTATATATGGGTCTTTTTATCTGTTCGCCGCCCTGAGTCCTCTGGGAGAAGGGTGGCATACAAGTCTAATAAAATAAATAATAATAATAATAACAATAATAATAATAATAATCTAACAAAAGCAGCAATAATAATAGTAATAAGTGGAGCACCCATTTAGCTGCTGCAAGATCATACAGCTTGATCACAAACAACAAAGTAGCAACAATGGGGCACTGGAATATCTGCAAGAAATACCATTTGCCTGCAAACAAGAACTGCATGGGACCACGAAACAGACAAAGTAATAGAAAATGAAGAAGCTACAATGCGCTGGTGCTTTAGAATTCAAAAAGACAGGCACCTGCCACATAACACATCAGACTTAACAACTGTCAATAAAGACAAAACAGTCTTGCAAAGACATCGTAATATCTGGAGACAGCAGAACACAAGGAAAAGAACTGGAGACAATCACAAAATATAAAGACTTGCAAATACAAGTGGAAGAACTGTGGCAAAAGAAAGCAAAGTATTACTATTGCTATTACCAACCAATATTAATAGGTGCCTTGGATGCAATTCCAAAACATCTGGAGCACCACTTGAAGAGCATCGGCGCTGACAAAATCACCATCAGTAAATTGCAAAAGACAGTTTTACTTGGAATAGCTTACATCCTGAGATGATAACTTTAATATTATTAAACAACACCAGCCTATCCGGGATATTTGGACCCAATCCAGTCAAAACATCTGGCTGACTGTGGCTGACCAAAAATAATAATAACTGTTCAGGAACTGACACAATATTTTTGTAGGGTTTGGTTCTGGGTTCTGACTTGGCTATTCCAAACTTCTGAATTTCTTCTTGGTGTTTCCTTTAAGGAGATAAAAGTTTTTCAGATCCTAAAACAGCAAATCATCTCCAAGGCATAATATTATCCCTGACAGTGGATTTTCTATTGTGGAATCTCTTGCTTGGTTTTCCCTGGATATAATGACACGATATAGCCCCAATATATTGTCTATGTATAGAATATTTCCCCAAATTCTGGTGGACCATCCAGTTGCTTTCCCAATTGCTTGAGATGAACATCAGTCTTCTTGATAGCGATCCATGATTTTTGCCTTGCCATTTTCTTCTGATTTCCATTTTTATCCAATGCTTTAATGGCGATATAGCCAAGGCAAAGAGGACTGCAGATCTATGGCTGTCTGTGTGGATGGGTGAAGCTGCAGAAGTTTAGAAAATGTTTTATAACCCCTTCCAGACTGAAAGACATCAATGACTATTTAACCGAGGTCTCTGAAAATTTATTTTGAATGAGGAATTACATGCTTGAAATATGGGTAGTGAGAACACTTTGATGAGGGGTATCAAGGTTTGTTGGATTTATATATAGCAGGGCTGACTCAAATCAGCCATTTTTAATACAGTTTCTACTTACTCCTGTAATTGAATTGATTTATTATTTATTTATTTATTAATGGGACTTGTATGCCGCCCCATCTCCGAAGACTCGGGGCGGCTCACAATTAAAAGACAATAACAATAAATAGTTAAAAGAGATTAAACTAAACTAACAAGCCCCAAGACAAAATACAAATTTAAAATCAATACACGATCTAAAACCACTCCACCCAAGGGTCACAGCCTGGATTGAGAGGGGATTGATTTTACAGACTGGTACATCACCTATTGGATGGTTTTTTGATGAATCAAATGAAACGAGGACAAAACTTAGCCATTATTTGTTCATCCAGCCTCCCTTTATTTATCTGCAGGATCTGTGTGAGGCTACGATAATATTCAGGAGCAAAGAGATGCAGAAATATGCAGATTTTTTTTTAAAAGGGTAAATACTATTCCATTCTGCTACCTCAGCAGAATATCGTATTCTGATTTGTCATGAAGCATTGATGGAGGCATCATAGCATTTATTTCAGCAACGACCAAGTAACCAGCAGTTCCAGATGTTTCCCCTATACTAAATGCTATTTACCTAAGATATTTGCCCCTACCCACCAGGAATTCTCTGAATACAATATTGCATATCAATTTTTCAGATGCATTGAATATTAATTAGGAACCCATCTTGGTACTTTTATCTTTCCTGAAATGAACGATGTAGGAATTCATCTCTGGCTACTTTCCAACCCACAGCTAAATTAAATCACTTTCTCATCACCAACCAGGATTTTATGTCCTAACAGAATTTCTTCCTTCTGCCTGAGAGAGCTGTACAAATAGTGTTTGAAAACGATCGCACTCTATGCGTGAGATGCATTTAAGATTGTATTGAGTCAAATGAACAAAGACAATGACTAGAAATACAGTTAACTTTAATTAAAATTTAAATCCAATAAAATGGCAATCAGGAAAAAAGAAACATACTCTCTCTCCCCGCCCCCTTAAACTGAAGTCAAAATTCATCCTGAACAACTCAAGGCCCGCAGGCCAGATCTGGCTCCAGGGTACTTAGATCTGGCCCATGGGGCCACCCTGGAAACAGTAAAGGACTGGCCCATGGTGCCTCCTGCAGCCCTCTGCCAGCGAAAATGGAGCTCAGGGGGGCTGTGCACAATGGTGCAGCTGAAAACGGAGCTCGGGAGCCTGTTTTTGTTGGCAGAGCACTTGGGCCACCACAGGTGCCCCTGACATGAGTAACATCAAGGTGGCCATGCCCATCCTGGCCACATACCCTTCCCCCCCCCAGGTCAAACACAACCCTGATGCAGCCCTCTGTGAAATTGAGTTTGACCCTCCTGAGTTAGAGGGGTATGAAAACTGGCTATAGATCTAGAGATCACATGTGAGAATGTCTATCATCATCATCCTCATCATCCTCATCATCCTCATATCATCATCATCATAGATGAAGGATAGGATGAAAAAGGCCCAGTGAATGGTTTAAAATTAATGGGCTTTGTGAAAGATCTGAGGAGAAAAAGAGAGAACTGATTTGTATCTAATGGATTTCAATTTTCTTTTTTTCAGGAGTAAGGCACTGGAGAAACTAGATGAATCAATGCTATTAATGTGTGTGTGGTGGTGGTGGTGGTGGAAATGTAAGATTCAGGTAGTCCAATGGCTTTTCTAAGTCTGTTTCTAAAAAGCAAAGAATTGGCCACACATACCTATATGGATTTTTAGTGGAATTAAGCACAGGGCCAGATGTTTTGCTGAGATCTCAGCTGATCCTTTGCAATTCCAAATATTTCTAGCCAGCTTGCTCTGCAACAATTTCTTTAGTTAAAAATTGATACTATTAATTGAACAAGTTCTAATTTATAGTTCTTTTAAAATATGAATTTTGAAGGCTCTAGATGAGACAATTAAAAGTTTAGAAGGCTATCTGGATTATGTTGATTAAAATCCCAAATAAGCTCAGTATCATATAACATTATTTAGGATAATAACGCAGATAAGTATATATGAGGCAATTTTCTTCGTTCTGTGTGGTCTCTATGTTAAGTTTGCATGAAGAGAGAAACGCGGAGTGCTTCAAGCTCTTTGTTTATTAGTGACTACAGCTCAGAATGGACCCACTTTGGCTGGGCTGCGGCTGCTACTTATAGCCAGCAGCCGCAGTTGCCAGCCAATCAGATTGCAGGGTTTTCCCACACTTTTTAAACCAATCATTTCTTACATTTTACAAGAACAGTTCAAACTAAACCAATGACTTTAAACCTGCATACATAACACCCTCCCCACTAGGTTCAGTCCTACTCAAACCCCAGCCTATCTAATGTATTCTTTTAAATAGGTGGGGCTCTTACGTAATGCGTTGAGACCGATGTGGTTCAGATGTTTTAAGGTTCTCACCTTGTGAGGGAGGAAATGTGTCTGCTGACATTTCCTTACTAGGACTTACAGTAATGGTAGAACCTGTTTGGTTACTACAACCTGGTCTCTCCTCCCAATCCATCTCCAACCCAATGTCAGCACCTAAATCAGGTAGTGATGTGCAATCTTCCATTTGTGAAAATGGTTGTTGGTATTGTGACAGGTTTTGGGATGGTTCCTGTCGTGTTAGCTCGTTACACATGGGGTTGATTCTTGCTTGCTGATTACTCTCATGATCCTCCCTTCCCCTAGAAGAGGCAGTAGATATGGGAACCAGAGAGGAGCAAAAACGATGCTCCTGAGGCAATCTGGATCTTAACTGATCAATGTGCCTGCTCCAGAGGACACAATCCTCCGTTTGTACCCTGTAAGACCTGGGGCCTGTGATTTGGGTTATCTCAGCAGGAATCCATAATGGTTCACACATAAGGTTCTTAGCATAAACAGAATCACCCACAGTGAATGTGCGAATTTTGCTAGTGGAATCTAGTGGTGCGTTGGGTGCGAAAGTGGGATGAAGGCGATCAAGGGGAGACCTGAGTTTCCTACCCATCAACAATTCAGCTGGGGTTAAGTTAGTTGAGGGGTTGGGAATGATATGCTGGACACTGAGTAGTTTTTCAACTTTCTCAGTGATGTCCCCTGGACCCAAGTGCTGAAGTTTTTCCTTGGTAAATCGTATCATACATTCAGCCCGGCCGTTAGCCGAAGGATGCCCAGGGGCTGTCAGGGCATGTCTGATACCCTGCTGTGCTAGATATGATTCAAAAGGGTTGGATGTAAATTGAGGACCATTGTCAGAAACAAGCACATCAGGTAACCTGTGAGTTACAAAAAGCTTTTTAAGCTGTTTGATGACAGCTTCAGTTGTGGTGGATGCCATAGGGATAACTTCTAGCCATTTGGAATATGCATCAACTATAATAAGGAAAGTGTGTCCTCTGGTAGGGCCAGCAAAATCAATGTGAATCCTGGACCATGGGCCCCTAGGACATTCCCATTCCTGTGTGGGGGGAGAGGTGGGGCAGGCCTGACTACCTGACAGTTGGGACAAGATGCAACCCAGTTTTCAACCATTTTGTCAATACCTGGCCACCATACATAACTCCTGGCCAATCCCTTCATTCTGACAATTCCCGGATGACTCTCATGTAACATTTCCAAAACCTCTTTTTGTAGTTTTGCAGGAATAACCACCCTGTTACCCCACAAAATACATCCTCTTAATACAGATAATTCAGTTTGCCTGGATTTGAAAGGGGCGAGTTGAGGTAGATCTTGAAATGGCCAACCCTTCTTAATCCAGCCTATAACAGGAGCCAATAAAGTATATTTGGCAGTCTCTCTGGCAATTTGAGCAGCATGTACTGGAAGCTTGGCAACAGTTTCTAGAAAAAAGGTATGAGTCTCAGGAACAGGGTCCTCAATGTGTGAAGGAAGTGGGCAGCGACTCAAAGCATCTGCATGCCCAATGTCTTTTCCAGGTCTGTGGATCAGTTTGTATGAATAAGCAGCAAGAAATTCAGTCAGTCTCAGCATTCTTGGTGACAGGATCATGGGCGTTGGTTTGTCCCCTGCCACAATACCTAAAAGAGGTTTGTGATCTGTGACAACAGTAAATGTTCTCCCATATAAATATTCATGGAATTTCTTGACAGCTGCTACAATTGCCAAGGCTTCCTTATCCAGTTGGCTGTAGTTCCTCTCTGCTTTAGTCAAGGTGTGAGAGTAAAATGCAATAGGAGCTTCCCTCCCACTGGGAAGCATATGGCTCAATACCCCCTCCCCACTCCAAAAGGGGAGGCATCACAAATCAGAACAACAGGAAGATTCTCAGAGAACTGTATCAGCACAGCATCAGACGTGATTTGTCTCATGATATTGTTAAATGCAGCTTGTTCCTTCCTGCCCCAGACCCATGTAGATTTCTTGTCCAGCAACCTATGTAGGGGTTCTGCAATGGTTGCTTTCTCAGGTAGAAACATATGATAAAAGTTAATGAGTCCCAAAAATGCTTGCAGATCTGTTTTGCATTTTGGCCTGGGGGGTTCTTTGATTGCCTGAACCTTTGCTTCTGTGGGGTGGATGCCATGTTTATCAATCATGTAACCCAAGAATTCCACTTTATCTGTTCTAAGTGTGCATTTTTCTTCTTTGACTTTTAACCCCGCTTTTTTGAATCTGGTTAAGACTTCCCTGAGTCTCTCGTGTAACTGAGTGTCATTTTCAGCAGAAATTAAAACGTCATCAAAATAGGGCACCACCCCTCGCAATCCTTGTAACATTCTTTCCATAAGGCTTTGGAAGATGCCTGGTGCCACGCTTACTCCAAACTGCAACCTTTTGCATTTGAAAGCACCTCTATGGGTTACAATGGATTGGGCTTCAGCAGTGGCATCATCAACTGTTAATTGTTGATATGTCTGTGCCAGGTCCAACTTGGCAAAAACTGTGCCCCCTCCAAGGGAATGTAATAAATGATGCACTACTGGAACTGAATATGCGCTCTGTTGTAGCGCATGGTTCAATGTCCCCTTGTAGTCTCCACAGATTCTCACTGACCCATCAGCCTTGACTGGTGTGACTATGGGTGTCTCCCACCTGGAGTGATCAGTGGGCTCTAAAACCCCTTGGGCTATTAGTTTATCTAATTGTGCATCAATTTTTTCCTTTAAGGCAAATGGGACCCTTCTGGGTTTTAAACGGATTGGTTGTACCTTGGGATCTAGGTTAAAGGAGATAGGGGTCCCCAAGTACTTGCCTAATCCATTGCTGAAGACCTCTGGAAACTCAGACTTCAAGGCCTCTTCCCACTCAGTGTTGCTCACATGATTGATGCCAGTCACCTCGATGCCCAGCGGGTTGAACGTCTCAAGGCCCAGCAGACTTGGCCAGTCCTTGTCCACGATGGTCAGTGGTAGGTGTTTGGTGTGGCCCTTGAACTTCACGTTGAATTCTCTTGTTCCAACTACTGGAATCTTGTTCCCTTGGTAGTCTTTAAGAGTCAATGCTTGCTTCTTGAAGTGCTTCTTCTGGATGTTGGGAAGAAGACTGTGAATAGTGTCCCATGACACCATAGATAGGTATGAGCCTGAGTCCACTTCCATTTGGCAAGCCTTCCTTCAATAAATACCTTGACATGCACTTTTCTACTTCTTAAGGGTGATGAATGACCAATGGTGACTGTTTGATGAGTTTCATTCTTCCCATTTGCTTCTGTGCTGCGCCCATTTTCTCACAGAAATTGTTAGGCTTGAATTCTTTGTCTTTGCTTGTAGCAAACTTTCTTCTGATGGGTGGAGTTCTGGATGATTTGCAGACTCTTGCTAGGTGTCCTCTTTTATCACAATGGAGGCAAATGGTGTCTAAAAACTTGCATTCAGTGCGGGGTGGCTTCCCCCACACCCTCTGCAGTAGAAATCTTGCCTCTTTCTTCCCAGGTCTTTCTTTTTCCGCTCCATTCTGAGTCTGTAAATTCCTTCCTCCACCTCACTACAGTCTGACTCAGAATCTATTTGCTCACAATGAGTTGTTGTGGACTTTTCCACATCAGGATGGCTTGTGGCCTTGTTGATTTTCTTCATGGCCGCTGCTGAGGACTTGGTAGCTTCTGCTGAAGAGGCCTCTTCTATTGCTTCCTTCAGCGTGATCTTAGGTCTTAGTAATAACTTGCTCTGAAGCACCTTGTCTTTAAGGCCCAGAACAAATCGATCGCGATGGCCTCTTCTAAATTGTTAAATTCGCATGCACCCCCAATGTCTCTTAAACTTGCCACGAAGTCATTTACGCTGCTTTCCCCTTGATCCCGACGGTAAAACTCGTGTCTCTTAATGAGGCACAATACTTGTGGGGCGTAATGGGCTCTTAACAACTTTTCTAAGTCAGGCCATTCCATTACCTTCACGTCTGCAGCTCTCGCCAATGCCTTCGCCATCTTGAAAACTGCTGGACCGCAGTGCGTGAGAAAGACTGCCCTCTTCCACTTCTCGGAAATGTCGGCAAGATCGTTTCCTTCCAGATACATTTGGAAACGATCTGCATACGACTCCCAGTCTTCTACCATCGAATCGAACAGGGCTGGGGGGGGGGTGTTCAGCGCAGCCATCTCTCTCTTCTTCTGTTCCACGTCGTCTTCTCTTCAGGAAGGATCCCACCTTCGTCGCCAGTGTTAAGTTTGCATGAAGAGTCAGACGTGAAGAGCTTCAGTGAAGAGTTTATTAAGTGACTACAGCTCGAATGGACCCAACTTGGCTGGGCTATGGCTGCTACTTATAGCCAGCAGCCGCAGTTGCCAGCCAATCAGAGTGCAGGGTTTTCCCGCACTTTTTAAACCAATCATTTCTTACATTTTACAAGAACAGTTCAAACTAAACCAATGACTTTAACCTTGCATACATAACACTCTACATTTCATCTCTATCATTATTTGTTATCTTAGCAGAATAAGTATTTAGTATTTAGTACAGAATAAGTATTTAGTATTTAGTACAGGTCCTTTAGCAAGATCCCTGTATTTTGTGAGGTTGAACTAAGAAACAGGGATTAGCCTAAAGATGTTCACTGTGTTTCTATGAATAAGAACCTGCACTAAATACTACTCCATATAGGTGTAAATGAGTAACGGAGCCTCTGTTACTCATTTAAACCTATTTCCATATCTACAATTTTCTATTGATCTCCATTAACATTATGGTATCCTAATGGTCTTTTCTAATGTCATTACTTCATTTCTTTAAATCTAAAACAGGATTTCATCAACTGCCTAATGGCAAATGGCTTTAAATCTTACTCTATTTATAGAAATGATTTGGGAAAAGCTGAAAATTGCGTTAGAGGTTTCCATCAAAATGAAAAGGTATAATATGGCTGGGTTCACACGCCGTACAATGTGTGGAACAAGACATGATGACTTGGTACATGCATGAAGTTACACCATGGATAATGGTTAACAAATGATAATGAAGACAAACTGTTTCTTTATTTGATATATATGTTATCTTTTTTCCAGGAGTGCAAGATGGAATGCAAAGCTTTTGGTTCTTCACATTTTTCTCACAACAACTTTGTGAGGTTGAAGTAAGAAACAGGGAGTAGCCTAAAGATGTTCACTGTGTTTCTATGAATAAGAATATATTTGAGCCTGGATCGTATAAAGAGGCTTCATATCTAGTAAACGAAGGTCCACCCTTCAGAGGGCACTGCAGTGGTCCAAAATGGTTCTTTTGAAGGCCTACAAACAAATTGAAAACATGACTAGTTTTCCACATGCATGATAGGGTTCTCTAAGAGTAAACATTCTTCCTTACTGGGACTCTTCTATTGAAGCAGTTTAAGATTGCTGGATTAGAACAAATTGGAATCTACTGAACCTTTTAAAATGAATGCCTAGAGGAAGAGTTTTACTTCTGAGAGTTTTACTTCATACTTCCAATATGCTCTAGAGTCTCCTTTGGCTAAAAAAAGGGAGCCAATGAAAAAGTGTTCATCAGAAATGTTTTGTGGGTCAAGAGCCACACTTCACAATTTTGGAGGAGGCGAAGGCCATAAAGTGGGTTGAGAAACTCACAAAGGTAAATTGAGCTGAATTCTGTAGTATGTGTATTTTTATCTTAATCTGGGATACACTTTCTTTCAAATTTACCTCTGCAGGCTCTTCATCAGCATGGTAGGAAAGGATGCCCTCCATGTGCAGCAATCAAGGGAACCCAACATTGCATATGATACTGAGAATCACATAGGCTATTCAACCAAATTATCCAATTGCTAAATACATTTAAGATGCAACAGGAAGTTTGCCATGCTCGAAGTTTCACTGATTTTAAGAGAAGCAGAGCTCATCAAATTATGGCTGGATTCCTGCCAGCTTCTATAGCATGGTGATGAGAAGAGAGTAACATTTTAAGACTATATATAGCATACTCGTGCCTTCCACTACTTTCTTCACTCTACTTACCCTCCTCAGGCTTAGAATGTCCCACACCTAATCTAAATTAGGCTTCTCCTCCTAGTTGGATTAAACTATGAATCTAATGAACTGCTGACAGTGCCCAATTATTCCCTATTTTAGCTCAGGTTGATGGGGATTGTAATCCAACAAGTCTACAGGTCACTAGATAAAGAAAGGTTGGTCTGGATTTTTTTCTTTTTCTGAGCATTTGGGGAGATTAATAATTGTTTGAAAATGGTTGGCAATCTGAAATAGAACCCAAAAATAACAAGAGCAAAATCAAGAACAAGAGACCCACAGGAGAATTCTTTGTAAAGGAAACCTTCATAATAGCTCATGATGATTCATTAGGAATCTGGTAGCAGGTTTACATTTTAATTACCAGACTTTAATTACTGAATTTTCTCCTCTCCTCTGTCTCTTTTTCTTTCTTGGTGTTTAATTATATGTTCAATGAGATGATCTATAGGAAATTGACAAATATCCAAATGTGCTTCCAAATGCAATCAGTGTCTATAACAAACCCATCAGTGATTTTCCCATTGCTAATAATAGTGTTATTTTATTCCTAAGTATTTTATTTTATTTTATTCCTAAGTAAGCCTTGCAAACTAGATCACTTTTATGAACATTTTAATTGACACAATATATGAGCAAAATTATAGGGAGATAAAACCAGCGGTGCATGAGAGGCCCATGTTGGCTTTTCTGATCCTGTCCACTGGTTTCAGAACTAGCACAGGGACCTACAGATCTTGTGGCTGATTTAGTACACATGGATGGGATCTACTTGCCTAGTTCCAAATCAAGACCAGGGGATGTTCTGGTGATACTGCAATTTTTTCATCACCTACAAAGTTACTGCAACTATTACTTAGTGTCTATGCTATGGAGATTCTCAGTTATCCAGGTCATGGTTGTCCCAAAGGTGTTTTCTCAAGAGGCAACTGAGCTCAAAGCTGAAGAAGTTTCTTGGATAAGAAGCAAAACGTCTTCAAAGAAAAACCAGAAAGTCCAGTTGCCTCTTGAAAAACCACCTTTGGAACTACAAAGTTATTGTTAAATGCTCTTTTAACAATAGATCTCACAGCAGAGATAGGAACACAGTTACATAACCTTGAACCAATTCTGTTTCCATATATATTTGGATAACACCGTTCCAGTATTTAAGAGTATTAGCCACAATATTTGAGGTTCATTCATTTGCTGATCTTTCAGTGTCACATACTATATGCAATCGACTGTCAATACCTCCTACAAACTCTGTAAGACATGTACACCAGTATCTATGCAAAAAAGAAATGGATGCAAAGTTAAAATAAAAAATGGTGATATTAGAAGAACCAATGAGGACTATGTCTCCTGCCCATGCAATTCTGCTGTTGAACTGAACCTTCCCATTTTCATAGAACTTGAAAGTGAGACTGTAATACAATTAAAAAGTGGACATTTATTATCCATGACTTGGATCAGAGATATGTTAGCATACCACACTTCTTATTTAACTTACCAACAGCAGGATATTTGTGATATTGCTAACACTACTTTATAACTCATCCCTGTTAATGAAGTCATTATCATTGCCCACCCTTTCTTCATTTCATTTCTCATTGGCATGTCAGTCATGTTAATAAACCTGCAAGTTAAGATAAGCTGATGCATCTAATGAAGTAGACTCTTGCCGAAAGCTCTTTGTGTCATAATAAAACTCCTTATCTTTATGAAATGGGTTATAGGTTACAAAATATTATGCCACAATCATTTCATTAAATTATAAGTGAAGGCTTGTCTGACATGTTCATTCCTGCTTCGTTCTTGCTCCAGGCTTGGGCCTCTTTTATCTATCTGTTGCCTTGGTTGCGGCTCTTCCATCTGCCCCTTAAGGCTATTCCCACTGCCCTCTACATCCTGTAAATGAAGAGGGTCTGGAGCAGAAGCGACAGAAGTCCAAATTTACAACTTCCACTGTAAACCACCACCTCCATCCCCCTTGCATGAGGGCAGTAACTCTGACAGCCCCACTTAGTTGCAGAATTGTAATAAGAAGAACGCTGTGAGGGCAGAGATTTTCACAATTTCAGTACATACCTCTCTTCTATCTTGGAGACTAAAGGAAAAACTCATCCACTGGACTTACATTGCTCAGTTTGGGGAAGACAAGTCCTACATAGAACTTCATGAAAGCAGGCAATGTGGTATCCATCTGATAGCCTGAGATTCTTGAAAGTTTCAACAAATCATTACAAAGGCTAAGGCACATATACACCGCTTTACAATCTACATCCACTGCAGTCTTTTTTTGAAGAAACCAAGGGATATTCATAACAGATACTGTAGGTAACAACAAACATTCTGGAGTTTCCTTTCCATTAGGGATCAACCTGAAGCTTCAGATTCTCCAGCTGAGAGAATCTTTACCAGGCTGATCTTCAGCCTGTAGAACAGGAATTGGCTGAAAAGAGCACACCTGATAAGATGCAGGTGCAAGATGAATCAGTTGTCCCAGAGCCGTTGGCTCTGCAGCACACTACAAATGGAGGTGAGCAACGGAAATTGAGCCACCTCTATGCAAACTCTTAGATTTAGAAAATTAGGCAAGCTGGTTGGAAAGGCTACATCAAGGGGGTCAAACTCGCATCGTTATGGCGTTGTCATGTGACGTATTGCAACTCCCCCCTCTTGACTAAACCAGACGTGGGAGTGGGACCCCGTGACACATCCAGCCTGCAGGTTGCGAGTTTGACATCCCTGGGCTACATCAATGAAATTGCTACTTGAGCAGTTCTCTGTGGCCATCAATCTTGATAGCTATAGCACTTAGACTTACCTACTGCTTCACAATGTTTTACTGCCTCTCTAAGCAGTTTACAGAATCAGCATTTATGAAATTTACAAACTATACAAAATTCCAATTTTGTATTGTAACTGGACCATTCATTTCTGGATCCTTTGTAAACTGGCATTTTGTCTCTTTGAACTATCTGGAAAAAAAAGCTTTTGTATTGTCAATCCTTAAGTAGAATGTTTGCAGCTTGCAATTTGTTTATGTTATTACAGTTTAGGATTTATGACTTCAATAAATACTTTGAGTTTGTTGCTGGCTGTGTGTGCATAATTGACAGCACAGAGCAGCCTCTGAAAGTGGATGATTTCTTATAATAACACTCTCTTTCTCAAGAAATGAGATAAAAGGACAGATACAGCCTTGATAATAGACATAGATTTGTTTTAATCTCTTTCTCTCTCATGAATTTTTATGCTAAACTGATTTATTCTCTGGGACATAGCCAGGCCCCATGGTCACATTCAACATTTTCAGAACTAGTTGTGACCACCCACATAAATTCTTACCTTGGGAAGGTCTTGCCAATCCTCAAATGGCAATTGTAGTTGGTTAGCACATTTTTAAAAAATCCTCAGTGTTAAACTGGTTGATCTCTGCCATAACACTCATAGCAATATCACTGAGATTTATATACCGCTTCACTATTCTCCCAGCTCTGAGTGGTTTACAGAGTCAGCATATTGCCCCCAACAATCTGGGTCCTCATTTTACCGACCTCAGAAAGGTGGAAGGCTGAGTCAACCTTGAGCCTGTACTGTTGAACTGCTGGCAGTCGGCAGTCAGCACAAGTACCCTGTAGTACTGCATTCTAACCATTGTGGCACCATGGCTCATAGGGTAGTCATCATTAACTTCTAGCTTTCCTTATGGTTATGTTGATAAAAATGGAGAAAACAAAACCTGAGGTGCAGTCAGTCAATATTTTCATTTTTATGGGAAAATAAACTTGATATCTAAAGACATATTTACCAACCAAGATGGTTTGGATACTTGGCTTTACAACATAGCTGGTTCTCGATTTTTTAAAAGAAATCTCAATGATTTTTAAGAGTACAAAGGATTTAATTGGGTTCAATTTGGAAGTCCAGGATGAGGCAATTAAAATACTAATTCCATACTGATATTTGGCTTGTGATACACTGGTAATTGGTACTGACAGTCCAGACCATTCAGCAGGGACAGGATTTATGGAAAGATAATATAATTTGATTATTGTAGATGGCATATTTCCATAAATAATCATGCTTTTTGTGCATTGGTCAGTATTATGATATGTGTTGAACTATTATGATTATGATTATTATTTCCCAGGATTAGTAATGATTTCTTAGATTTATATCTCACTTGGAAACTTCTCTCCTCTCTTCAGCCACCTGTGGGAATGTCCTTGGTTCTCAGGGGAAACTATTTTGTTTTGACCACAAAACCAGCTATCTCTATTCCGCACTCCCTATCCCTCGGCATCAAAGCAGCAACACTGAAGCCTCCAAGATGGCCTCAGTCAGGCCAGCTTCAGAGTTGACAGCAATAGCCAGAAAGAGAGCACAGGAGGCTTAGCTGATTAGCAAAGGAACCTCAGAGGGAGTCCCAGCAAATAGCCACCTTGTGAAAGGACCAGGACAAAGGGTGTCACCCTCAGTGAAAACTAAGTGCTAAGGAAGCATCTGATGCAATTCTTCTTCCTCTCCTGGACAGGGGAAGTGAAAAATGTTCCCGTTGCCATAACAGAAACCCATTCAGTTGGATCGATTTTCACTGATTCCCAGGATGCTCGGCTCAAAGGTCTGAATTGGGACAGGTACATGATAGATGAAGTGCATGATCTGTGCACCGAGTTTTTCTGCATACAATTAATTATTTTAGGATGCAAGATTAGTGGTCTGCTGCTAAGTGCTTACTCATTTCACGTCTGATAAAAATAACCTAAACCGTTCTCTGGATTATGATGAATTTTGCAGTACAACAGCAAGATTTCTTTCCCTCTTTTTAAAAAAAACAAGGCTGTTCGTTTGAGTCTCCAAACCTGCTTTCTTCCCATTCAATCTTATGTCAGTGTAAATATTTTCTCCATTAGTTTTTCCTGCCTCGAAATCAATGATCCGCTAACCAGGACTGTACGGAAAGGGTGCCTCGAAATATTACTATTGGAATATGTTTTACCTGATTAGTCTTACTGCCTTGAAACAAAAATATTGATCCACCCGACCTTTTAAAATCCTTATGTCTTGCAGGGGTCACCTTTGGAGCGACTGCAGCAGGGAGTAAAGAGAAAGTAGGAAAGTTGGAATATTTGTATGAGGGTTTTCGAAGTGGAATGTCGTTAGCCTTTCCCTCAGGACAAAGAAAATATCAAGAACAGCTTCTGCATATTTCGCAGACCTTACAATCATGTCTAAAACAAAACTGATTGATTTGGGATACAAGTAGTCCTTGACTTACAACCACTCATTCAGTGACCATTTGGAGTTACAACAGCACTGAAAAAAAGGATTTATGAGCATTTTTCACACTTCAACTGTTGCGACATCCCCGTGGCCATGGGGTCAAAATTCGGATGTTTGACAACTGGCATTTATTTATGACATTGGTTGCAGTGTCCTGGGGTCATGTGATCACCTTTTGCAACTCTCTGGCAAGCCAGATTCCCTTAAGAACAGTTGTGTTACTAACTTAACAGCTGCAGTGATTCACTTAACAGCTGTGGCAAGAAAGGTTGCAAAATGGGGCAAAATTCACTTAACAACTGTCTTGCTTAGCAATGGAAATTTTGGGCTTGATTATACTCATAAGTCAAGGACTATCTTTACTGGAAAAACAAACAGATTTTATAATGAACAGGGAAAAAGAAGAAATAGTGGACTTCAACATTTCAGTATTTTTTTATTTATTCATATTTATATGCCGCCCTTCTCCGGAGACTCAGGGCGGCTTACAATCTTTGGAGCACAACCCAATGCACTCAGCAATAGCCCTCATTCCATTGTATATGCCTGCTTATTACTAGGGCTTTTTTGCCCCCCCCCCCAGCGGCATTTTTACGAAGTCAGCTTATTGCCCCCAACAATCTTGGGTCCTCAATTTACCTACCCCGAGAGGATGGAAGGCTGAGTCAACCTTGAGCCTGGTGGGATTCGAGCCTGCACTAATTGCAGGCAGCTGGAGCTAAGTACTAGGCATTTAACAGCCTGCACCACCAAGGCTCTAGTGATGAATAAGAAGTTTAGAGCTGCATTCTACAAACTCACCCTCCGAGATTAGTTGGGGACCATTATTGCTAGTGGTAAAAAAGGAAGCTCCCACCCCCACCACAAAAAAGTTTGGGAAGAAGACATAACATTAGATGTAGAAAATAGCAGAAGGAAGATGGAAGTGAAATGAAAGGATCTGTTGTTTTTCAGAGGTGCCAGTTTTTCTCTGCTATGTAGATTCTTCTTCTTATACAAAAGAACCTCCAGGGTGCACAGACAAAAGAGATGACTGGCTTTGGGAAAGGTTTACTCACATTAAATCCTTTTTTTTCTATCTACCTACATGAAGTGTTTGTCATCGTCGTCATCATCATCAACATCATCATCGCTATGTATGGGTTTGCAGTTAAATTTAAGCCATAGCCTCATTGTGGCTCTTCTGGAGTTGGCTTCTGCTGACACAAAACTAAACGCATGGCTTGAAGCATCATTTGGTAGAACGCGATGATGCAGTTTTAATGTTCTAAACAATGAAATGAACATCTGAAGCCCTGCAGTCGTTGCAGTAGGGGAAAAAATGAGAATTGAGTGTTATATATGCCATCTAGTGTAATAACAAGAAGGAAGGAGGGCACAGATAACAGATAATCAGAGTTGGAAGGGACCTTGTAGGTCATCTAGTCCAACCCCCTGCCCATTTTCTGACAAATGGCAGGCAGGCAGGCAGGCAGGAAGGAAGGAAGGAAGGAAGGAAGGAAGGAAGGAAGGAAGGAAGGAAAGGCACTGCTGCATATTTCCATAAAGATAATCTTCCTTACTTTCTATACCAGGGATGTCAAACTCAAGGCCCGCGGGCCAGATCCAGCCCACCGGGGGCCACCCTGAAAACAACAAAGGACTGGCCAGCAGTGCCGGCCCACGTGTGTGGTCCCTCAAGCTCCATTTTTGCTGGCAGAGGCTAGCAAAACAAACTAAAAACAAAACAAAAGGAGAAATGTTTCCCCTTTTGCATTTAAGCATAAAAGAAGGGACAGGAAAGGAGAAAGGGAAAGAGGAAAGTCAAAGGAAAAGAAGAAGGGATGGGAAGAGGGCAAGGAAGGAAAAATAATGAAAGAGGGGAAGGAAGAAGAAAGAATGAAAAGGGAAGGAAAAAGGAGAGAAGGAAGGAAGAAAGGAAGAGATATCATAATGTGAGGGAGGATCTAAGGGAAGTCCTGCCTTAGCACTTGGCCACCACAGGTGCCCCTGACACGAGTCGAGCTGGGCACTTCCACCCTTGCCATGCCCCCTACCCTTCCGAGGTCGAACACAACCCTGATGCAGCCCTCAATGAAATCGAGTTTGACACCCCTGCTTTATACTGATCTACACCCCTGCTCTACTCTCCTACCCACTTCCCCCAGGTATGTGGTGATCTCTGCCTTGCTTTTGATTGACACTGTTCCTTGACTTGGACTTATTTTGATTGGGAAACTTTAAAGGGCCTTGTGGACTCATTGGCCATTGCTGTGTAGATTAGCATTGGTCTGCTTGTGGCTGGATTTAATTGGGACAGTTCTGGATTTTTGGTGAAGGGAGTTGCAGGGGAATATTAATAAATCCACTAAACTACAGAGGTGTGTGTGTGTGTGTGTGTGAGAGAGAGAGAGTGAGTGAGTGTGAGAAGGACAGCACATGCAGTGACCAGTACTGAATATACATTAAATAAGAGCTTACACTAGTGGCCAAAATTGTGGAAACCTTTTGGGAAAAGTGTATTTTTAAGGTTTGATGGCTAATAACACCACTTTTTTTGGGTGGGAGTAGTACCATAAATTATATATCAATGGAAAGATAATTTAATCAAGAATGTAATGTGTTATGTATGTAGGTTTGAATGTCATTGGTTTAGTTTGAATTGTTCTTGTAAAATGTCAAATAGGATTGGTTTAAATAGTGCGGGAAAACCCTGCACTCTGATTGGCTGGCAACTACGGCTGCTGGCTATAAGAAGCAGCCGTAGCCCAGCCAAGTTGGGTCCATTCAAGCTGTAGTCACTTAAAAAACTCTTCACTGAAGCTCTTCGTGTCTGACTCTTCATGCAAACTTAACATAATGCAATAAAGTTTGTTCAATTATCTGTGTTCTGTGAAAAATTATAGCCAAATAACCAGAAAAAGGAAGTACCACTTGCTCAGGTTGATATCAGGTAGCTTTCCTTCATCTGACTGTAGCCAATGAACATGAGTGTTTAGAGAGCCAATGATCTGTCATCTTGTTTTGACAATGAGCCAATCAGATCACAGTAGGATTCAGTTATTGATGTCATGTATTGAAGCTGAGAGGAGGACATTTGTCAGTGTGTTATGTGATCGCTATCAAGTTGGTTGGGGTTTTTTTTTGTGTTCTTTCATTTAGTGAGCTTGTAAAACGTAATAAAATTAAAGTAATGGTACAAAGAGTTGACTGGACGCCCAGAAAGTGATGTAAAATAGTATTATTAAGTGAACAAGGCTTCAGCGATAAAGAAATTAGAAGAAAAATTGGTGGAAACTTAACCAAAGGTGGCATTTAGTTTTTGAAGAGGTATAAGGAGACTCAGTCACTACAAAACCACACTGGAAAAGGCAGGTAAAGGTGTACAACAAGTGATGATAGAAGAATTAAGAGACTGTGCCTACGTGACAGAAGAAAATCATCTGGATGTATACAAGATGAAATGGTGCAATGCAATGTGAAGTTGAGTGCAAGGACTGTTTGGTGCAGACTGCTGGAATTTGGCCTAAAATCTAGAATTCCATGAAAAAAGCCACTTTTATCTCTCAAACAAAGGTTGAAAAGAGTAAATTGGGCTAAAACCCATGTTACCCGGACAGAGGAACAATGGGAGTGTTATTTGGAGTGATGAGACCAAGATCTCACTGTTTGATAGTGATGGCATAAAAATATACTTTCCCCAAAAGGTTTCCACAATTTTGACCACTACTGTATCATATTTTACAGTCTCATAAACATTTTCTTAAATGTCTGCCTGCAATTGCAGCTCTTTTAAATGTACTTATTTCCATTTTTCAGATACTGCCTGCATGGAGTGAATTAAGAGGCAATTTTTGCCTCGCGTTGCAGTCATTCTGTTTTTGTTTTATCATTTCTACAGGCAATCTGTATTGGGTTCATATCTCTTTATTTTGTAGCTAGTTCCAATTCCCAACTAAAATGCAATTTGCAGCTCTGGCAGACTTCAAACTAAGGACAAAAGAGATGGGTAGAAATAACTTTGTGATCTTTAAGTATGTTTTTTGTTTCATGACTGTAGAGAAAAATAGCTTTTATCCCAAAGAAGTCTCAGCTGGCCATTTTACACCAGACCTTAAATCCCTCCTAAGGCCAAATATATGAGTCATTTTGTGGCAATCTGTTATAACACTAAGGACTCTTTGAAAATCCAAACTAATTTACTGATGCAACCACAACACTTAGCCTATTATTGAGTTTTTAATTAATAAATCATTATAATTCCACAGTTGCAGCAAATGAGAATAAACTGCAGTGTATAATGAACAAGAAAGTACTTAAATGTTCATTAAAGGAAATCCTAAAACCCAATTAAAAAGTATTTGGGGATTTTTTTTCCCGGAGTCAAAGGTCACAGATGATTCAATATATCTTACATATTTGAGAAAGAAATTCAGCAACATATTCACGGAAGAAAGCAGACTGACTCATGTTTTTCCCCCATACGAAAAGTTCTCCTGATAGAATCTAAGAGCTTTTATATACCTGACATGACATTCTGTATCGGAAGGGAAGGTGTGCAACACTGTTATCTGTAATGAATTGAGAAGGTTCATTAACTTTGAAGTATTGTTCTTGTGAGTTATATTCTTGGCAAATAAATTTTATTTCTATAGTACAATACCTTTCTCCTTTATTGTATTTCAGATCAGGCCCTCATTGTGCCGAAGACGAAAGGCAACAAATAATGGAGCTACAATTAAGTTTATAGAAGAGTAATTACGTTGATTTCATTGTACTATCTTTACTCAACATATTTCCTTTCTATAAATGACATTTCCATACTGTGGCAGAAGAAAAAAAAAGAAAAGAAAATGTGCTCTAGTTAAAAAGTAGGCATAACATAATATTAGATGCTTTCCATTAATGGATGAAGAACTAGCGGCTTTAGAAGTTGCAATACATTGTCACTCACTGTGGTTCAGCTGGCTGAGACTGGAGCTTAGCCATTGGTACTCCATTCTATGGTGTTGGGTACAAGTTAGTTCACAGAAATGAAATCTAGAGGCTTTTTATATCAGATGAAAAGGCAAAGGCCCTACCATTTCCCTATTTGCTCCAGTATTTTCTAAGGCCATAAGTAGGTATTGCCAGTCTTTTAAAAAGGTCTATTGGTGGCTCAGATGCTGAGTTTGTCAATCAGAAAGGTTGGCAGTTAGGCAGTTCGAATCCCTAGCACTGCCTAACAGAGTGAGCTCCCGTTACTTGTCCCAGCTTCTGCCAAGCTAGCAGTTCAAAAGCATGTAAAAATGCGAGTAGAAAAATAGGGACCACTTTGGTGGGAAGGTAACAGCGTTCCGTGCGCCTTTGGCATTTAGTCATGCCAGCCACATGACCACAGAGATGTCTTCAGACAGTGCTGGCTCTTTGGCTTTGTAACGGAGATGAGCACCGCCGCCCAGAGCCGGAAACGACTAGC
The DNA here is from genome assembly GCA_009733165.1 of Naja naja. NCBI lineage: Eukaryota > Metazoa > Chordata > Lepidosauria > Squamata > Elapidae > Naja > Naja naja. Next base: position 210,924,268 of record CM019148.1, read on the forward strand.
ACATAAGTGCGAGGGGAACCCTTACCTTTTATCTGATAAAACTATAGAATTTCCCTCTATAATTTTTTTTTAATTCACATTTATATGCTGCCCTTCTCTGGAGACTCAGGGCGGCTTACAATCTTTGGAGCACAACCTAATGTGCTCAGCAATAGCCATCATTCTATTGTATATGCCTGCTTATTGCTAGGGCTTTTGGCCCCGCCCAAGCAGCATTTTTACAAAGTCAGCTTATTGCCCCCAACAATCTTGGGTCCTCAATTTACCTACCCTGGGAGGATGGAAGGCTGAGTCAACCTTGAGTCTGGTGGGATTCCAGCCTGCACTAATTGCAGGCAGCTGGAGCTAAGTGCTAGGTGTTTAACAGCCTGTACCACCAAGGCTCAAGGTGACAGAAACCTTGACAGACTTTTCCTTGCTATATAACAGGACTGTCAAACTCTCGGCCTGAGGGCCAGATGGGTCATGCGCTGGCCACGCCCACACCTAGTTTAGCAAAAGTCCCGATACATCACATGACACTGTCGTGATGATGTGAGTTTGACACCCCTGCTATATAAGATACCGGAATAGCTCTAAGATGTTGATAACACAAGGACATAGTTCTGGAATCTTCCAGAAACTGCAGATGAATGCTGAAATGTAAGCATGTGATCTAACTTTTCTTCCTAGAAGCATGACTATTATATGTCATGGACATCCAAACAGTTAATGGGGATGATGTTCCTCATTTCCCAAAATAATTTTTAAGGATTAGGTTAGCTCTGTACCAAGAATGCCTCAGAGCTGCCACAACTGTCATCACTTTACTTGGAAGCAGGGGAAATTTCTAGAAACATCACTTGTTATATTCATTATTCTATTGTATAAACCAAAATAACAAAGATTAGCCTAGCTATGTAATCATTATTCTTATGAAACCTTTCCCCATTAGTTTCTCCTGATGCACTTCTAATGAAATCCCTTTCATGGACAGTAAAATTTCTCCTTACTCCTTGAATACTACCTTCTCCTCTGATTGATTGTAAAGTGAATTCCTAGATTATAAAGTAGGATTCTTAAGGGATTTCTAAGTGAAAAGTTTACTATATAGTATAGGTGGAAGTCAAGGAAAGCTGAAACTCCCGTGGCTCTCCTAATAACATATACAACCCTCCCATTACTCACATGTACAAAACAAACAAACAAACCATTCCACCTGCGAATTATTTGGAAGACAAAAGGCTTGACTCAAAGGATGCCTTTACTATAATAGGCTAATTTTTAGCCTTGTCCCTTAATTTTCCTTTTCAATGAAAGGGAACCTCAGTTCTCAGTTCAGTGACGGATGATCTCTTGATGCGTGAGACTGCATTTAGCCTTTTGGGGTGGATCAATGATGCAAAATAGTGAAGAAAGTTAGCACCCACCCCTCTCCTAGAAGAATGAAACATTCTAGGAAATACTAAAGAGGCAGAATATTATGTCCCTGGATGAGAAAAGGAGAAACATGTTCCTGCCCCCAGCAGATATTTGGTACACATTAAGACTGGGCCAGCCTATCTACAAAACAAAAGGCCTTCAGCTCCAGGGTGATAGTATTAGCCCTCACTCAAGATCCAAACCAGGACAAAGCCATTAAGCCATACTAGGAATTGACCAACACCCTTTCAGAATACAAGCCTCTATTACATCACCCAGCATAGTTCAACCAAGTGTATCTCAGACAAACTCCTAGGATTTGCACATGACCCCTACAGCAGCCAATAGAATACCTGCCCTTGCCACAGGAACAGGAAGCTCAAGGTCAAAGCCCAAGAGAGGGTAAAAATATATCTCTCTCTCCACTCCATGTGGTCAGCGACCCAGAATCACACCTGCTTGGTGGTTCTGCATCACCATTTAACCATCCTTTCAAGCATCCTCTATGTTTCCAGTGTCTTTCTCCCACTTGGAACTGAACCCAGATGGACATTTCTTCCTACAATAGATAGACCAAGTAAGGTGTGTAGGATTTCTCTTATTCATTGTACGTTTTTGGGGTGTGGTGAGTGGGCGATAGCCTTTTAAAAATATATCATGTTTATTCTAGGACTCATAGAAACAATACCTAATCAAGAAACAGCCCAAACCACAACTTGCAGGGCAAGCTACCATATATAAAACAATTTCCTATGCACTGCTATTGCCTAACCTGGTAATGAAACATCTGAAGGAAAGCCACCAAGCTCAGAGAACACCAATATAAGCTCAACAAGACTGACATTACAACTATTATTCTGTTTTTCCACCTAACAATGGCAGGAACTACACAATTACAACATTACAATTCAATGATGTGGACAGAGGGGAGTTGGAGACATCAAAATGGGTTGCCGAAACCACATCCGATTCCAAGAAGAAGACAATGATATCCCAAGAAGGGCAATGAATAATTGGGTATTTCAGATCCCCAAGAGTTAGAAACTCCTGATGGGGAGGGCAGCAATTTTCTTAAACTGTCATGGGTAAATATGCTTTTCTTTACTAAATCCTAGTAACGTAATAGTTTGAGATAAGACAGCTTTTTAGCTAACCAGTTTTCTCTAACAATTAAAAATACACGTCTGTATTTTATAAGACAGTCACTCCATGCTGTTTGGAACTTCACCTTGGTTGGATTTGAGGCGGATTCTTTGGCTGAATGCTTGCTCTGCCACCATATACAGCAGGGTCCCATGCTTGAAGTGATATTAGATTCTTGCATGTCTATTTCGCTTTTATAATTGTTCTCTGCTTTGAAAATCTGTGCTGGTGCAAAGCAGCATCTTATCCCTGCCACTTAAGCTCAGTCAACATTCACATTTACATGGATGTTTAAATAAGCCTTCCTAGTCTATGAGAATATAGTATTCTAAAATAGATTGAGGTCAATGGAAGTTTAATCATACTTAGAAATCATTAGATTTTTAAAAGTTATTTCTGGCTAACTTAAGATTCATACCGTAAGCATGACTAAAACTTGGTCCAATCCCTGTATATTATAAAGCTTGCTTTTAATTGGCTTAGTAAAGCATATCCAAATTAAGGACACTGGATTGTTTTGCTCTATAAGAGAACAAGTCTTATTAAAATGTATTCAGTGCCATACATATTTTTTTTAGAATTTTAATATGCATCTCCCTTTACCCTAATGTGATTTGGACACAACTGGTAGCTGCTCAAGCTGCTCTGCTGCATAAAATATAAAATGCTGGTAATTATGTATACAGAAACTGGCAAATAAAGAACATTATCCATCAGCCTGCATATTTACAGCTTTATGTCGGCCTGATCTGAAATTAAAATGCAATATTCACAAGAAAGGAACTATTCCTTGCCTTTTACCAAATCATTAGATGCTCCAAGTTATCAATAAAATATCAAATATCAAATGCTGAAACTCAGCTCATCCCAAATTACAGAGTTTTATAAATAACTGTATAAATCACATAAATAAAAATCCAGAATGCATTTAACATGTTCTCCTAATAATCAATTTCTTTTATTTTGGGTACTATGTACAAATTGTGTAATTATATACCCCAGGGCCAAGATGTTCTGTCTAAGGAGGCTTTACCAAAGGGTACCAGAGATAGAGTCAATTTCATGTCCTTGTTGCTGGGGCACAAAGATGGTTACTTCCTGGATGCTGGGAGGACATCTCCGTGTGCCTCCATCTCATTCCTAGTCTGTTGCTGAGGCAGCCTAGAACCATCTTTAACCATCTTGCACCATTGTGCCTACCGTCCCTGTCCTATTGTCCCCATTTATTCATACCTATTTCCTGTATTCTTACTCATGTTTATACTTATACTTATTATCTTGTAAGCGATTGACAAATAAATAAATAAACAAATAAACAAACAAACAAACTGCGCTGGTTTGGAAATGCTGTTTTTCCTTCCTCTCCCAATACAAAGTGCCCATGAAAACAATCTAGGGTGCTTAGGAGAATACCCCTAGGGATCATGGCATTATTGGGGGTCAGTGGTCTGTTCAGCAAATCCAGCCCAGCAAATCTGCTGAGGGGACACCACTTCCCTGATCATTGTTCACTTTGGTCATTTTGGTCTTGGGTGTGAAAAAAAACCCAGACACTTGACTTCCACAGAGTGGTGGAATACTGGGATAATTTTTCAAAAATACTTTTAAAACCCTCCAACCGTCAGGAGATATTTCAAATGAAAGACCATAAACAAAGATGATTTGCCAAGATTGTCTGGTTGCGCTCAGCAATTAAAGTGTGAAATGTAGCAAAGTTTTCTTGACTGAGAAGCCATTTTGGGAGATGAGGTGCTTTTTTTTTCAGATTCCTTCTTTTGTTAATTAAGGCAACAAAAATGCTGTGTATGAGAGTTTCTGTGTGTTTTAAGTCATTCACAAAGCAGCCTGCCTCCATTTTGGTTTAATAATTAGAAAGGGAGGTTAAAAGTTCATTGCACTAGCAACCCTTGGGGACACAACTGAACTCCAAAGTCACAACCTTCAGGGCTGGCTTGCATCCCTGTAGAATGTTTCCTCTTTTTACCTTTTTTTTTTTTTGGTGTGTTCAACGGCAGAAAAAGAAACTTATCAGACAAGGAGAGGAAAGGGAGAAAAGGAGGGAGGGAAGGACAAGTCAGGAAAGTGAGAGAATGCGTGCTACATACTGCACTGCATTGCAACCAAGTGTTTGGCAAAAATTCCATACAGAACAGCAGATGGTGCTACAGAATCTAGAAGAATGTAGATCACTACCTCTTGTCTGGATTAATACACGATTAAGGAAGAGGATTAGAAAACCCTGAGACTCAAGAGCCAGCAATAAAACAGGTGATACAGATAGATTCAGCTGTAATTACACATACCTGAACATTACAGCTTTTGAAGATAGCTTGCTTTGACTTAAATAAGAAGAACCAGTTGAACAATTAAGGGAACAATATTTCCAACTTGTCAGGGTTTTTTTTTTTTACAATATTTGGTGGGCATAGAGTATTCCATGGGAATATTAATCTATCAGTTTTCCCAAACAGCAATCATTCCATGCAAAAGACAGATTGACAAAAGATATTGCCACATCTATTAATCTCCGCTCTCTGCCTTTTATCCCCAGAGCTATGGTGGGGCCTAGTTAGCAGCAGTGGCTCTTCCTTCCCCAGGATTGGCCCATGGCTTTCCACTGCTCTCCCCTTCTCTGCCATCTGCGCAGCCACACATCGGGCACTGGACCCAGCTGGTCCTCTTCTTCCTCATCAGCCACATCCAGACTTGGGGGCTGTTGACTCTCCATCTGAGGGCTGACGGATGGCCCAGGCTCCGCCTCTCTCTCTCTCTCTCTCTGCCAGCTCCATTCCCTCTTTCTCCTCGGAGCTCCCAGGTTGCCCTGATGCTGACCCTGACTCCCACACCTCCTCCTCCTCCTCCTCCTCTGATTCGGCTGCTGGAGGGGCTGGCGGCCAATAGGCCACAACAGTGGTAAATGCTAAACTGTTCTAGAGAGTTCTTAATTTAAAATATAGTAATAGCACTTATACTTATATGCTGTGTCAACTATAAAACGTGTATACAAAATGCTTCACAGGGCTTTACAGCCCTCTTGAAGTGGTTTACAGAGTCCGCATATTGCCCCCAACAATCTGGGTCCTCATTTTACCGACCTCGGAAGGATGGAAGGCTGAGTCACTTATTTTAGAGTCAACCTTGAGCCTAGTGAGATTCGAACTGCCAAATTGCAGTCAGCCGGCAATCAGCTGAAGTAGCCTGCAGTACTGCATTCTAACCACTGTGCCACCGCGGCTCTTGGAATACATGGGATTCCCCAAAGAGGGTTAATTATTGCATGGTTATTCTATTTTAGGTTATGTCTTTAATGAGTAGTTTTTAAAATTTGTATAAAGGAAAAGGTTTCCCCTGTCAAGTTGTATCCAACTCTAGGGGGTGGTGTTCATCTCCGTTTCTTAGCTGAGGGAGCCAGCATTGTCTGGAGACCTTTCCATGGTTATATGGCCGGCATGACTACACTCTGAGATGCATGGAATGCTGTTATCTTCCCACCAAAGTAGTATCTATTTATCTACTTGTGTTTGCTTGCTTTTAAACTGCTAGGTGGGGCAGGAGCTGTGGCAAGGATGGGTGCTCAGGTCTCCCACCCAGGCTGTCAGCTTTCTAGCTCAGTATCTTTAACCGCTGAGGCATCATGCCCCAAGTTTTGTATAGATATATTATAAGTCAAGATTACAAGTGGAGTTCACAATATATACATTTTGTAAATACATACATAAATGCATAAAATTTTAAAAAAAGAGGTGGGTGGCTGGTCTAAAAGGATTGCCACCATTATATGGTGGAACGGATAGTAGCACCAATGACTTTTAAATTTGTGAGTTCCTGATAGCGTCAAAAGGGTACCGGGGGTGAGGGGAGGAAGCTAAGAGTAATCTATATTGGGCCTCTGCAGTTTTGAGGAAAATCAACCTCCATAGGAGCAGGGACTTCATAATCAAACCCAGAAGGAAGTATTGACAAACCACTTCTGTCTTGTTGCCAAGAAAACTATGTTTAGTTTAGTTTACTTTATTGTCATTGCACCTCGTACAACAAAATTAAATACCATCTTCAGTGTTCATTATGACTATGAAGATAAACACAAACACACATTCTTCACGTTCTATACATTGAATTGAAATTGTTATGGTTATGGCTATAATGTTTGAATGAATTTGAGTGCCAGATGATGACACCCTCATCCCAACCCGGTAAAAATATTCCAATTATTGAAGAACAGTGAACTTCTACAAGTTGATCTGGCAGTGATTAGGTAGCCAAAACAAAACCACGAGGAAATCTGGCCACTAGTGGTGGCAGCATTGAAAAAAGAGTCTACACTCTAGTTATAAGCATGATGTAAAGAACAGATTTAAGTTTACTTAATTTATGCAAAGGAGAACCTGAGGAGCTATGAGAAGAAATAACAGATATTTAAAAAATTGAAGCAATAAAATAAAATCAACAGATACCAGAACCAGTGGTGGTATTCAGCAGGTTCTGACCAGTTCTGGAGAACTGGAAGTGGAAATTTTGAGCAGTTTGGAGAACCAGCAAATACCACCTCTGACTGGAGATTTTACAGTATCCTTCCCCTGCCACACCCACCAAGCCACGCCCACAAAACTGGTAGTAAAATTTTTAAAATCTCACCACTGACCAGAACCAACAAAGCACTATTTCTAAGAGGAAAAGGACCTTTCTGAACTAGTTATCATGTTGGCCAAGGAAAGACAGTTTGAGAAGAAGGAACAACACAAAGCATAAAACAATAATAAATAACAAGCCATAATAATCCTTTAGTTGTTTATTGGTGGGGAATGCTACTTCCATTAATTTAATTTTAATGGATGGAATTCTATTTTCACCAATTTAATTTTTCTTTTTTTGTACTGGATATGCTCCATTTTAACCTGTCCCGTGCCCTGTTTGTACAGCATTTTACTTCTCAAATGCATTAATAATATCACCAGAGATTCTTTGAAGCAAGAACTAAAAAAATCAACACATCTACACCATACATTTTTATGGTCCTTTGGCTTTTGAACTGGTGATGCGGTGGAGATAATCTATCTGACTGTACCTCTCACTGTTTTCCAACTGTGAAAGAACAAGCTATTCCAATGATAACCTAAATTAAACCACTATTTTTGGACCAGCAGACCCGAAGAGAAGAAATATTAGCAGTAAAAATCAACCTGGCTTTACTTTCTCCTCTGTTCAAGTCTAATGAATGGAAATGGCACCCCGGTGCCTTGGACATTTCAGATGCAGTAAAGAAGCAGCACTAACATTTTACTTGTCTAGCCTCTTAATTGCTTCATAGTCATTATTTATTTATTTATTTATTTATTTATTTATTTGACTTATATGCTGCCCCTCTCCAAAAGGACTCGGGCGCTCACAGCAATAGCTAAAAATGATAAATAAATAAATAAATTAATTAAATATATTAAACAAGTTAAGAATTGAAAATTAAAACCCATAGTTAAAATAGGACCAACCCCAGAGAATCAGCACAGCCCAGATTGTAAAAAGAGCCAAGTCTTCAAATCGTGGCAGAAGGTGCTAAGATCGGGGCCAGGCGGAACTCCAGGAAGAAGATTCCACAGAGTGGGACCGCCACAGAGTAGGCCCTCCCGGTCGCCGCAAGACATTGAGTCGCAGACGGCACCCGAGGAGACCCGTCTGTGAGCCGACAGGGCGGTTAGTATTTGATGTTGGGAGGAGCCGTTCTCATAAATAACCTGGACCCATGCCATGCTGGACTTTGAATGTTAATACCAGAACCTTGAATCTCACCCAGAGGGCAACCGAAGCCAATGCAGGTTCGCGCAGGAGGGGTGTAACATGGGAGTATGGGAAGCTCCCCCTACCACCCCATTCTGCACCAGCTGAAGCCTCCGAGTGGTACCAAGGGCCCGTGCGTCCAGGGGGGGTCTGGGCAAACACCCCATCCCCATGACCAAAGATGGAACATCCAAACTGGACCGAGATGTCAGTATGCACAGCCACTCTGTCTTGGCTGGATTGAGTCGAAGCATGTTCCTGTCCATCCAGATCTGTACCGCCTCCAGACAACGGGACATCACGGAGAGAGCATCACTGATGTGGCCTGGGGTGGAGATGTATAACTGCGTATCATCAGCATACTGATGATAACTCACCCCAAAGCCACGGATGATCTCACCCAGGCTTCATATAAATGTTGAACAGGAGGGCGAGAGGACCGAGCCCTGGGGCACCCCACAAGTGAGATACCTTGGAGTCGACCTCTGCCCCCCTGCCAACACTGTTTGCGAACGTTCCGAGAGGAAGGAGGAGAACCACTGTAAAACAGTGCCTCCCACTCCCAACCCCCCGAGACGCTGCAACAGGATACCATGGTCGATGGTATCGAAAGCTGCTGAGAGATCTAACAGGACCAGGACAGAGGAAAAACCCCTGTCCCGAGCCCTAGAGAGATCATCAATCAGCGACCAATGCTGTCTCCGTGCTGTACCCGGGCCGGAAGCCCGATTGGTACGGATCCAGGTAGTCCGCTTCCTCCAGGAAAAGTGGCAATTGCTGGGCCACCACACTCTCAACAACCTTCACTAAAAAGCAAAGTTTGGAGACCGGATGAAAGTTGTTCAAGCGCTGGGTCAGGGCAGGCTTCTTCAGAAGGGGCCTCACCACGCCTCTTTCAAAGCGGCAGGGAACAGCCCTCCCTTAATGAAGCGTTGACCACTGCCCGAGCCAGCCCACGTGACCTCCCTGGAGGCATAAACCAACCAGGAAGGGCATGGGTCCAATAAACATGTGGTGGAGCTCAGCCGCCGCATAATCCTGTCCACTTCATCCTCAGTAACAGGATCGAACTCAGTCCAGATAACATTGGCCAAACCACTCGCATCCCCATTCTCAGGCCACTGCAAGTCCGAGCGCAACCCTTCCCGGATCTGAGCGATTTTATCCTGCAGATACTGGCCAAATTCCTCAGCTCTGCCCCAAAGGGTCCCCCCCCCAGCTGGAGGAGGGAGCGAGCGACCCCAAACAGGGCGGCTGGGCAGTTATCTGCGGATGCTATGAGGGCGGAGAAATAAGATCTTCTCGCTGCCTTCACCGCCACCAGGTAAGTCCTAATATGGGCTCTTAGCTGGGCTCGGTCAGATCCAGAACAGATCACCCTCCACCTGCTCTCTAGTCCCCTCCTGCAACGCTTCATCTCCCGGAGCCTCTCGGTATACCAGGGGGCTGACCGGGATCTGCACCGAGTAAGGGGACGCATGGGGACAACCCTGTCGAGAGCCCCTGCAGCCGACTGTTGCCAGGTAGCCACAAGGACCTCGGCAGGGCTGTGGGTAAGGGATGCAGGAAAAAACCCCAGCTCTGCCTGGAACCTCTCAGGGTCCATCAGGCGCCTGGGGTGGAACCATCTAAGTGGCTCCTCATCCCAGCGGTGTGGGGCAGCTTGATGGAAGACCAGCCGCAGGAGATAGTGGTCTGACCATGAAACGGGGTGGGTAACTATATCACCACCCCCAGACCACTCCGCCACTGCTCCGAGACAAAACCAGGTCAAGCATGTTACCCCCCTCATGAGTTGGGCCATCAATTATCTGGGTCAGGCCCATGGCCTCCATGGAGGCCATGAACTCCTGGGCCAAACCCGACGCCAGTCCCAAGGAAGGCAGGTTGAAGTCACCCAGAACTATAAGCTCTGGAAACTCCACCGCCACCCCCGAGATGGCATCAAGAAGCCCAGGCAGGGCAGCTGAGACATAGCTGGGGGACAGGTATGTAAGCAGCACGCCCATCCGACCTGCAGGCCCACACCTCAGGAGGAGGGATTCACACCCGCCTATCTCCGGAAACAGGGTCTCCCGAATGACAATAGCCACCCCACCCCACCCCTTCCCTGGGGTCGTGACTGGTGCAGCACCCAAAAACCTGGGGGGCAGATGTCAACCAGAGGGACTCCACCCTTCGGCCCCAACCAGGTCTCGGTGATACAAGCCAGGTCCGCGGCCTCCTCCTCAATCACATCAAGGAGGAGTGGTGCCTTATTAACCACGGACCTGGCATTAAAGTACACCAGTCTGAGCCCAGGGGTCCTGGATCCCAAAACCCCCAGGGGATGAGCAGAGGCTAAGGGGTTGTAGCGCGCCACAGCTTGGACATAGCTTGGACATCTTGATGAGATGACAACAACTTTTTGAGTTAGAGAAGTATTTACTGTCCCTGAGTTTGGGTGGGATGCAGTACTGAAAATTGTAACTTGTTGGGTGAATTTATCATTGAGCTCAGATTGTACCTGATTCTAGGTCAGCATCTATAACTGTGTTAGACAGGGAAAATGTAGATCTACAAACTCTGGAGGAAAAGTCTAGCTGATCTGATACAGAAAAAGAAATCCTCCAGAGTCTCATGGCTTTAAAACCTCTCTTGGACAATTTGCTTTTTCCCCTAACTATTCTCATTTGAGTTGATGAAAGAAAACATGTTCTTCAAAATATTTCAAATGAGAGAATTTTGAAGACATTCGTAGGGTGGAGTATCTTTCTCTTACACTTATTTAGTAATGAGATAGACAAGGGACGAATCTAAAGGTGCCACCTTTTATTGTGTCATCTTCTCTCCACTGGCCTGCAACTTCCTTGACTTTAAACCAGGGGTGGGATTCTATTGGTCTGGACTGGTTCTATAGAACCGGTTGTTATAATTCTGTGCAGTTCGGAGAACTAGCAGATCATGCCCCTGGCTGGCCCCGCCCCTCTCCACCCGCCCCTCCTCACCCAGTTAGTCCTTATCACGCATGTGCAACATTGCATGCATGTCTGACATCGCTGACTGCGTTCTCCCCTACCCAGTCACTCCTTAAGGTATTCCCCCCTCCCAACGATTAGGTGTTCCGATGATCAGCTGTGCCTTGATCCCCCCTCGCTGTCTTACTGCTTCACCCAGGAGGCTTCCCTGAGGCCCAGGAGGCAAAAAGGAGCGCATGAAGGGGTGGGGGTGGGTGGGCGCTGCGCCCCCCCATGCTCCATTTTTTACCTTCGTGGGCCTCAGGGAAGCTTCCTGGGAGCAAAAATGCCTCCCAGGAGGCTTCCCTGAGGCTCAGGAGGCCCAAAAATGGAGTGCAGGGGGGGCTGCTGCACCCCCCCCCGTGCTCCATTTTTTGCCTTCCTGGGCCCCAGGGAAGCCTGGGAGCAAAAACACCCCCTAGGAGGCTTCCCTGAGGTCAGGAGGCAAAAAAATACCCACCCAGTCACATGGCTAGCCACGCCCACCTAGCCACGCCCACAGAACCAGTCGTTAAAAAATTTGAATCCCACCCCTGCTTTAAACATTGGTACAGCTTCTATATGGAGCTCAGGTAAATCCAGGTGCTATCTATTAGAAACTAGAAAGAGTTCAAGCTGAATTCATAAGAAAGTTACTCCAGATAGCGAAATGTGTGTCTAGTATTGCTTTCCATTAGAGGCAGAGCCTATAATCATCAAAAAGAGCTATGAGTGTTCAGTTATTGGCTTAAAAGCTCACTTTCAGCCCCAAGGTTTGATGTATAAGCTATAAACATAAATATTGTGCATATTGGAAATGCCAAATAAATAAGGAAGATTAAGATTCTCAAGTGAGATAGTGGTGTACCTGGAACGCAATTAGTTAGTGGTAGAAAGAATTCTTGATATAAAATATACCAACAGAATCTAACAAGATGACACTTATAGCTTAATTGGAGTTGAGCAAAATTTATTTCAAACCAATATTACACTTGGATTAATGCTTTCAGAGGGTCTGCGTATAGTTTGTGTGATTTCAGTTAATCTGCCACAATTATACCAGAGTTGTAAACCAATATTTAGGCTAAATTTACTTACAAAAAATTAGATTAATGCCAGTGGGATGCATACATATTAACCATGGTTGGAGAGTTTAATAATGTATGCATAAATTTCCACTGAACCTGATTCAAGTAGCATTTTCCATGTAGAGAATAGCAAATGGGAGAAATAAAAAAACCAGGAATGAATCTGTATTTAAAACTTTGGAGCATGTAAATTTCATCTGAGTATTCTACTATGTTCACTTAATTTCTATCTTGATCTTTCCCCTCATTTAGTTAAGCCTTTTCTATATCAAATAAATGCCTGAGAGTCTTTTTTTCTAAATTTCAGTCAACTGAATGCCCTTGAAAAAATGCTCAAGGAAGTCATGATGGTGATAACAGTATAATTAGAAATATATCAGTAGAAGGCACATAAAAACCAAAGTGATATACAGTTCTTTTTCCTTTACCAGATTGAAAAATTGCCCTTAGGTGATATTATAGCGAGAAAGGCTGGGACTCCTATGAAATATTTATTTATTAGAAGAAAATAAACTTGTGTTAGACTTAAATGTTCAGATCTTTTTTATCATATACAATTGAAAATAAGATTTTTTTCTTTCTTTTTTGCTCTTTAGAATTTCTCTTGCTCTCTAATCTGGATTAAGAATTGGGATGGATGTATAGAGACTAACCAAGGCATTTCAAAATTTTAGTTTGTTACAAAATATATCTGCCACAGACATTATACAATGTATGGATAGATGTCAGAATCAGTCTAAATCTAGACTGGGTCACTGTAGGCCAAGCTCTGAAGGATTTGAACAAAACAAGGAAAAATTCAGCTTGGACTGAAAAACAGAAATGCCTGGAAAAGCCAGCTCTGGTGGAATTATTTCTGTAGCCCATTTTTATGGGGACTGTAAAAAGTTAAAATTATGGCAAAACAAATTAGAAGTGAACATGAAACCCATAAACTGCTAAAAGAGCAAAGCAAATGCAAACCCGAAACAAATAAAAAGGACAGAGTAGCATAAAAGCAACTGATGAAATGCATAAAAGCCAATGGAAAACAACTTTACCCCCCTCAACATCCAAAGCCACAAAATTTGACGGTATCTTTAATCAGCATGGATGGGAGCTTGTTAAATTACTGCATCTCACAAACCATCCAGCATGTGGGTGGTAGTTATCAACTCCGGAGCACTGATATTTCTCAGAAGCTGATTACAGTACAGCTACCTGTACTCTGAGTTCTTTATAGCACTGTCAGTGCTAATTGGCTCGTTAGTGCCAATGGCACACTAATTACCTCTTTTATCTAAACCTAAATTATTCAGCAACTTGCACCATGTTTAAAAATGCAGATATGAAAAGCAATAGTGTATGGAAGAGGTTTTTTTTTGCATAATAGGACTTTTAAAAAATTTAAAATATGCTGTAAGAGTTGCAGTTCCTACTTTGCAAATAGATTTTGATGTATAAATATTTCACCTCTCCCAACTAAATGTTCCTTAAATGTATATTCTTATTTTTATTTTTTTTAATGATCATTATGAGTTGTGCAACAGTGCATACTTACACCTTTACCAGTGGTGGGAGTCAAATTTTTTTTACTACCTCTGACCTTTACACTTTTGAAGTGAAGATGTAATTTCTATATTTCCTTTTTAAAAGAATAAGTCTTAATTTCTTTCCCTCTTGTTAGAATATCTATTCCTGAAGGCGGGGAAAGGGGAGGTAAGTGAAAAAAGTACCAAAAAGAACATTTGCTAGTTCTGTTGAAAAAAATAGAAAAAAAGTAAAATGTTACTGTTTGGTTCTTGGATCATGATGTTCATCAGAATTGTACTAGTGTACTGAGTTGTAATGGTTCAGTGGTTAGAATGCAGTAGTGCAGGCTAATTCTGCCAACTGCCACCAGTTCGATTCCCATTGGCTCAAGGTTGACTCAACCTTCCATCCTTCCGAGGTCAGTAAAATGAGGACTCAGATTGTTGGGGGCAATAGGCTGACTCTGTAAACCGCTTAGACAGGGCCGTAAACAGTGGCGGGATTCAATTTTTTTTACTACTGGTTTTGGGGGTGTGGCTTGGTGAACACGGCAAGAGAAGGAAGGATACTGTAAAATCTCCAGTCAGAGGTGGCATTTGCCAGTTCTCCAAACTACTCAAAATTTCTGCTACTGGTTCTTCAGAACTGGTCAGAATCTGCTGAATACCACCTCTGGCCGTAAAGCACTATGAAGCAGTATATACGTCTAAGTGCTATTGCTAAATGCTATTTAAGAAACTTCAAAATGGTCGTCTTGGCTTGGGGAAGGTAGGAAATGGCAGTGGAGAAAGAAAAAATCCACCCATTCAACCAGGCCCTGTCATGAGGGGTCAGTGGATCATATGGAACATATAAACACACATGTATATACATTTATATTGCTCTAATTAGATTACTCATTTGAATGTTTATATATTGTAACTATTGGGCTGTTGATGTTTTATGATTATGTTTGGAATTATTCTCATACACTGTTGAGGCCTAGAGGCCTACGTGACTGTGGTGGCACATGAATCAATCTAAAAGTCTCAACAGGGAAATTCTTTGCAATTCTGGTGCAGCTTCGGGTGGAACAAGATCAATTTTGGTAACACTGGGAGTTGGGCTGCATGACCAGCTGGCCACAGAGTGAAGGCGGAACATTACCTGTTTCTTATGGGCAGGAATGTACCGCACTGTCTTCTACCTGCATGTAGTCCACCCAGAAGACAAACTTCATCTGTCTTTGCCTGCTGTGTGTCAAAAGCAGTGTTTTGTGATTTATGCTGGCCCAAGTGATGCTAGGCAGTTTGTCTGCTGCACTCTATTTCACTGTAGACGAACAACAATTCCACTTCAACTGATTACTGTTCACAACAGCAGGAATGCCCCTTTCCCTCTGGCCACTGAAAGCAGTTCTTCATGGCTATTTAAAAAAAAAAAAGTTCAGCCATGAAAATGGGAAAAGCTGCAGGTCTGGGTTTTTGTTGTTGTTGTTGTTTTATTCTATTTTTGTTTTTGTTACAAGTTTACTGATGAAAATGTGAAATGGTGAATCGGTCTTTTTTTTTAAACAAGCTCATTTGTGTGGAATTGTCTTTTTGTCTTTTTGCTTGTTTTTAACCAGATGAAATGGTTTGGCCATTTCTTCCTTCTAGCCCAAGTAACAGGAAAAATGGCAAAATTGTGGGTTTTTTTTTTATCAGTCCAAGAGGGATAAAAAGAAATAAGAGGGATAAAGAAGAAATGGGATCCATCTACTGGGGATTGTGGTAAATATGGTCTGGAAAGAACTTCAGATCCAGTAAAATGGAAGAAGAGCTTGAAATCTGGGAAGGAATTTCTTAACTTGGGGTCATTTCTAGCCAGTAGACAAATGTGAAGAAAGCATTTGAAGGCTGCAGTGCAGAAAAACTGCATTAGACCTTCCTATTGGGTTGGACTTCAGCTCCAATTATTTCCAGCCAGAGTGGCCTTTGGCTATACATTCAAAACATATGGAAGGGACCAGTATGGGGAAAACTGCAAAAAGATCTTTCCAAGCTTTCAAAGCTGGATACAGCCAACGAGCCATCAACAGGCCTCCTGATTGCAGACTTGAATTTCTATGAAACGGTACCAAATCACCCATTTTTAATGCATACTTTCCCCTTCCTCTCATTTGTTTATTTTGGAATAATTTGATTAATGGCAAAGTTCACAGCTCCCTGAAGCTATGGCTCACAGTGGGTAATGGCCTGATCAAAAAAATCACCACAGAAGAAATTTCTCTATCAACTCAAAACACAAGGAAACAATTCACACATTCAAAGGCATAGCCTACGCTGTTTTCTTCTGATAGCCAGCTGTCTCTTCCAATGCTCAAGGGAGGGTAGTTTTCTTCTATTTTTTTTCCTCTCCACAGAATTAGCTTGTGAGGCAGAGTGGGGATTTCAGCTTTGGGATTCCTTATCCTGGCTAAATGCCCTTATCACTGCATTCTGAAAAGGGCATATAGTTATGAAGCTACTTTAAGTCATAATAGTCTCCGTAAGTCATAGATAAACTTTATGCATACATGCTAAACATTATTTCCACCACACAGAAATAACAGTGTAGAGTACGGTGCAATTTAAGAAATATAATGCAATATAATGAAAAAGGACTATTTTTACCTAAATATCATTATCGAAGCAATGAAGTATGCAGCCACTCCCAAAAAAACATTTTTTAAAAACTAAAAGGTTGCTCCCTCACATGCCTGAAAATGGTGAAATAATTAAAATGAAAGATGAAAATTCTTGCAAAGTGGTTTCTCAAGGTTAAAATCTCCCTTTCTCTTTTTCTCCCTACCCTTCCCCTTCTCTTTCCTCACTCCCCCACTCCCCACTTACCCCACTCCCAGCAAACAATTCCATCTTCTGTATAATGTCGTTTTTCTTCTTTAATAAATATATTCCGTTACATCAAGTATATCTCTTGATGTTCTTCAGACCCAGAGTGGCAAACATGTTTGGACTTTGGTATCTTTTATGAGGAAAGAAATGTTACCCCATTCAGCAGAGCTGTTTGCTCAGAGGACAAATTTTCCTTTTATTAACATGGGGCTGTTGATCTCACGACTGAGATCTAGCGAGATCCGGCCCTTCTGCGGTTTGCTGTTTTTTAAATTGTTTTTAAATTTTGTATAATGTAATTCTTTGTGTTTTTTGCTGTGAGCTGCCCGGAGTCCTTTGGGAGTTGGGCGGCATATAAGTTTAATTAAATAAATTCGCTTTAATTAAATAAAAATGCTTCATCGAGGGAGGGTTCTTTCCCTGCCACCTTGAAAGAGGCGGTGGTGAAACCCCTCCTGAAGAAGCCTGCTCTGGACCCAGCTGTTTTAAACAACTTTCGTCCAGTCTCCAACCTTGGCTTCTTGGCGAAGGTTGTTGAGAGTGTGGTGGCTCAGCAGTTTCTGCTCTTCCTGGAGGAAGCGGACTATCTAGATCCATATCAATTGGGCTTCCAGCCTGGGTTCAGCATGGAGACGGCATTGGTCGCACTGGTGGATGATCTCTGGAGGGCGCGGGACAGGGGATTTTCCTCTGTCCTGGTCCTATTAGATCTCTCAGCAGCTTTTGATACCATCGACCATGGTATCCTATTGCGGCACCTCGGGGGGTTGTGAGTGGGAGGCACGGTTCTGCAGTGGTTCTCCTCCTACCTTTCGGGGCGTTCGCAATCGATGTTGGCAGGGGGGAGAGGTCGACCCCAAGGGCACTCACTTGTGGGGTCTGTTAGGGGTCGGTCCTGTTGCCCCTCTTGTTCAACATCTATATGAAGCCACTGGGCAAGATCATCCGTGGCTTTGGGGTGAGGTATCATCAGTACACTGATGATACCCAGTTGTATATCTCCACCCCAAGCCAAATCAGTGATGCCCTCTCCGTGATGTCCTGTTGTCTGGATGCGGTACAGATCTGGATGGGCAGGAACGGGCTACAGCTCAACCAGGCCAAGACTGAGTGGTTGTGCGTACAGGCATCTCGGACCAGTCAACAGATTCCACCTTTGGTCATAGGGGGAGAGGTGTTGCCCCCTGTGGACAGGGCCCGGAACCTGGGAGTCCTCCTGGACTCACGGCTCAGTTTGGAGGTGGGGGCCGTGGCCAGGGGGGCTTTTGCCCAGGTCCAACTGGTTCACCAGTTACGCCCATATCTGGACCGAGATGCCCTTCACATGATCACTCATGCACTTGTCACGTCCCAACTCGACTACTGCAATG
Source organism: Naja naja (assembly GCA_009733165.1). Classification (NCBI taxonomy): domain Eukaryota; kingdom Metazoa; phylum Chordata; class Lepidosauria; order Squamata; family Elapidae; genus Naja; species Naja naja. The sequence goes on from CM019148.1 coordinate 210,942,384, forward strand.
CTCTCTACTTAGGACTGCCCTTGCATACCATCCGGAGGTTTTAGTTGGTGCAGAATGCAGCTGCGCGGGTTGTGATGGGAGTCTCCCGGTACTCCCATGTTACACCCCTCCTGCGCGAGCTGCATTGGTTGCTGGTTGCCCTCCGGGTGAGATTCAAGGTGTTGGCATTAACATTCAAAGTCCTTCATGACTTGGGTCCGGGGTACTTGCGGGAGCGTCTCCTGCCAATATCAAATACCGATTGCCGTGTGCATGCACACAGATGGGGACTCCTCAGGGTGCTGTCTGTGAGACAGTGTCGGCTGGCGGTGCCTCGGGGAAGGGCCTACTCTGTTGCAGCTCCCACCTTGTGGAACCAACTACCTTTGGAGCTCCATTTGGCTCCTGATCTCCATTCTTTCCACCGCGATTTGAAAATCTGGCTATTTGAACAGGCCCAGCTGGACTGACCTCTTGGGGGGGGGGGTTAACTTAATTTTAAATTAATTTTAGTGATTGGGCTTGCTTAGTTTAATTCTTTTTTTAAATATTTATTGTTGTATTTTAATTGTGAGCCGCCCCGAGTCCTTTTGGAGAGGGGGCGGCATACAAGTCCAATTATAAAATAAATAAATAAATATATTCTGTTACATCAAGTATATCTCTGTTCTTCAGACCCAGAGTGGCAAACATGCTTGGACTTTGGTATCTTTTATGAGGAAAGAATTGTTTCCCCATTCAGCAGAGCTGTTTGCTCAGAGGACAAATTTTCCTTTTATTAACATAGTAATCCAGCTGCTGAAGGAAATCTAGAGATACACTGCCACGAAAGAAGAATTTACTCTGAATATCTCCAGAGTTTCAGAATGGAGGCTGGAAATTCAGGACTCGTGAATTCATATGTCTCTGTAATTCCCCTGTTTGGAATTTAGATTCCTTGTACAGTATCTGCCACAACTTCTCCATTGCTCCTAGATAGCCCACTATTCAATCACTGGAGTGTCGGTACACAGATTGTCTCTTTGTTCTTCTTCCCAGAAAGAGAAAATGAAGTTTTATCGTTTCCTTTTTTTTTCTTTCCAAGGTGCTTATACAAGTACGGAAGTTCGCGACTTACAACAGGTTGCTTAGAGACTGTTCAAAGTTATAACTGCTAGCCCAAAAGATACAACCTGTTTTTGAAATTACGACAACCGCACTACCCCCCACCCCATGCAGTCATGTGACCCCATGGGCACTTGGCAATTGGTTCATCTTTATGGACATTTGCAGTGTCCCATGGTCAAATGACTGTGATTTTCAAGGTTTTTTTTGCCAGTTTCCAGCATTTACTTCCAATTTCTGGCAAAAAATACCCATTGGGTATAATGGATTCATTTAACAATCATGACATTTATTTAATGGCCATTGTATTAGCTTAATGACTATGGAAAACACTATTGCAAAAAAAAACAACAACCGCTATTGCAACCAGCCTACCTTCCACTGAGAACATGCATACTGCATGAGCCACAAAAAGGGCTGAGTAAATAACTTCAGATTCCTCACATCTTGGAGATAAATGGTTTAAACTCCTCCCCTTGGACGCTGCTACAATACATAGCATGCCAAAACAACTAGAGAGAGAGAGACAGGTTTTTTTCCTCGTGCCATCACTCCGCTGAACACCTAATTCCCACAGTATTGTCTTATGCCTAAGTATATCTACCCATCAGTAGATATGGTGGGATTCTAATTTTTTTTACCACTGGTTCTGTGGGTGTGGCTTGGTGGGCATGGCAGGGGAAGGATACTGTAAAATCTCCAGTCAGAGGTGGTATTTGCCAGTTCTCCGAACTACTCAAAATTTCCACTTCTGGTTCTCCAGAACTGGTCAGAACTTGCTGAATACCACCTCTGTTACCCATGTAGTATGGCTGTATTACTATTATCCTTCTTATATGTTCCACTACCTTTTGTTATTGGTGTCATTATTATGATTACTACTTTGTTATTGTGATTATTATTTTGTTGCTTTACATTTACACTGAACTTATTCACGGATGACAAATTCCTTATGTGTCTATTCACACTTGGCCAAATAAAGTATTCTCTTAACAACTGTGGCTTGTAGTGTTTGCTTAACAACCACTGAAAAAAAAATGTTGTTAAATCAGGTCCAGTCACATGGTAGCATGCTTAATGATCGCAAAAACTTAAAAGCATAATTCTGCGCTCAATTATGGTCATAAGCTCAGAACTACCTATAGTATGTGCTTGTGTGAATATGTTCCTAGTGTATATATGCTGTGTATAAGATGACTATGTCTTTGTGTTTCTGGGAATATGGCTGCAAAAGAGCACATTGTATGTATGAATATGCAGATTATACACCTCTGTTGTGTGTTGAATTTCTCCCTAATTGTGTATGGTGAGGATGTTGTACATGAACCCATGTGGGTCTGCTAGCTGTAGATAGAGAGGTGCAATTTTATGGATAAATAATATATGTCAATTTATGCTAACAGATGTATACCCAAATGCTAGCATTGACCCCTGATACCCCAAAAGATGATCTTCCCCTAATTTAAATAATCAAGGAGGTCATTTAGGTGGTTTCCTTATGTTATAACCTGTAGATGATTGGTAGAATGAGCCTGGTTCAATCTAGTATCTTCATGTTCTCTGAAAATCTTGAGATGGATCATTGGCTTTTGCTTCTTATGTTCCTATGGATTCTTGATGATAAGGTAAGCTGTGAATCCATTTCCATGAACCATGCAGATCGCTGCAGTCACTTAGCAACTGACATTTCCAAAATGGAAACTTATGTTAATATAGCTGTACATCTTCTACTGCATTTAGAAAATCAGTTCAGATGCAAATTTCTATCCTGATGAACAGGTGCCAATAAAAAGTTTATTAATTAAAATGACATCTTATTTTAAGACTTGATTTCAGCCCCCACCATCATTTGCCATTTGAAGTCATGATATAGCATCAGATGTAGAAAAATAAAAATATGCAGGCATTATTCAGCCCCTGAAATGTTTTCAGTTAAAAAAAAAAGATTGGAAAAAAATGAATGAAATTAGCATTTAAATAACATGTCATATGCTGCAGTAACTGTTGTTTTGAAAGCTGGTTAGCCTCTATTAAAGTATGTTATGTAACAAAAACATACTATGATGCTGGAGATAAAACACAGAATTGAGGTCTCTAATTTTACCCTTATCTTTCTAATCTGAGAAGAACTGAGTGCTCAGGTTGCAATAAAACTGCACATCCTTCTTCAGATTATCAAGACATAAACGGTTGGCTGTTCAAATGTGAAGTGGGGAATGAGTGGGATGTAGTATCATGGAAACCCACAAGATCTCTCTTCAGTCTGTTTTCATTTTTGTATCTTAAAAGACTCCTGTGTGAGTGGGTTTTGCCCACCTGCATATCTGAGAACCCTGGAAATCTAGAATAAGATCCTTTGTATAAACATATAAACATCCTTCCCTACATATTTCTATATAGTGCAAATAAGACTGAGGAAATGTGATTCAAAAAGAGAACATTCTTTGGCCTTAGGTATGATTCTGAGTCTGGAAAGAAACCATGGGCAAAGAAAAGTGTAAAAAAAGAAGAAATCTAGAGTTTAGATGCTGACTTTGAATAATCAAGGATTTCTTAGGGACCAGGTTTCAAGCTCTATTCCTCTATCATTCATCCAATCTTTTAAAAAAATCTTTTTCTTCCCAAAAGCAACCAGCTTTGAGGTTCCAGAGGGACTAGCTATTTTAGAATCAATATATTCCACAAGTGGAATAATTATTTCACAGAAACAATTCTTTTTTAGGCAGGAGTGAATTAATGAATTAATTAATCTAACAGTATCACACTTCCATTTGTAGCTAATAACATTTGATTTCAGTTTTTATGCAGTTAGTGCAGTTAGGAAAAAAAGGATTTTAAATGGAAGAGAGTATAAAATTCTATGCTGCTTGAACTAGCATTATGAAACGGATATGTCTAATTCTTAACACATTTATCAAATGTGTAAGAATATTTATACACACATACCATAAAGAAAATACAGTTTTAAAATATCCATAGTTACAGCAATTTTATTGTTATCAGTGACAGTCTTTTTTAATAGAGCTAAGAAATAGATACCACATTTGGATAAAATTACCCTTTATTGTTCTTCAAAGATTTTTGCTATTATTTTTTCAGCTATTTTTTTTCCAACACAAAATCACTTCCTAATAGGTCAAAAAGAATTAAGACTGGAAAGAAAGAAACTACCAATTAAACTAAATGACATGCAAATTGCGTGTCACCCTGCTCCATTTTTCTGATTTTATTTCTTTTACTGTAAATGCTCAGCCCCAAGTGAGGACCCGGCTGGAAATTTAATCTTCCTTTTTGTTTCTCTAAACAACGTGGTGCTTCTTGAGTTTTCTCCTTGAATCCTCCGCTTGTGTAAGGATTATTCTTTTCAATAAAAGGGTTGAGAAAATGATTACCTTTTCTCTTCCTTCCATGTGATAGTCCTAATTTAGATCAGGCCACCCTGTACTTAGCATCAAGTGAATAAAATCAGATGCTTCAACAAGACAACCCACAATTTGTGCTATTGCCTGCTTCAGGGCTGAGGGAATCCAAAGAGAATAGGTTGACCCCTGATGATCTCAATTCGATTTCCTCCAGCTTTATTTCTGAATCTGGCACAATTCTTTTCTGCCATTACTGTAAAGCATTCTTAGAATCAAACTTGAAATGGACAAATTTGTACCTAAAAGTACATCTCTGCACCCCATTGCAAAGCTATATCAGATTTCACAATGTCCAATTGAACACAGGCATCCATGGGGAGGTTAAAAATGGATAGCAGCTGTGAACATGTGACCAAGACATCAACCCTTTTAAAAAGGGTGGGACTTCCAACACATTGCTCCAATTGCCATCTTGACATTTTGGGCCCCATCTCCGCTTCCTGCAGATGCCACTGTAGGTGATGGGTTTTGCCCAGTTTATTGCAGCTGGCACTTGTGTGGAATACGATGCCATTCAAAGAATTTGTTTTCAGGTTTTTAATCACTGATATGATTTAGAAGACTTCAGCAACATGGTTTAACTGGGAGGAGTTTTCTTATGTGTGGTGGAGATGGCTTCAGAGAGAAGCTCAATTAATTATTTGGCAATTGTTCTGCCATGATGCCTTTAAATAAATGTATAGTTCATCATCTGATACAAAATATAGTATACTGCCAGATACCCTATTGTACTTTTCTATCTTCCTTTCATCCAGAATGTTCTTGGGAAGCATATACTGTATCTTCTACTTCTTCCTCATGTAGAGGAATATTTCTCCATCCAAGTTAAAATGAAAAGGAAGGTTTTGGCAAATACATTTTCTACAGCTACAAATGCACTTTAAATGAAACTCATTAAGGGCAACCAGAGGGGACATTCACAGATGGAGAGGGAAAGGCAGGTGTGAGGACAGTTAGGCAGCTGTGAGAACTGCAGGAAGAACAACAGCAAAATAAATATTTGGATGCTCAGGGTAAAAACATGAGGCAAGGAGACAGAACAGCCAAAAGAAAAACACTTAAAAAGTTATTTGTTGGTAAGATTTAATTTTCCACAATTGAACCATCAAAGCTTTTGCCAAATGACTACATCTAAAAACAAAAAACAGAAGAAAATCCTGTGGATTGTTCCCCCCGCCTTCTCTTTCATTTAAAGTTGTAATTCTTGCTGTGCAAAAGAATAAGATTTTAAGGAACTGATGAAATCTGGACTCTATTTGTGTGTGTGCACGTGTGCATCCAACTATTCTTCTAATAGTTCTCAGATGAAGATGATTTTATATGATTGTTATTTCTTTTTGGGACTTCGTTGCATTCCAGTTTCACTTTATGGAGTTCAGACCATTTCCAGATAGTGGGCAAAAAACAAAAGCAGCATGAAAGAAATATTCCAGCAATTTCTTCTCATAAAAGTTGACTGTATCAGAGGAAGAAACAGTGCTCCAAAATTTTAACAAGAAGCTGAAATGAAAGAAATATTTTGAGAGTAACATAGAACTATATAAAGATGGGTTAGTAGGGTGAGGTTATAAAGATGAGGATGTGTGTGTGTGTAGCTATCAAAACAGACCCAGTGTTTTTCTCAATAGGTCACACTGAGACCTGATCAAGCAACTAAAATTTAAGACAGAAGTGAGAAAGGTTAACTCGATTTTGATCTGCTGAAGATACCAAAGGTGGTGGTTTGGGGCATAATTAGGCCGTACCAGTAGTTATTCTGAGGCTGAAGTCATTCCTGTAAGGCAGTGGTTCTCAACCTTTTCTTCCTCATAAATACCCTTTGTGGTCACAGACCATGGCCACGGACCACCAAAACTGAACTCAAGATTCGAGTTATTTGATTGCATCAAATATTTATTTCAATTTTCTCATGAAGGTCTTTCAAATTTGGAGAGAAGGGGAAATAAGCTAATCTGATAATCTATACATTGCTATTTTATCTTTATTGCAATGATTCCATACGAATTTAAAGTAATAGTATCAACACTCTTCTCCCTCAAACAGCCCATTTTAGGGTATTTTGACACGCTAATTCCGAATTTCATGTCAATTTTTACATTTAAAATTGATGAAAAGTTTTTACAATTCTGCTCACTTCTCCCTTGTTTGTCTGTGTTCAGTCACCGTACATTTTTGTTAACGGGTCCAGGGCCACCACTTGGAGGAACAGACTTCAGCCCCGTTGTGGCCCCATACAGGGCTGCTGGGTTAAGAAAACGTCTTTAAGAGAAAAATCATCTAATTAAAGTGAGTCCCACCAACTATATTAGCACCACAACTACAAACACATGGAACTTTTAATATGACATACGCATACAAAAGTCACATGCAATGAATAAAGTTTTACAAGCTGTACTTCACTTAATGAAAGCTGTTGGGCAAAACGGAACATATTATGTTCGTACAATTACAACTAATGAGAATTCTGGTGCTGTATTCACGCTCACAGGCCTTGTTATATCCAGCTTAATAGGTGGAACTTGTATTCTGAGTTCTGACTCTTATGTTTCTATGCTTATTCTTAAGAGAAACAAAAGCAGAGAGTAATTTTTCATACATGCATGTTGTTACGAAAGGCATCAATTCTTTCATAGCTCTCTTAGTTAGTTCTGGAGAATCTGCTTGTAGATGAACCCAGAAATTTGGAAAGGACTGTTCTTTGACCTGCAGTTTCAGACCATCATCTGTGGATATTTCTATGAGCTTGTCTTTCTCTGCTGTTGGGAAGCCTTCTAGTTCATACACGTTAACTGGAAAAGTATGTCTAATCCAGTTTTTGCTTGCATCAGGAACAGGAAAATATTCACAGAAACACTGCTGTAAATCTTCCAAATATTGTGCAATAAGTGATGTATCCTTAGACACTTCTTTGTCGACAGAACAAAGAAAACTTGTGAGGTTTGGAAACACCTCCTAGTTTGGTTCAATAGGCAAATGATGCCACAATTTCAACTTTTTGATCATTGCTTCAATCTTTTATGTTCAACTTCAAAACTGTAATCTCTTCTCCTTGAAGACTTACGTCCAGCATATTCAAGTGGGTGAAGATATCTGAGAGATACATCAATTTGACTAATCAGGAAAAATCTGTTAAACAATTGCTGAGGTAAAACTGCTTCTCCAATAGGAATAATCTTATCTCATCTCTCAATTCCCAAAAGCAAGACAAAACTTTACCTCATGATAGCCAACTAACATCACAGTGAAACAGAAGTTGCTGATATTCACTGCCCATATCTTCATAAAACTGTTCCGGTAGAGGGAAAGGTGATTGAGAAAATATTAGAATGTGCAGAAATGAATAGATTAACACTGACAATTAAGGAAAAGGATGAAACTGAATACTATATGTTATGGAATTTATTTTATCAATGGTTGGATAATAAAATAAATTAAAATTGAATAGATAAATATATAGAAAATGAGTTAAAATTGTTGTAAAGATAAGAGATACAAGAGACAATGGCACACAAAGAAAATGTGATTATTGCTATAACTGGTAAGAAAAGTATTAATTATAATTGTTAGCACAAGATATATTTACCCAGTCGACACACTGTTTAAATGAAAGATGAGTTTATTGTAAATATAAAATAAACTTTAATGAAAAAAAGCTGTTCAAAAAAAATCTTGAATTCAGTGAACTGCTTTTACAAAATTGACAATTTTGACTGATTCGTTTAAAGGCCTGCTTTGGTTTCTCTGGTATCTTTTTATCAGCTAGTGCTTCTCTATGTATGCAACAATGGTACCAAGTCACTAATGGCACGATTTCCTTAATCCATGCTACAAGCCCAGTAATGATTCCAGACATTTCTCCTGCACTGTCTGTGCTAATTCCAATGGATTTCAACCAATTCATGTCACGAGATGTTATGAACTCAGCTGTAAGTGTGTACCTAACTAACGAGTATGTGAAAAGTATGTCTTTCAAAACTCTTTTCTCATGCTGATACCTAATGTAGCACAGTAAGATTGCTTTGTTTATGTCCATGCTTTTGTCCAGTTGCAGTGCAAAGTAGGGGAAGAGGTGAATTCTTTCTAATAATTGTTTCTTAATATTGGTTGACAAACCGTCAATTCGCTTCTTAACTGTGTATTATGGAAAGGTCTTCGGCAACTTGTTCACTGATCAATGCAGAAACCATGATTTGTACAGCAGATGAAGCCTTCACTGGATTTTCATTGTTACAACCAGTTGCAGTCTTTTTTTTTTAAACCATTTTCTTACTTTCCCAAAGTTTACGTTCCCTGCAAAAAATTATAACATTTCTTCAAGCCTTCGCAGAGCCTCTGTGACAACATCCCAGCCCTTCAGGAGTCCACAGGTTGAGAACCACTGTTTTCCATTGCATAAATCAGGCCTGAATAAAGAGATGCTGGCTTGAAAATTTGACACAGGAGGGGTTGGCTGCCCACCCAGTGAAGGCACCAATGTGGATTCTTCTTTAAACCTGTAGATTTTATTCCTTCGACTTATTTTTTTTTTGTTGCTATCCTCACTAAAATCCCACTGATTTTAACTGGACGAAGCAGGAACAAAAGGGTACAATGGGAGATACTTAAGAAGGGTGAATTTTATACCACAGGTTCTCAGTGATGGGTAGACACCTGCTGTGCCATATTTGAATTTTCATCTATTAAGCATAACACACATGGCTTCACTATATTCAATAAACAAAAGTTTTTCTCCTATTCAAATTTTACATGCCGTGATGAGAAGAGATCCCCTTTTGAGGCTGACATTGGTAAGTCCTTAGATTAGCTCAGGCAGTGGTGTATTAACCATTAAGCAGACTAAGCACATGCTTAGGGCACCAGGCCAAAAGGGGGCACCACAAAGTTGAAAATATGGCTTTGTTTGTACAGTAAGTACAAAGGAGGGGGGCACCAAGTTTTGTCATTGCTTAGGGTACCAGTGAGCCTTAATCCACCACTGAGCTCAGGAGAACATCATAAGCAGCGTACAATGAAATCTACTTTCACAAAAGTGTTCATAGGATGGATAGCATGGTTTTAAGAAGTCTGCAGATAGATGAATAGAGATACAATATGCAAGTGTTTCTGAAAGAAAAACAGTGCATGGTGGCTTGATGGCATACTTCATTTATTCTGAAGGGGCCAAAAATCTGCCACAGCCTAGCATGTGCTGGTATTTAAGATCTGATGAGGACAGAAATGAATCAGAGAGGCAGCCAAATCCTATTTCAATATGCAATGGTCATCCTATTATTACTTCCATTTATATAGGTAGGAAAAAATGTTAGGAGATGCCTAGGATCATTTGATGGTTGTCTTATTTCACTGCATTACAAACTGCCCTAAACCCTCATGGAAAGTTTGCATTAATTCAACATTTGGGGTTTCCCTCTTCAGAAGCATTTTAACATGCACTAACTGCTCCATTTATTACTCTTTTTGTAAGCAGCTGTAAATATAGAACTTTATAGAAAAACTAGATGCAAATAGATATACATGTTACTGTTTCAATAGTAAGAACAGTAATAACATTCAGAATATACATCCCAAGTGCCCTTTTTAATAACTACGAGCCACTAAGAAATAAGGTTAGTGTCACTAATGTTGAAAAAAAATAAGGAAATGTGGCAAAAGCTTGCTGACATTTTTTATGGTTAATAGAACAATTCATACCCTTCATATCATAAGACTAACATGTTCTTACATGAGGCTAAAATACTATTTGCCTAATGTGATTGGAAAGCACAGGAATATCCTATCTTTAAAAAAAAGAGAGAAAACTGCTTAGTAAATTTTGAGTGTAGATGTCTTTGTCAATAAACAATAAATATAGGAAAGAAGTATTATTTGCCTGGGTTTTTTTTTAATCAAGAGATAAATTCATGACATATGATTTATAAAATTACTTATCTGTAAAATAATTTGCTTCTGAATGTGTGGTCCAAAATGGAAATGACTACAATGTGTGTATAGTGCATAGGCGGCTCTTTTAAAGGAAAGTTTCATTTGTTACATTTGCTTAGATTTCCATGAGTATTATATATTTCCTCCTAACAATGTAGTAATTATCAAGAGCTTGAGATTTATCTGGAGCATACAGTTGGAAATTCAGAGAGTCAAACTGATGTTTTATTCCTATATGAGCACGTGTTTCCAGCTGGCATTTATATGGTGGCTGGAGAGCCAGGTGCACCTGGAATTATTTTATGAGATACCCATGCCTTGTTTTCAACATCACAGTAATTATGGCAAATTCCTGCATTCCCACATCACCGATCAATTGCTTCCAGCTGATGAGAGTTGGGTGAAGCTTCAAATAAGCCGTTGTATTTGAAAAGATCGGATCCAATTGTCTATTTGAAATGAATCTAACCAGTTTACAACAGTCTCTAGCAAGGCACTAGAGAAATTCTTGTACGCATTGAAGCACCTTTTGGAGATTAAATCTGAAGAACTGCACATGGATAAGCCTTAGGTAATTTACTCCAATTATGAAATGTCTGAACTGCTGGAAATTTAGACAAAGCTTTCAGATGAAATTTAATTTTTTGCTGTAAGCATGTATGATCCAAACTTTGCCATATTTAATTCTGAGGGGGAAAAAACCCACTTGTTTTCCTGGGTCGGTGTTTGCAGCATGGTTGTGAAGCCCAGAGGCCTGCAAATGGGATGCTGGAACTTCTTTGCAAAGGTTGGAAAAATCTACAGAAGTTTTTATTTTTATTTTTTAAATGTACACATCAGAGAAAAGACTTGTATATTTGTTTGTGGAAAAGGAGACAAAACAGCGTTTTTCTAGGGAGCTATGACTGGCGATTTATCATGCAATAAAGGAGAGGGGAAAAAATTCCTCAAACAAACTGTTTTTGATTAGTTCCCCAAACTTGTCAAAGAATATGTTGTGTAGTAATTTCTTTCCATTGAACGCATGGATGGATTTATTCTTTGATTCTTTTAAGGAAATGTAATGATGCGTGTCTTGCAGCATTTTAATAAGTGTGTATATATGAAAAGGAAAGACTCTCGTAATTATGCTGAACTAGATCTCAGGTACATTACACCAGAACTTTCTATATTGCTCTCTAGCCAAGGAATAAATTGTTATGTATGCAGGTTTAAAGTCATTGGTTTAGTTTGAACTGTTCTTGTAAAATGTAAGAAATGATTGGTTTAAAAAGTGCAGGAAAACCCTGCAATCTGATTGGCTGGCAACTGCGGCTGCTGGCTATAAGTAGCAGCCGCAGCCCAGCCAAAGTGGGTTCGTTCTGAGCTGTAGTCACTAATAAACAAAGAGGTGAAGCACTCCGTGTCTGTCTCTTCATGCAAACTTAACACTGGCGACGAAGGTGGGATCTCCCTGAAGAAGAAGGCAACGCGGAACAGAAGGAGAGCGAGATGGCTGCGCTGAACACCCCCCCAGCCCCGTTCGATCCGATGGCAGAAGACTGGGAGACGTATGCAGATCATTTCCAAATGTATCTGGAAGGAAACGATCTTGCCGACATTTCCGAGAAGTGGAAGAGGGCAGTCTTTCTCACGCACTGCGGTCCGGCAGCTTTCAAGATGGCGAAGGCATTGGCGGGAGCTGCAGACGTGAAGGTAATGGAATGGCCTGACTTAGAAAAGTTGTTAAAAGCCCATTACGCCCCACAAGTATTGTGCCTCATTAAGAGACACGAGTTTTACCGTCGGGATCAAGGGGAAAGCGAAAACGTAAACGACTTCGTGGCAAGTTTAAGAGACATTGGGGGTGCATGCGAATTTAACAATTTAGAAGAGGCCATGCGCGATCAATTTGTTCTGGGCCTTAAAGACAAGGTGCTTCAGAGCAAGTTATTACTAAAACCTAAGATAACGCTGAAGGAAGCAATAGAAGAGGCCTCTTCAGCAGAAGCTATCAAGTCCTCAGCAGCGGCCAGGAAGAAAATCAACAAGGCCACAAGCCATCCTGATGTGGAAAAGTCCACAACAACTCATTGTGAGCAAATAGATTCTGAGTCAGACTGTAGTGAGGTGGAGGAAGGAATTTATAGACTCAGAATGGAGAGGAAAAAGAAAGACCTGGGAAGAAAGAGGCAAGATTTCTACTGCAGAGGTTGTGGGGGAAGCCACCCCGCACTGAATGCAAGTTCCTAGATACCATCTGCCTCCGTTGTGAAAAAAGAGGACACCTAGCAAGAGTCTGCAAATCATCCAGAACTCCACCCAACAGAAGGAAGTTTCCTGACAAAGAATTCAAGCCCAACAATCTCAGTGAGAAAATGGGCGCAGCACAGAAGCAAAGGGGAAGAATGAAACTCATCAGACAGTAACTATTGGTCTTTCTTCTTCTATCAATAACAGAAAAGTGCATGTCAAGGTACTAATTGAAGGAAGGCCTTGCCAAATGGAAGTGGACTCAGGCTCATATTTATCTATGGTGTCATGGGACACTATTCACAGACTACTCCCAAACATTCAGAAGAAGCATTTCAAGAAGCAAGCACTGACTCTTAAAGACTACCAAGGGAACAAGATTCCAGTAGTTGGAACAAGAGAAGTTCAAAGGCCACACCAAACACTTGCCCTTGACCATCGTGGACAAGGATCGCCCAAGCTTGCTGGGACTTGAGTGGTTCAATCCACTAGGCATCGAGGTGGCTGGCATCAATCACGTGAGCAACACTGAATGGGAGGAGGCCTTGAAGTCTGAGTTTCCAGAGGTCTTCAGCGAAGGATTGGGCAAGTATATGGGGACCCCTATCACTTTCAATCTAGATCCCAAGGTGCCCCCAATTTGTTTAAAGCCCAGAAGGGTCCCATTTGCCTTAAAGGAAAAAATTGATGCACAATTAGATAAACTAATAGCTGAAGGAGTTTTAGAGCCCACTGACCACTCCAGGTGGGAGACACCCATAGTCACACCAGTCAAGACTGATGGGTCAGTGAGAATCTGTGGAGACTATAAGGGGACATTGAACCATGCGCTTCAAAAGAGCGCATATCCAGTTCCAGTGGTGCATCATTTACTACATTCACTTGGCAGGGGTACAGTCTTTGCCAATTGGATCTGGCCAAGGCATATCAACAATTAACAGTTGATGATGCCACTGCAGAGCCCAAACCATTGTGACTCATAGAGGTGCTTTCAAATGTAAAAGGTTACAGTTTGGAGTAAGCGTGGCACCAGGCATCTTCCAAAGCCTTATGGAAAGGATGCTCCAAGGACTGCCAGGGTAGTACCTTACTTTGATGATGTGTTAATCTCTGCTGAAAATGACACTCAGTTACAAGAGAGACTCAGAGAAGTCCTTACCAGATTCAAAAAGCGGGGTTAAAAGTCAAGGAAAAAAATGCACTCTTAGAACTGACAAGGTTGAGTTCTTGGGCTATATGATTGACAAGCATGGTATCCACCCCACAGATGCCAAGGTTCAGGCAATCAAAGAAGCCCCTAGACCAAAATGTAAAACAGATTTGCAAGCCTTCCTTGGACTCATTAATTTTTATCACATGTTCCTACCTCAGAAGGCAACCATTGCAGAACCACTGCACAGATTATTAGACAAAAAGTCTGCGTGGGTCTGGGGCAAAACATCTGAACCACGTAGGTCTCAATGTACATGTAAGAGCCCCACCTATTTAAAAGAATACATTAGATAGGCTGGGGTTTGAGTAGGGACTGAACCTAGTGGGGAGGGGTGTTATGTATGCAGGTTTAAAGTCATTGGTTTAGTTTGAACTGTTCTTGTAAAATGTAAGAAATGATTGGTTTAAAAAGTGCAGGAAAACCCTGCAATCTGATTGGCTGGCAACTGCGGCTGCTGGCTATAAGTAGCAGCCGCAGCCCAGCCAAAGTGGGTTCGTTCTGAGCTGTAGTCACTAATAAACAAAGAGCTTGAAGCACTCCGCGTCTGTCTCTTCATGCAAACTTAACATAAATCATGACTGGAACCTGGCTTAATACATCTCGGCCTGAAGATCAAGAAATGCACACAAAGTCCAAGGCTCAATTCTAAGCCATGCAGTTCTCTTTCTTCGGCACAAAGGTTTTTCCTGACACTGTTTTCAAAAGCAGTTTTGAAGGGGAAAAAAAGATTGAATTATGAACAAAAGGTTTACATTTAAGCAACTGCCTTTTCTTTTCCTGGCCTCTGCTGAGCCTAGATTCCTTAACCATTTTTGCTAACTCACTCACATATTAAGGGAATTGATTTCTTGCCTCGACATAATAGAATCTGAGAGCTGGAAAGGAACATTCAAGCCAGGGGGTGCAGTTCTGCTGGCTGGGTATAGAATCCAGTTAAAATATCCTTAGAAATTTTTTAGCTAGTGACTGCTTTAATAAAGGAGAGCCCATCACTTCCCAGCTGGATTCACCATCAAGCCATCTCCTTATGTATCTTGTATTTTATAGAAACAAAGGCACTAGGCACAAACCTCCCCTCTATAACTCTATTCAAAGTCTTGCAAGTAGCATTTAATTTTTTTTGACTTTATGGTTCTCTTTTTGGGCTGTTGGGTTCCTGAGGGTGATGTTGCTTCAGTTTGGGAAGGCTTTCTTCAATTTCAACCTCAAAGAGCTCACTGTAACAGCATTGCCAAAAAGGCATTAAGAGTTGTAAATCTAATCTACGAAGCTTCTTCTCCGGAAATATCGAATTGCTAACTAGGGTATACAAAACTTTTGCTAGACCAATACTTGAATACAGCTCTTCAGTCTGGAATCCACACTGTATATCAGACATTAATACAATTGAGCGAGTCCAGAAGTATTTCACTAGAAGAGTACTACACTCCTCTGCTCGCAACGTAATACCCTATATCACCAGGCTTGAGAGCATGGGCTTGGACAATCTTGAACTACAGTTAGACTTAACCGTAGCACACAAAATTATCTGCTACAATGTCCTACCAGTCAATGACTACTTCAGCTTCAACCACAACAATACAAGAGCACACAACAGATACAAACTCAATGTAAACTGCTCCAAACTCGATTGCAGAAAGTACAACTTCA
This sequence comes from Naja naja, assembly GCA_009733165.1. NCBI lineage: Eukaryota > Metazoa > Chordata > Lepidosauria > Squamata > Elapidae > Naja > Naja naja. The sequence continues at coordinate 210,957,906 of CM019148.1, forward strand.
GCAACAAAGTGGTCAATGCCTGGAATGCACTACCTGGCTCTGTTGTTACATCCTCTAACCCCCACTCCTTTAACCTCAAACTATCCACTATTGACCTCACCCCATTCCTAAGAGGTCTATAAGGGGTGTGCGTAAGTGCACCATCGTGCCTCCTGTCCCTGTCCTATTGTCCCCATTTATTCGTACCTATTTCCTGTATTCTTACTCATATTTATACTTACACCTATTATCTTGTAAGCAATTGACAAATAAATAAATAAATAAATTTTAAAAAACGTTGCTCAATGCCTCTGTGGCCATTCTCTAAGTCTTTCTCCAGCTGGGGAATTGTATTAGTTGACACTGAGTCAACTTTCCCCAACTCAACCTACCTCTGAGGACTGTTGAGTGTCACCTGTGTCACCTTGAGCTGAGATAGGATAAAAGCCTAACAATAAATAAATAGATGGACTGGGATTATGAAACTCTCAATTCAGAACCTGTTGTTTACCAGTTGGGAAAAAGATTAAACTCTCCTTGCATAAACTTTCTACTAGTTATAACTAGGAATTGAAGAAAGACTTTTTCACTCCAATTTAATGGAATGAAAAAGTCTTTCTTCAATTCCTAGTTATAACCAGTAGAAACAAGACTAACACAACCAACAGCCAGTCTGGTCTAGTGCTTAAGTTATTGTGCTGGAACTGGGAAGCCCCGGGTTCAAGACTGTCCTCAGACAAGAGGGCTTCCTGGGAGCCTTGTCAGGGGGGAGGGCTGCCACTATTTCTGACAGGATTGTTGCTGTGGGGGAAAATTGGCGAAAGAAGATTCTGCACATTATCTTGATCTGTTGAATAGAAAGCAGGGGATAACTCAAACCAATAAACTGACTACATTTTATTTTGGCGGCATCGGTGGAACAGCACTCTGGAGGGGGAAAAAAAGACAGCAGATTCTATACGTGGATTTCAACCTGTCCAATTAAGGAAGAATAATCATGCTGTGAAGGATGTTATCAGCCACAGGGACCTGGTTACGATGAAGCTTCCCTCGCCCCACCCACAAAGATGGAAGAAAAAGAAAGTGCTGTAGAGAAAGAAAGCTTCACATCCCTCGATATTTTCAATCATTTAAATCAAGTCAAAAGGGAGCTCTCGGGGCTCCTCTGACCTTGAATTACAAATCCCTACGAAAGGACCCTTTTCTATGGATGCCAATTCTGCCTCCACTGAACACGGCATCTGCGGACAGAGCTTTTTTGAAGTCTCAACTGCAGCTGTTCTCAAAGCTTCAAGAATTGGGCTTTAAAGCTGAGTTTTCAAAAGACTGCTCCCAGGTTCTAAGATTTCTTGAAGGGGCTGTGCTGCCCAATCTCAACTCCCAAAAGGTGATTGGAAGGTTAAGGAAAGCAAAGCTGTCGCCTGCTGACACCTTTTGTCCAAAAGCTCCATTCTGAGTCCAACTGATGCTACATGGCCCCATCATTAATCACATTTAGGTCTCTCTCCTTTACCTAGATGCTCTGTCAACAAAGCCAGGGGCAAAGTTTGTTATTTTTAAAGTTAATTATTGCCTGCTCTTTTATATTGAACCAAAGGAAATATAGATGAAAGAGTACAGCTAGGTGACTAAAAATAATTCAGTAAGGTTGAATTCAGGGGCTTCTACCTGTTTATATTTTGTGATGATTTCAAACTGGGTCTATTGAATATCTGCCTGTCACATACTTGTTTAAAGTGTCACTTTTTCAGCTAGTGTACGTGGCCAAATATTACAGATTTATGCGGAGGAAGTATGGCTTTGTAGAAAAGAGAGAGAGCATGGAGAGAAATGGCTTGACTTCAAAAACAAAAAAGAATGAAAATATTGGGGTTTTGGCTGTATAATCTGACTTGCATAAAAAATTGCTGCTGTTTTGGGTTAAATAAATAATTATGGGAAATAAATAAGATCCAGCCTTGCTGCCAATAATTTAGGCATATTCGCTAAATCTATTCCCAGATACGTTCTTTTTCCTTCATATTATTGTATTATTTTCTGCCATGGAAAATTGGTTTAATTCCCCTACCCAAAGAAGATTTATAGTGATCTGTTTGACCAGGGGTAAAATATATATGTTGTAATTTCTGGTCGTTGTTAATGGGATTTTCTTTTGTCTGTGGTTGAAAGACCAGGTTTTAATAATCAGTTTAAAATGGAGAAAAATTTCTTTTGGTTTATTTTTCTCAAGAAAGTTATACATTTGGATTATAAAATTGATTTTTATTAAGATTAAAATATACATGTTAATATGTCTGGTACCTTTTAGTAGCCCTTTACGCAGGGACTCACGACTTATGATGCATTTGACCCCTCCCTCCAGTTCAGCCTGGTAATCTCTTACATTAATTATACAACTTAGTTATACTTGTCTTTTTTCTTTTCTTTTCTTATCTCTTTTCAATTTTTTACTTTTTTATAGATACTTTTAGTTTCTATTAGTTTTTTTAAAAAAGAAATTGTATTTTTTAACATTAATAACATTAATGCAAGATAATTGGTTTAATTGCCCTATCCAAATTGGCCTTAAAAAAGCTAATGGTTTCTTTGGATGTGAATGACTATTTTGCTGAGGGTTAAAATAATAATTTAAAAATAAAAGTAAAGTACAGAGTCAGTGTTATGTTAACAGATGGATGCAGGTCAGAATCATGGAGGGGCAGTCAATACAGCTTGAAAGGTTAATAATTTCTTTCGCCTTTACATCACTGGCATTTTGTGGCCTATTACAGGCGGGGATGGTTTTTTTCTGTTGAGGCAAGGCAAAGAAAAGGCTTTGAATACTTGAAACAAAAATGAGGGGACCTTTGGCTCCTGATTTGCAACTCAGTGAAGTTTGGAAAATACACTTCATAGGAATGAGGGGGGAAACTGGTTTTCTGTGCCAGGTTCGGCTTTGTCTCCTGCATCTTTTCTTTACAGCTTTGCCCAAAAGACACAACATCCTTTGCTACGATGAGAAATCATTACCTAGCTGATTACAGTGGAACTTCGGGTCAAGACTGTAATCCATTCCAGGACTGTGGTCGCAACCTGATTTGGTCATGACTGGAAGCACGACTGTCTGCACATGCGCGGACAAAAAAAATGGCACAGAAGGGAAAATCACTGTGGCAGGGAAAATCACCGCGGCTGTGTCTGGTTGCTACTCGAAGATGTGTTTGCAACCAGAAACAAAACTTTGCCGAAAATTCTGGTCGTTACCCGATTTGGTCGCGAACAGAAACGATTGAGACCTGAGGTTCCACTGTATTTTGGACAAGGATGTCGAACCCAAGGCCTGTAGGCCAAATCTGGCCCACAGGGTACTTAGATCTGGCTTGGGGGGGGCCACCCTGGAAACAGAGAAGGACTGGTCTGTGGTGCATCTGCCAGTGAAAATGGAGCTGGGGGGCGCATGGCCCTCCCGAGCTCCATTTTTGGCTGTGACAGCCTCCTGCCACCTTCTGCCAGTGAAAATGGAGCTTGGGGGGCACATATGGCCCTCCCAAACTTCATTTTCAGTCACAACGGCCTCCTGCAGCCCTCTGCCAGAGAAAATGGAGCTTAGGGAGCGTGCATGGCCCCCTGTGCTCTGTTTTCACTGGCAGAGGGTTGCAGGAGGCCATCACAACAGGAGTGATGTTGAGCTGGCCACATCCACTCTATCCACACACCCCACACACCCTGAGGTCAAACACAACCCTGATGTGGACCTGAATGAAATTGAGTTTGACACTCCTGACTTAGGAATATCTGATCATACAGATTTCTTATTTAAAAAAAAAACCAATTAGGATTTAATTATATTGCTGGTGCCCTATTGGCTGTACATGTTTGTCACGTATACATTTTCTATTGCTTATCAATACATTGGAAGAATCGGGGAAGTGCCGTTTTCTTTTTTTGTGGTTGAGGTGAGTAAAAAAAAAATGAAGGAGGCACAGGAGAACTTACTTTATAACTCAAAATAATGATTTCTCTCTCAACACAGGGGTTTAGCTCTGCCTCTGCCTCTTCAAATTGCCTTCCAAACTCTGATATGGAAGGAAGCCAAAATAATTCCTAGTGTTGGCAGAAAAGATTTATCTTTGCAGCTATGCTGCTGGAGTCTGGCTTAGGTCCACAGTATCACAACATTTCTTCTATTTGGGCTGGAAGGATTTTCTTCTCATCCCTTCTGGCCTTGCTTTCCACAAAATTTGCACCGAAGTCCCTTTTGCTCACATTAAAAGATGTGCTTCCGTTCATTATGTTTAGATTGCATTCCATTCATTTCTGTGGCTTAGTTGTAAAAGAGTTACTACTACTACTGCAGTATAACTACTGCAAAGAAGAAGGACAGCAGCAACAATATTTCATTTTACTTGTGTTCTGATTTTCCTCTGAGGGCTCAAAACAGCTTATATTGAGATCTCATGTAATTTTTGCCTGCCGAATAACAATCCTGTGGGATGCACGGGACTAAAAGAGTAACTGGTCCCGTATCATCACATAAGCTCTCTGGTCAAATAAAGACACAAATGTGTGTTTCTCCAGTCCTGGTGCAAAATGCTTTAATTACTATATATCACTGGCTCCAGGAATTGGAAAAGAAGGGGCCACGGGAGACCCATAACTGAGATCATCATCAGATTTTTGCAACTTTGTTTTGTTGTCAAGAATTTACAGGGGAGATCAGCCACTTATTATCAATCTTATTCCTTTCATCCAAGTGTTTCTTTTTTAAAAAGTGGGGATTCTAGTAACTATGAGTCACAGTGGTGCAACTATGAGCCATGGTGGTGCAGTGGTTAGGGTGCAGTACTGCAGGTTAGTTCTGCTAACTGCCGGCTGCCTGCAATTTGGCAGATCGAATCTCACCAGGCTCAAGGTTGACTCAGCCTTCCATCCTTCCAAGGTGGGTAAAATGAGGACCCAAATTGTTGGGGGCAATAGGCTGACTCTGTAGACCGCTTAGAGAAGGCTGTAGAGCACTGTAAAGCTTTATATAAGTGATATTGCTATCGGATCACTCTGAAAGAACTGCCAGCCATAATGAATGACTGGCGTTAAAATTTTGGAATGGATTAACAAAGTTAAATTTGTCACCTTCTATTGTTCTCAATCAACAGTTAACCATCTTGGTTGAAGTACTGGGTGTTGTTGAAAACAAGGACTTCTAGAAACACTGGTTTGGAAAATAATCCATTCCAAAGTTCTCGGTTAATGATGGTAATTGCTATCAGTAAGTGATGCATTCATAAAGTATGACATCAAATCACCATGCTACTTAGCAACGGCAGTTTTGGCAGTCCTGGTTGCCATTATTAAAATTGTTAAGCAAGGACCATGCAGGTCATAAAGCAAGGATTTCATGTAAGCACAGCTTGCAACTTCCTACTGGCTTCCCCACTGACCTTACTTGTGAGAATATTGGAAATCACAATCACATGACTGCTGCTTTCTCCAGCATCATTATTGTGAATTGGGTACTGAGTGTCCAGATCATGATTATGTGACCTCAAGGACAGTGCAACAGCCCGAACTCCAACTCCAATCATAAGTACCATTCATTAACACCATTTTAAATTTGAAATATCATCTAATGAGTTGTCATTAAATGAGGACCACCTATATAACAGTCATTGTTTAGGATTCCAGTTACAATGGCCACAAAAAAGCCATTTAATTTCATGATCAAATGTTGTTTTGAAAAATGACATGAAATTAAAAATAAATCCTTTCTTGAACTTATCAATTATTTGCTCTGAGAAGTTGAATTCTCCACTTTAGCATAGCTAAATATTTATTTAACAAGGGAACAATTTCCTGAAAGGTAGATTTTTCATTTAATGAACCAAACAGAAAATCACAGAGAAAACATTCTCCCAAGGAGAATAACTACTCTCATAAAGGAAGAAGACAAAAGAGTTCAGCTTTATGCAAACGATTTGCTCATATTTACACATTTAAGCTGAGGTAAAAATGTAAAAATATCACCAAAATTCCAGTAGAAGCATATTTGGATGAATCAAGGAAATGTACAAGTCAATGGACAAAAACAGAGTGATGTGTACCAAAGATGGTCTGTACAATTGATATTTGTGTTAAAAGAAACCGTATACAAGTCTAACATTATTATTAGGTGTTAGATGATGATGATGATGAAAAACATAATTACCCAATTATTTTTGTTTTGTTTTTAAAATTGGATCTAAATTGTTTTCCAAATGTGTATAGTAACAGTCCTCACAATTCAACTCTGAGTTACAAATATTCTCTTCTATAGGTGAAAGAGTTGTATCTGCTACTTGTCCTGCCTTTCTGGTGCAGTAAGATATGCTGGACATCAACAGCACTGTGACTACCTTCTGTACATAGCAATAGCACTTAGATTTATATACCACTTCACAGTGCTTTACATCCCTCTGTAAGTGGTTTACAGAGTCAGCATATTGCCCTCAACAATCTGGGTCCTCATTTTACCGACCTCGGAAGGATGGAAGGCTGAGTCAACCTTGAGCCTGGTGAGATTCAATCTGCCAAATTGCAGGCAGCCGGCAGTTAGCAGAACTAGCCTGCAGTACTGCACTCTAACCACTGCACCACCGAAGGCTCTTACATGTTAACTTCTGCTTCACTTTCACAAAACCATTTGAGTTTGCCACCAAACTCATTTTCTTCTTCATTTCTCTGATACTGGAAATAATTTTAAAACCTGCATCGGTCACGGTACAAATCTCCAGCTTCTATAAGACCCACTCTGTCCTTCATAAAGGTTGTAAATAAATCAATGCATTGCTTTTCAAGCCTCAGCCCTTACTGAATGTCTTATCACTCATCTTCTGATGAGGAATTTCCCATTGAAACACAAGTACCCCATGAAAAGCACTCATAAATATTTGTCAGAAAAAAATATTGCTTTCATGTAAAATATTCCCAGGAAAAAGGAATGTAAGGAATATGGTTTTATGGTTCTCTGCGATTTCTTGGATTAAGCTATCTCATAACTGAATATGAGATTTGGTCCGGCTATTTATTATACCTTGAATTTAGAGCTGCCAAGTGCATTTTGCATGAAGGGAAAATGCACATTCTACAAACAGGAAGCAAGCCAGCCATAAATCAGATACATTTCTTAAAAAAGGATTTCCACAGAAAGCTGCAAACACACACCGCAGCTATACCTGAAATGTCAGACTGAAAGATAAATGTAACATCCCTCTTGCATCTGTTCATGCCACATATATATCAATAAACTACATTTGACTATAAGCACGGCCTTTAGATGCAAGTGAATTCTGACTGCCCAAGTATCTCCTCTTGATCGTCCGTTTTGTGCCTAGCCTTATTCATTTTGCCTCCTGAATCTCCCTTTCTTGTCAGTTTTGCTGCCCAAAGTTAGACAGACGCCTCCCTTTCGTTTCTGTTTTTCTGTGGAGTAAATAGTCATGTTGATTGCAGCACAAAGGTCTTTGCCCCAAATGGATGATACATGGCTGAAAGTGGCAAGTCATAGACATAAGAGCTCCCTGGTCTAGGATTTGACATCAACAGATAAAAAGAACTGAGATGGAACCAGACAATTGAGGAACTATACAGAGTTTCCTGTCAGGAGATTTTTCCTTGGGTTTGACTTCTTGGTCAAATGTCTGACAAGGTCGTTATGTATCTTGTAATGTACCAATTGTACATTGGTATGAAAAGTTGTGGAACAAAGGATGTGAAAAGGCATCAATTTTTTTTTTAAAAGGCCTTGATACAAGAGTTTGCAAATGTGCTCTGATACAATGAACCCAGAACTACTAATGGGATGGGAGAACATAACATGCATAGCAAAGTCTCTGGGCAAAATTGTAAGTACTGGATCAGAACAATGATAGCCTAATGACTTTCTCTGAGTACTGTTTTTATACATGCCACCTTTTCACAATAATATAGTTGGAAGTAATTTTATCCTTTAGCAAACGGACAATGTAAGATGTATGGAATAGCTCTTTTAAAGCATCAACAGCACGTAGCTCTTAAGAAGCATAGGAGAAATGTTAATATTATGCAATTTTAACATTATGGAGCAGTGCCTGTCTAATGTTTGTATAGATTTACATATAACAGACCAGCTGACACTTCTTCATCCAAAACCCTCATCCTTCAAATGAGTTTAAATTTAAATTACAACATTCCAATTTTACTTGACATTTCTTAAATCCCAAATTTCTATTTCCCTCCAGAAGAGCATTATATTATCAAAATATGAATAGTATTTCTTTTGTAGAAATACAAGGAATTTTCTTTGTTCTTTGGAGCACTTACAAGTATTTTATCAATCGAAAGAGAAAGTAACTTTCTGCAAAACAGTTTTGGGAAATCTCCCCTTTATTTAATGTAAGCATGCTTCCTCACTTGTGGTTGTCTGGAAAATTTCCATATTACCGTCCACTCCTTCCATATTCATGACCAGAATTATTTGAAATTCAATGAGAGACGGAAGAAAATACATTTTTACAAAACGCCCAAATCTGCCATCTGAATATGGTATTTCATTCTACATTATCAAAGGGTCATATTATATACAGACATGAGGATTTAGGTATTACAGGTAGTCCTCCTTAATGACCACCGTTGGGGCTAGCAACTTCATCACTGTGTTCATTAAAGAAGGTATCACATGACCATGATGGACTTAGATCTTCACTTCTGCAACGGTCCTTTAGTGAAACACCAGAGGCTGTTATGGGACACACGTCACATGACCACAACTTGTGATTTTTACGGTTGGCTTCTCCAGTGACTCTCAGTGTTGGAAAGTGTACAAATTATGACCATGTGATCATGGGATGTCATGATGGTTGCAAATGCCCATCAGTTGCAAAGTGCCCAGATCTCAATTATGTGACCTCAGGGAAACTGCAACAGTCCAAAATGTGAGGGACTGGTTGCAAAGTTATTTATTTAACTGTCGTAACTTCAAAAAGTCACCACACAGGGCAGCCATTGAAGACCTATACAAACACAGCCTATACAAACATGATCTTCAATCCTTTAGATCAGCCTTTTAGACCTCTGAAACCCCCAGAGTTTCTAGCTGGTCAGCTGGGTTGACATAGGTGACACTACTTTTCATTCAATCCTTGTATTTTGTTTATACTCTTATTTTGGACAATACATTCTGTTCAAACAGGCATAAACATTTAATGTCCCAAAGGTGCTTTTTCAAGAGGCCATGGACTTCCTTGGGTTCTTTTTGAAGATGTTTCGCTTCTCATCCAAGGAGCTTCTTCAGCTCTCTTCTTGAAGAGTAGCACCTTTGGGACAACTATGACCTGGATGACTGAGAACCTCCATAGACATCAACACTTAATATTTGAACCTTTTCTTTGCATGTTTTGCTATTACTATTAGATGCATAAGTTTTGTAATAGATTCACACCTTAGATCAAGGGTCTTCAAACTTGACAGCTTTAAGACTTGTGAACTTCAACTCCCAGAATTCCTGAGCTAACATGACTGGAGGAGGAATTCTGGGAGTTGAAGTCCACAAGTCTTAAAGCTGTCAAGTTTGAAGAACCCTGCTTTAGATGCTGTGGGAATGCAGCTCCCAGAATTCCTAGCCAAAAGGAAGTAAATTCCAAGAGCTACCATTAAAACTTCTCTAAAGGGATCAGGAGCTGTGGTAAATCATGAATTTACGTGATTTATTTTCTGATTTCATTTAAAATATTGACAAATATATATGTGTGTGTTTATCCACTCATGCGTGCATACTCATTTATCAGGGTTTTTGTGTGTGTGAAATTTAGGGGTATACAATATCCTTTTTGTCCTGCATTTATTTACTGGTGAACCAAAATAGGGAGGGAGAATTCTTTGGGGAGAAAATGAAGTAATATCTGTGCAGCACGATCTTAAACACATTTGCTTGTTCACTAGCTCTTGGTTTCTGCAAAGTGTGCATAGGATTACAGCCTCATTACAAGAGTATTTGATCCTTTCAATTGCTTTGGCAAATTATGGTCTTTCTATTACCCATAGTCAACACTGACATAGCTTTCTTTACTTTCTCATTTCGTACTGCCCTATGAAGAAAAGGATATTATGCTACAAGACACTGCAGAGGGGGAAAAAAACAGTACCTCCTTCCTTCTTCATTTTGTTTTAGTCAGCTTCGATCCCTCAGTGTTTCCAATCAATATTTTGTTGCAAGCAGGTATTTGCACAGCAGCAGGAAAGCAGAAGCTTTATAATTATAAACGCCATGAGAAAAATTGGCAGGGAATTTGGCTCTGAGCAGCCAAAAAGACCTCCTTTGCATCTGCTTGCAGAATCTACCCTGGAGTATCTAAGCATTCAAGATGACAGAACACATTTCAAATATGCATACGTACATATACATATACATACTTCGGTCACCTAGTTACTATTTTTAAAAACACTTATGGAATGCAGTTTTGGTTTGCAAGCGGCTGCACTGCTCCACCCTCCCTTTCTGTTGGCAACTCTAAAAAGACCATAGAAATATTTTATGAGTTGACACTGTGATAAGATCCACAAATTTTTAACTGTATTCGGCTTGTTTATTTGTTTAATTCTCTTTTATTGTAAATTTTTCTCTGTTTTAATGTTCGCCGCCCTGAGTCCTTAGGGAGTAGGGCGGCATTCAAGTCGAATAAATAAATAAATAAATAAATAAATAAATAAATAAATAAATAAATAAATAAAATGGGCTTCATGTCATCAGAAGAAGAATGGAGAACCTTTGGAAAAAGTCTTGGCTTAAGGAGAAGTAAAGCGTGGTACAGTAAAGCAACTTGCATTTTGTGGCCAAACAGTTTCTGAAATATAAAAGTTATGTGCATAACCTCCTAAGAAGTATTGTTCTAGAGGTCATGTTAGGTGACACAAACACTGTGCTTTTTGTGTGTGTTCAGTGTAGACAAGCAGGTCTGATTCTTAAAGATGGCTGTATTTGTTTTATCTGATTGAATATATCCTACACCATTTATGCCTTTTTTTTGAACTCCAATTTTTTAAACTAACGTATAGATATTCTGATTTGGATTTGGATTTAGGAAATGCAAATAAAAAAGTACTTATTTTTAAAAAGGCTTCTCCGAGCTTAGGAAAGAGGATAATGATTTGTAAAATATAAGCAAAGAACATTCGTATATTTTTCATTTATCAGGAAGAAGAATTACCACCTCCCTACTATATTAACAGATAGTTAGCGAGAGGATCAAGAAATCTCCACCCCAACCTATTAGGAATAATTGGATGCTTAACTAAATGCAGGTTATTGTCACTATTTCTGCAAACTAATTCCTTTTTCTCTTTCTGTAGATCTGATGAAAAAAGACTCTGAGAATCTTCCTTTTCAGTTATAAGAAGCTGCTAAGGGCTTAATAAAGCCTAATTAATTCATGTTTTGGTAGAATATCCGAGATTTAATGCAACACATCATATGACTTGAATATGAGGATAAAGCTTACAGAATTACCCAAGGCATTATTTCTCAAACACGAAAAGAAAAAAGAAAACACTCATTTATCAAATACTCTATCAACAATCAGATATCTCCCGGTCAGCCAGCTTAGGGGGAAAAAAATTAAAGCTGAGAATCCAGTACACTTGATCTTGTTTTCCTTTCTGGAATTACAATTCCCAGACTTCTCATACAACAAGACCAATGGATGTGCCAGCTGCAGGTTTCTGGGTCCTAATCCAATCCAACACCAGATTGAGCAAGAGAACTGCTGTTTTCTTCAACCACCACCTGTAATTTGCGTAACAGTCATACTGAGCTGAAGTATGGGTTTCGCATCTAGAGGAATGATCACCCTTTCAAGTACTAAGCAAAAGTAACTCTCAGTGATTATAGATTTACTATTTATTTATTTACATCCCTTTATTTATTTATTTAATTATTTATCTACAAATAACTCAAGGCGGTGAACATATCCAACACATCTCTGTCCTCCTATTTTCCTCATGGCAAACCCTGTGAGGTGAGCTGGGGAGAGAGAGAGAGGGAGGGAGGGAGAGTGTGTGTGTGTGTGTGTGTGAGACTGGCACAAGGCCATGGCTAAAGTGACCCTGGGACTTATGATCCTCCTGCTTTCTAACCTGGTGCCTCAACCACAAGTTTCTCCATCATAGAAAATTACCCTGTTTTCACCCCCTGCCTCCTCCCCAGATACTATAGTCTCTGTGTGTCTGACCTGGTCAGTCTTTCTCCATGCTGGTCCTGCCCTCCTCTCACTGCAAGCAGAGATGCTATGGGAGAACTCATGGCCAGCCTATCTGTCACAAGGTTCTCCTTGAATGAAAATGACTGTGAGCAAACGGTGACTCATTCCCAGGACAAGCCTATCCGTGCAGACAGTCACTGGTTCTGTAGCCTCCTAGCTTCAGAAGTATCAACCAGTACTTCCAATTAGATTTGTGGTGAAAGAGAAGTCGGCTCTGCTTGCTACGTGGCTGCTGTTGTTGAAAACACACTCTGCCATGACAAAACAGATATGACTTAAGGGTGTTTATATCTATATACCTAACGTTCCTGTCATTAGGCAAGATGACACCTCAGGCAGCAAATCTTGAACATCATGCAGGGCAACAAACAATTATTCATTTAATTTATGTTGATGTTTTCATTACCAGATATGGGATATACTACTTAATGGATTTCCCGCTTCATCTACAATATATCTTGACATGAATGTTGAAGAGAGGAGGGCTGGTTAATTCATTGATAGCTTCACTGATAGCTGGAATAGTATCCAATTCTAGATACCCCAACGGGATGGGAAACTAATACCGAGGCCTGATGTGAAATGATTATCTGGAGCAGTGTTTTTAAACTTTAAGATACGTGGACTTCAATTCCCAGAATCCCAGAAGTATGCTGCAGAATTCTGGGAGCTGAATCCACATATCTTAAAATTGCCAAATTTGCAAAACACTGATCTAGATCTACAGGAATTTTATCTCATTTTATTCATCTAACAGCAAAAAACCAACAATTTTAAAATACTGGAAAGAATGTTTAGAAATATTGAATGCAGCATTAATCCTAATGGCGAAACAGGTTTTCTGTATCCCCTTGAACTGTGATAATTCAATTTTTTCCCCTCGTTTCTGAGCACATTGACCTTTCCATGATTTATTTTTTCACCGGAGATACAAATACACTGGATGAAAATTTTAGCACCCATATTCTTCCTCTGGTGTGCTAGAGCATGATAAAGAGTAAACAGTGGTTAACAGAAATAGTGAAAGTAAAAAAGGTGGATTACTGGGGCAGAACTATATATACATACTAATAATGTCTTTTGCTTCTCTACATACACACAGTGTCTCACGTATAACAATAATTTATTGTTCTCTGATGATTCTAAATACTACTTAAAAAACAAAAAAACCAACACTCATCTTGTGAAAAGTGTAAGAATTCAAGAATTATAGAACTTAAATATGTAATCTATATAGATGGAAAGAGACATGCAAACTGCATTGGCATCTGAAACCTTTTTTCCCCCTCAAAAAAGAATTGCCATTGTTTTCAGTACTATTACTCCCTAGAAAGGGCCTTTTGGACCGCCATTCTTAGGTGTAGCACTGTAATGCTCTATATCAGGGGTGTCAAACTCACGGCCTGCAGGCCAGATGCGCCATGCGCTGGCCACGCCCAGCTGCCGGTTTAGCGAAGGGGGAAAAGTTGTGATATGTCACATGATGACGTGCGCAAGTTTGACACCCCTGCTCTACACTGTACATAAAATATGATCGGTTACTACTACCATGGCACTTGTTCCATACACACAGAAAAGTCCGCCCTCCATCAAGTCTCCCTTAAAATAAATATCAAGGAGATTGGGGGATTCTCAGTCCTAATGACTATGCAGCAGGGAGTTTGATTGATTGTGTGCCATTAAGCCTTTGTCAACTCTTAGCAACCACACAGACAGATTTTCTCCATGCATTTGGAAATACTTGCAATTTTGTTGTTTTGAAAAGAAATAATCTTGCTTCTTATTGACGCAGCCATCCATTATTATTAATCAAATAAATGATAACAGTATGTATATGTATTGAAATATGAGAAAGATTTCTCCCTCCCTCCCTCCTAACCCCTTCCAAATCTTTGGTAAATTCTAATGATTATATATGTAGACACTTTTATCAGCTGTCTCCAAGAAATGTGGTAAACAAAGGCAATTCATCAGCATTCCATTTGTGCTTTCTTTCACATTAAGCAAAGTGTTAAATAGTTATTTCCATACAGAGTAGGATGAATTTTATTATTGCCAAGGATTGCAAATTACTTCAGAGACTCCCAGTTTGAACCATTCATGGTGGCAGATGTAGTAATAATTCAAAAATGGCAAGACAAATGTTTTAATAATGAAAATTGCAAAATTCCACCTTAATGGGACAAAAAAAAAGATCAGAAATACATTCATAGCTGAGGGAAGTCTAAATTTATCATTGTTGTAAAAGGGAACACAAATCAACATTTCCCCTCTACTTTCCAGTCAGTTTATGTATATGTAGGATATAGTGGGGTAAAAAACATATTGAGGAATAGCTGGGAAAACTGGACTTATTTAACCTGGAGAGGACAAGTTAAAAGGAGCCAACAATTGTACCTTTAATATATGTGAGTGTCAGATGTGTTTCCTGTTGTTTCAAACAGAATAATTAAAACAAATTGATACAAATTCCAGAAAAAAAAAAGTTCTGTCCTCAAGTCCTACCGTGTTTCCCCGAAAATAAGACACTGTCTTATATTTTTTTTGGCTCCCAAAAACACACTAGGTCTTATTTTCGGGGTAGGTCTTATATATTTATGGTGCCAAATAGTGGGTGTGAGTGTGTAGGGGGGGTGTTTCGCAGGTGCACGGTTGCTCCCTGAAAAGTCTTCCTGGAACTGGAGATTTACACTAGGTCTTATTTTCGGGGTAGGTCTTATATTAGGGCAGGTTTAGAAAATAGTGCTAGGTCTTACTTTCGGGGTAGGTCTTATTTTCGGGGAAACACGGTATATAGCTGGAATTCTCTTCCAACTTATAAGGATGCAATGCTCTTGATAAAATCATGAGGCAACCTATTTCTTTTCCAATAGCAATCAGAATAGAATTTAAATTTGAGGATGCCATACAGTGTTATGCATTTACAGTTTAGTTCATGTGTTGATCAAAAGTCATACACACACACACACACACACACATATAACTGGTTTTTTTCAGGTTTGTTTTCTTTTTTTTGGCTATCATTGTTTTTTCTAAAACTCCAGTTTGAGCCCACATCTGCATAAATTCTACATGGTTGATGATTTTGACATAAATCCAAAACTGTTGTTAATTATATTTTTTCAGTAGCCTACTACTAGGATGGCCAATTCACAGGTTACTTAAATCTCTACTATTTCACCTGTAGTTCCCTGGGATTTCAGAGCAGGCACAGCTAAAATATTTGAACCCTTTTATGTTTTTAGGACATAACTGAAGATTTTACAAGACAAAGTTCATGTCACTGCAAATATTTCTCACTGCCAACTTTTTCTAGAGGAGTTTTAAGGGGTAAAATAGGATCCTTAATTCTCTTTAAGACATGGCTATCAAATTCGTACTCAATAATTCAGGCCCAAACTCCCCCCAAATAAAAACAACAGCATGTGGGTTTGAAAATTTCAGTCCCACCCATTCTGGTGATGATATATCATACGCTAGTTTTCATCTACTAGCAGAAGACAATGTTATTAAAAATTGTATCTGGCTGAAAAAAAGATAATTTACTTCTGGCCCATATATGGCCTAGTAAAATTGTGCTTTTGTTGGAAATAGTTAGGAATAGTTAATATTGATTGATGCTCTGAAGCTGTTTATCTTATGCAGCATATCTTTGGTTTTGAGCCAACAGTGGCATTAAATTAGAGGTGTTTGAATGGCACTGTGGTTTAGTGTTAAGCTGGTCCAATTGCAGTGGTGCTTATAATTAATTGATCACAGGCAGTGTTATAATTAATTGATCACAGGCAGTGTTAAGATTTCTCTCTTTCCTAAAGATGGATCCAAAAGAACTCACTCATGAGTTTCCATGATCTAACAACCATTTTGGCTTGGTATATATTTGCTTATGCTCTCTTATTCCCTCTGTTGTAAATGTGCAATTCCAAACTCTGACATTACCAGCCAGCCTCATCTCCCAGTCTGTCTATTCCACAAGCAAAGTGTGGCTCTGGGTCATATACAGAGTCAATTCCCCCTGGCCGCTTCCACCATTAGAGATAAAAAGGATTTGCTTTTAAAGAATAATGGGTAATTGAACTGGGAAATAAGCCATAGGAGAGCAGTTGGACATGGTATGATTAAGGTGGAATCTCTCCAGTGGTGGAATTCAAAAATGTTTACTACTGGTTCTATGGGTGTGGCTTGGTGGGTGTGGCAGGGGAAGAATACTGTAAAATCTCCATTCCCACCCCACTTCAGGGGAAGGATACTGTAAAATCTCCATTCCCTTCCCATTTCACTAATCTGCTTTCCAGCTCCATTCTCCTGTGCAGGGCAACAAAACAAGACCCAACCGATTAGCAGGGACTCGGGAGGCAGAGAATAGATAGGTGTGGGGCCAGTCAGAAGTGGTATTTGCTGGTTCTCTGAACTACTCAAAATTTCTGCTACTGGTTCCCCAGAACTGGTCAGAACCTGCTGAATACCACCTCTGAATCTCTCCAAACACTGGCCTAAACTGTTGCTGTTGGGATTATCTGTTAAATTCTCTCTCCATTTCTTTGTTTCCTCCTTCTCAATTAACAATTTTGAGTTACCTACAAGAATTAAATTTTAAAAAATTTAAAAAGAAAACTTAAGTTGAATGGATGGGAGAAAAAAGAAATTTCTGAAACATTACTAAAACTGCCTGTGAGTCAACTACATCTTGCAGTCATGTTGGGTATCATGTGGAGATTATTAGTTTGTTTCTTCTCTTTTATTATTTCCTCAAAATCTTTGATATCACTTACATCCTGTTGCCCGAAACCTTTCAACTGCAGCTGTTTCTTTTTAGTATTATAAGGAAAGTACAGCATCATCATTGGCAAACCGAATAAGGAGGTTGGGGCCAGTGGTGGTGTTCAGCAGGTTCTGACCAGTTCTGGAGAACCGTTAGTGGAAATTTTGAATAGTTCAGAGAACCCTCAAATACTACTTCTGACTGGATATTTTACAGTATCCTTCCCCTGCCACCCCCACCAAGCCACGCCCACAGAACTGGTAGTAAAAAAAATTGAATCCCACCACTGGTTGGGACCCTGAGCCCTTGCTACCAGTTCATCAATTTATGATTGTCTCCAACAAAATGGGCTTCAAGAGATCTCTCTCAAGGACTTTTCCACTATAAAGTTGGTAGAGACACTCCATTTGAAGGAGATGTTTTTGACACTGCATCCAATACTTTTGAAAATATTGCTATTAATATTTATTTATTAGCAAATTTATATTGTCGCCTATTTGCATATGGTGACGCAAGGCGGATTGTTGCTAGTCGTGAAGTCATGTCTGACCCATTGCGACCCCATGGACAACATTCCTCCAGGTCTTCCTGTCCTCTACCATCTTCTGGAGTCCATTTAGGCTCACGCCGACTGCTTTAGTGACTCCATCTCATTCTCTGCCACCCCCTTCTTTTGCCCTCAATCGTTCCCAGCATTAGGCTCTTCTCCAGTGAGTCCTTCCTTCTCATTAGGTGGCCAAGTATTTGAGTTTCATCTTCAGGATCTGGCCTTCTAAAGAGCAGGCAGGGTTGATCTCCTCTAGGACTGACCAGTTTGGTCACCTTGCAGTCTTAGGGACTCACAGGAGTCTTCTCCAGCACCATAGTTCAAAGGCGTCGATTCTTTGGCGCTCAGCCTTTCTTATGGCAAGGCGGATTGCAGGGATATAATACATCATATATAAAAAATACAACTAATAAAAGAGAATAATCAAATAATAAATTAATAAAGTAATATAATAGCCCCTCACCCATCAACACATCACACATGCCATTTACTTGGGGTACTTGCGGGAACGTCTCCTGCTGGCATCACATTCCGATCACCCTGTACGCTCCCACAGACAGGGCCTCCTTGGGATACCATCGGCCAGACATTGTCCTAGGTGCCCAGGGCCTTCTCTGTGGGGGCACCCACCCTGTGGAATCAACTCCCCTTGGACCTTCGTTTGGCTCCGGATCTCCGCTCCTTCCACCATGACCTAAAGACTTGGTTATTTCAGCAGGCCGGCCTGGACTGAACCAAGAGGGGAGGGGGGTTTCTTTTAAAAATTTTAATGGTTTTAATAGTTTTAATGTTTAATATTAGGCTTGAACTGTTTAATTATTTTTTAGTTAACTTATTGTATTGTATTTTTTATTCTGTGAGCCGCCCTGAGTCCTTAGGGAGAGAGGGCGGCATACAAGTCTAATAAATTATTATTATTATTGTTGTTGTTGTTGTTGTTATTGTTATTATCATCATCTCACTCTGGGTTCCCCAGACCTGATGGCACAACTAGGTCTTCAAGCACCTTCCAGAAAAGTGTTAGAGTGGGGGACATTCTAATCTCGGTGTTACCTACAGTATCTATGTGTTACAGGGACAGCCAGTTTGGTGTAGTGGTTAAGGCATCAGGCCAGAAACTGGGAGACTGTGAAATCTAGTTCCATCTTGGGCACAAAGCTAACCTTGGGCCAGTCATTTTCTCTCAGCCGTAGGAAGGAGGAAATGGCAAACCATTTCTTGCCACACAATTGCATGGGCTTGTCTGGGCAGTCTTTGAGAACTGGACATAACTGAAGGGAAGAACAGCCCCCCCACCCCCGTTACAATACAACTTCTTTGCAAAAAAAAAAAAAGTAAAGCTAGCAACTCTGCAACCTTCATCACTAGTAATCTTGTTGGATCACATCCGTTTGCATTATGCAGCAGGTAACTAGAACTGGGGTATTTTAGCATTAAGATGCTGCCCTAATCGATCAAGATGATGAATGTCTACTCTCGCAGGAATTTTTTTCCTTTCTCCCATCACTTTGTTGTTTGAAATTATCTTCCCTCTTGCACTGACAGTTCAGCCTGAGATATTTGTATACATTATTGTCATGTGCAAGAAAGTACATGGCTGAAATGGAAAGCGGTGCAGTTGAAAGGTTCCCGAGAACAAAATGTGAACGGTACCAATTATTTAGGCTAGAAAACTGATACACAGAAAGGTTTAGTACATAATAGAGAAGAAACATAGTAATACTCTTGCTCGGTGATTCTGTTCTCACTGATCAGAAACCCTTAATGGTTCAATAACTAAATTATGGTTAGCAGTCTAAATTGCCTGTTATGATAGGAGTAGCTTCAAAAAGAAAAGTTGGAAGTGAACAAGGAATTACAATCACTTCCTGTGAGGACTGGCCAACATGGCATAGTGGTTAAGATTCTGGATAGGTATCAGGGAGGTTTATTCACACTCAGCCATGGGATTTCATAAGATAAATTTGGAGCAGTTGTTCATGCTAGGATGTCAACAATTTATAGCAGCATTGTGCATCTCTCTGACAATATAACCACTCTACTGATACATTATGTGGATGATGTCTGGATGGTGCTATAAATCATTAACCTGATACCCGTTCAACCTGTTAAGTTTGCACGAAGAGTCAGACGCGAAAAGCTTCAGTGAAGAGTTTATTAAGTGACTACAGCCCGAATGGACCCGACTTGGCTGGGCTACGGCTGCTTCTTATAGCCAGCAGCCGTAGTTGCCAGCCAATCAGAGTGCAGGGTTTTTCCCGCACTTTTTAAACCAATCCCATTTGACATTTTACAAGAACAGTTCAAAATAAACCAATAACATTTAAACCTACATACATAACACAACCTACCTCACCAAGTGATCATCTCAGGTCCCTGACAGATAAAAGCAGGGTGTAAATTTAGTGCATAATATGTAAATTGTGTATGAGCTTTGCTTATATTAAAATGTAAGAGCTTTGCTTATATTAAAATGTAAGAATGTACATTGAATGAATTAAACATCTGTTACAGGTTTAAGTGGGGAAAAACGTGTAGGAGCAACCACCCCAGCACTAAATAGTATTTGTTCAACGGCTTTAAATAAATTCTAATAGGAGGCAGGGGATAATTAAACACTCTCTGTGGAGTTATTCCTTTAACAGGAAACAGGCATGTTATTATTACAGTAGGTTACTGATCATATAATAATCTTCGCCTATAATAATCTTTAGTAAATGCCAAGAATGAGCATCTGGCTTTTCACCTATTCTTACAGAGCTATGGAAATGCTTTACATAAATATTTTAGAGAGGACAGCTGTGTATTGAGAGTGTGCGATAAGAAATAAAATGGAGGATTTTAAGTGGCATGTAAACTGTGAAAAAGGTGCTGCGAACAGAGTAAAGAACAATTACAAGCACGAACCAAAAGAGAACTGATGGGTTTTAGGTTATGTTATGTTTTCCAAAATGTGACTGATTTCTCAACAGCAAGGCAGCTCCAAAATCATACTGAATGTGGGCCTGCGGTGACACCATATGATCACCACAGGCCTGGAAAAACCCTAGCAGAAGGCAAACTCTGATTCTATAAACATTTTAATCATATAGGAAAAAGGACAGAAAAGATTCCACCTGCAGTTAACAGGGGCTAGTTTGTGGGCCAGCTCAACTACTCCATTGCACCTCCATTGCATTTGGGCAATGCATCATAATGTGAACATGAAGAATCGACAAATACCTGAATGAGCAGGGCCTACGTGAGATGGCTTGGCTTCACACTGTGACTGAGAGACACTTTGCCCTGGGAACCATTTTTCTTAGCAAGGCAAAGAGTGTTCACTAAAAGAACTTGCATGACAGTGTCAGCCGGAAGATGAAAGCATTCATAGAAGCTTCTGAGCCTCTGAAAGCCACGTCTAGAAGCCTCTTCCAGTTATGGAAACTGCCAGAAAAATCCTCAGAAAAACAATGCAGCTGCTATGTTTTGAAAGGTGGGAGTGGGAGGAAAGGCTATGAAACTTCACAAAGCAACTTTGAACAGGTGCTTTGCATGAATCTGGAGTGCTGACATGATGAATTTTCAGAGAAATTTGAAGCAAAGAACCCCTTTAAAGCTTTGCACAGCCCTAGTAAGAAAACAGAATTATTTAGGTTTATAAGAAATTTGTTGTCTACCATCTGTTTCACAGAGATACATGACTATATTTTATATGCTTATAAATAAAAGCTTAAATAAAGGGGGAATACAACAGTAACCAAGCTTCTATGTATCTCTTTCCTATAGACAATTCAGACAAGTTACAAATAATGCTACCTTTCCAGTCTACTTCTAAGGCTTTCCCCCGTAATACAAGTTTTCCTAAGTAAATTGCTGATTCCCATCAATTTGATTCAAACCTGTGAAACACGCCTGTCTTTAAAAAACAAAAGCAAGGAAGAATTTTGCTATCAAAGTTTGATGAGGGCCCAATTCACTCCAACTGCACAGCTTGCATTTCCAAAGCATTCAATAGCTAGAATAGCATCACCTTATGGCTTGCTGTAATAAAACTAGCAATCATTTCAAGTGGTGGGAACCATCTCCCAGTTTCCCATCATGTTATGAGGGCCGATTAAATATTTGAAAGGTCAGTCACTGAAGCAGATTGCCAAATGGCATGGTGGGTTCTCCTTTGCTAGAGGTCTTTAAACCAAGACTGGATGGTCATCTGTCCAGTGCTAGATTACCAGTGCCCAGTACTCCTTTCTTAGCAACTCCAGGGTATCTATGATGACTTCAGTCATTTGCTGATAATCTTGGCTGGGAAATGAATAAATACAAAATGGCTGACTTGCAAAATGTTTAAAGTGAGTGACATATCATCCTGCACAAAACTGCATCATCCCACAGCTTACATGCCTGAACTATGCAATTTTATTAATGGATGGGGAAAGCTCACTTAGCATCCAAAGAGCAACTGTAGAAACCATCCTATTTTTAATGTGTTACTGGTTCATCCCTCATGTTTCATCTATGTTTTAATCTAGATATTTGCAAAGCCGCTTATGGATAATTCACTTTTGTCCAAACTAATGGATAACAGGTTTGTTAAATCTTATTTAATTTACACAGGGCCAAAATGAAAGTGCTTTTTAAATAATAATTTTAAAAAGAATATCTTCAGAGACATTGTTGCATAAATTGTCAGCTCTCAAGGGTAGCCATGGGTAAAATGCCCTTTCTTATTAAATGTCACAAGATTGAATGTCATAGTGTAATTGGGATGAAGGGATAATTGAACTCAGCTCAACATGCCTTTTCCTGTCACCTTATTATTAATCTGCAGGAGTTTTGAGATACATTAGAGAAAGACCCAATTCTCACAGAACTGGTTGGCAGCTTCTAAGAAGAAAAAAAATTATAGCATTTCATTTTGGAATACTGACATAGGGAATTTGCAAAGAAATTTGATTTGCAAGTGAAATGTGAGAGAATTAAGCACTTATTTGTGAAGCATATAATTTTTGTGCAACAAAATGCTCATATGCTTGTTCTGTAGCATTATAGTATCAAGCTAAATAAGCTTGAAAAAGAATCTCAGTACCAAGCTTATTTTTAAAATTTTCCTGAGCCTTCAAAGATGAAAACAAGAGAGTGAAGTATATGGTATGTGTGTGTGTGTTGGGGAATATGACATATTACTCAGAACCCGCTTACAATGAAATATATCCATTTATCTTTCTCTCAGAATTCATGTTGCCAAACAACCCCAATGAGGCTGAGTACTCTCCAAGAGAAATTTATTAATTAGGATTTAAGCATAAGGCATATGGTCTCTTTTGAAATTTGAGTAGAGAAAAATGGAGTTTGATCACATTTTTGCCTGAGCAGTGGCTTTCTTTTAGTGCCACTGAATAATTCACATAGGCCTTCATCTTTATTACTTAAAGCAACATCATGGAACCTATGTTCTCTATATGTTTTTACAGGTGTTAAGGCACGGTATTATACAGGTCACAATTAAGCAGCATTGTTGCCTTTATCGTGTACTCTGTAACCAAAATATTCTCATAGTGATTTTTCCCTTTCATTTAGAACACGGGTGTCAAACTTGTGGTGTCACGTTGCCATCATGGGACGTATTGTGACTTTTTTCCTTTCATGGAGCTGGTTGGGCGTTGCGTGCACATGACACATCCAGCCCACTGGCCACCAGTTTGACACCCCTGGTTTAGAATGACTAATGAGATGACAGCAACTTTCCTCAACCCAATCCACCAACAATGCCCTCTGGAACAATTTTTATTTAGCCCATCTCTGAATTTCACAGGTGAGAAATGGTCTTGCAAAAATGGAATGTTATATTCATTTTGCCACTTAGGGAGAGCCAATATCTTCAAAATATGTGTTACTTGGTTAAAAGTTTTAGAAGATGGTTGACTTGATCTTTCTCACATTTCTATTTTATTATTCCTAACTTTATTTCATTTTCATGTTTAACAACAAAAAAAAGCCAAAATAATATTTATTGTAATCTCCCTTCAGAGAAACACTTGCATTTTTCCTCTCAAGCCAAAACAATGTGACTGACATGTTGTGAGAAATGCAATTAGTGTCTCAAGCGGCAAAATATCTTGGTTTACAACTGATAGCATGATGATTAAAATGATACAAAATTGTATTACAAAACTTGCCTCGCGTATTAAGTTTTGGATAACGATGTGTCAGTGTAGACCAAGGCACAGTTTTTCTAGGTGGCCCTCTCATGAGAAATGAGCTGGAGCAGATTCAAGTTCAGATCAATATTACGTTTTGGAATGAAAACATTTTGCTCAATTGACATACAGGCACAGTCAATAGCTAGATTATTTGCTAGGACCTTCTGACTCTGAAGGCAATTGTGACAAGTTGCATTTTGTCTCACTGCTGGTCCTTCCTTATGGCCCATTTCATCCATCACCACCCAAGCTGTTGTCTCTGAAGATGTGGAATAAATGTGGAAGGAGGCTTGGAATAGGGAACAAACATCAAAGGGCTGATAGAGAAGACAAGGGAAGTGAAGCAAAAATGGTGCTTTAGGAAGGACAGCAGTGCCCATTATATATTTTGGCACCTCTTTAATGGAGCTGCCTCATTTCCTGGGATCAGACGGTATCTGCATGAGCATAATCTTCAAGATACATAGGCACAGCAGGGAATAACAAACTGTTCTGGAGCAGGCGTGGGTATGTTATGGATGCCTCCTTAGTCAATAGGCATATTTTCCTGGAATCATGCAGCTGCTGTGCCAGTCCATAAGTGGCTTGGCTTCCTTTAAAAGAGGGGCCCAAATGTTCAGGGAGTCTGCCTACATCCCCCTTGAAGGACCCTCTTCTGCTTCAGATCTGAAGAGTTGTGTGTTTCTAGCAAATAGTAGAAATGTATACAAGTAGTCCTCATTTAAAAACTGCCTTGTTTAGCGATTGTTTCTAGTTATGACAGGGATGAAAATGTAATTTTATGAGCAACCTTTGCATTTACTGAAATCCTTCACAGGTCTCTGAAGCAAAGCAAGCTGAAGTTTACTGAAGTAAGTTTACTGAAGTAAGATTGTTGTGGTTAGAGGCCGGAGGTTTCTTCTCCGCTGAATTGCAGGTCCCAAATATGGCTGGTAAATGAGGATCTCTTGTGTCTACATTCTTGCCAACACTTGAAACAGGGATTCTGTTTGAATTCCAATATGAAAAGCTGGGATATTCAGTTGTTCCAGGACAGTCTGTGAGAGATGGAGTTTCCCACTGGGGATTATAACACCACATGCAAGGAGTAACTGGGAAGGATTGGGGAAGATATGCTTATCCAGAGAAATTCAAGGAACTGGATAGACAGCCTATAATGGAAACGGGCATCTGATTTCTTGTATCTACATTCTTGCCAACACTTGAAGCAGGGATTATTGAAACCCACATTTCCTTCTACCTCTTGTCCCTCCCTCCCTCCCTCCCTCCCTCCCTCCCTTCCTTCTTCCCCCCCCTCCTCTCCTTCCCTCATATTCTGCTTCTGAAACCTTAAAGAAAGAATTAAAATAAATAAAGTTCTGAGTAACTGGAGCTGAAGTGCTGTTTGGTATTATGAAAGCAATAGAACCTTCCTCCATTCCAAAGAAATATCTACTATACAACTAAAGAACAGGAACTACTTGGGGCTGGATGCCAGTGTGGGAACCGTGTCCCGCTAAATGTACCTTCATCTCCAAATAATGAGTGTTAAATTGGACTGAGGCAGAACTTAATACTTACCAATTCAGAAGCCTTTTCCATGCAGCACTTTTCTACATGTGTCAGATTTACTGTTCGGATTAGATCAGTAATTGGGGACCATTCAGTACAATTGCATTTCTTGAATATATTGATTTTAGATGCCATCAACTACAGAGACTTTTGTATTTTGCATATACAGCATGTCCTTTGGCTGACTTTCCAAAAAGGCATCTAATCTCAGTGGGTGGTTTTTTTTGTTTTTGTTTTTGTTTTGTTCTAGTTGCAAATACCTTCACAGAAAGAATTACTGTGCATAATGAGTAACATGGCCTTCACAAAATGAGACAAAGGCTGAACATTTTGTTTCTTGCAGTATGGATATGAAATTCTCTCAAATCAAGGTAGAACTGGAAGTAGAATACACAGTTTATTAAAATGGAACACACACACACACACACATATATATTGTTGTAAGTTGAGGACTCCATATATATATATATATATAGTATATACATACATGTATATATATATATATTGTATATACATACATGTATGTATATATATGTGTGTATGTATATATATATATATATATATTGTATATACATACATGTATGTATACACACACAAACACACACACAAAATATCAACTGTTCAAAGTTGTAACAGCACTGAAAAAAGTGACTCATAACTGTTTTTTGACACTTGTGACTGTTGCAGCGTCAGGTGATTAAAATTTGGATGCTTAGCAACTGGCTCGTACTTATGACGTTGCAGTGTCTGAGGGTCAAGTGATCATCTGTTGTGATCTTCTGACAAGCAAAGTCACTGGGGAAGCCAGATTCACTTAACTTAATTTAACTTAATTTAACAAGTGCAGCTATTCACATCGCAGCTGTGGCAAGAAAGGTCACAGAATGGGGCAAAACACCCTTAACAACAGTCTCCCTTAGCAACAGAATTTTTGGGCTCAACTGTGGTCATGTCGAGGTCCACCTGTATTAATTTATACTCTTGCATCCTATTTTGTAGCTGTTGATGAAACTGGCTTATCAGCACAGTGAAACGTGTGAAATTTAAGGGTTATCCCAGATATTTAGGACCCTTTCAAGTGTATGAATCTGCTGAATCGTTAAACTCTAACATGTTTGAAAATGGTTTTTGTGTATGTTCTTCCAAGAAGTTCTTTTAGAAGAGACCCACCAGAACATTATATGTGAATTAAAGGGGGAAAAAAATTATCTACTACTAGAAGAGCTAAATTGCATATAATACCATGAATTTTCCTAACCTGTCATTTCTTTCGGAGAAACCTCAGGTTTTCATTGTGTTTGCCAATCAACCCAGAAGCGCTGTCTGAGACACGAGGCTGAGATGAATCCCGAATCAGAGAAACGTATATTTCAAAGGCCGTTCCAGTATTCTGAACATCTAAATGATTTACAGTTGGCCTATCTAGAAAATGTAGCTTAATTGAATAGGGAGCAATTTGCAGCCTATGGGTTACATCAGTTCTTCCATTTGCTATCCCCGAGAGGCTACAAATCATAATGTATATGCTTCCCCCCCCCCCGTTTTTTTGGTTCTTCTGTTATAATTAATATTGAAATGGATCTGGTATTTTTTTCTTAGGGTCTCCCCCACCACATACACACTCCAATTATCACATGGATCAATCACAACTACTGCCTCTGCTTGTTGTGATCAGTGATCGAAATTTGGTGGTAGACTCCAAGCAACTTTTCCCATCAGCCATCTCATCCATCATCTCTGCTTCATTCACCTTAAGTTTCCTTAGCCTCTGTTAATATTAATTAAGGCCTCTTTCCCCACTGCTGATCCCATTCCATTTTCTCCAGCATCCCTTTCTAACCAAGGTGATGCCAAATGGGCACTGGAATATTTTGATGCAATCTCTACCCTTTGGTACTTTATTATGAAGTCAGAAAGAAGGAAGGGCCACCTTCACAACATCACTTCCCCTTCCTGCTTCTTGCTGTGGATTCTTAAGCTCTGCTCTGGAATACTGTAGATTTCCCCTTACTGTATTGCTTTGTGATTCTTTTAGTTTTACTTTGTTATAGTTCTTTTGTGCTTTGCATAATTCAGTTTAGTTTGAAAAGGAAATAGCACAATGAGTATGTGTTTATACATGTGTTGTGGTTCGCCGGCAGCCTGTATAGACAGAAGTGGAATCGGACAGTGGGGAAGAAAGGGTCCAGGAGTCTGGAGAGGACTTGGATGAGGGTCCTGAGTCCGATGCAGAGATGGGACCAGGACCATCTGGTAGTGGGGTGCTGCCTCTGGAGCCTTTGGAGTCTGGCAGTAGCAAGACGGAGGACCCAGGGAGCCTGTTCCCAGTATGCATGTGCGCAGAGCTGCTAGAAGGCGAGAGCAGCTGAAACAAAAGGGGCGACTCGGGAGTAAGGCTGGGAGGTGATTGCCCCTCCCATAAGATATAAAAGACAGGCAAAGATGATAAAATCTTTGCAGGAAGCAAAGTTGTTTGTTCGGTTCAGATTCATTCTTGAAGCTCTTTGTACTTTGGTTGGTTTTTGTTCTAGTTTATTTGACACTTCTGTTATTGGCAGCACTTCACAGGAAAGAAAGGTGGGTGCTTATCTTGAGGGACTGTTTGAGATTCATTATCAGCTGAGAATGAAAATAATTCCCAGTGTTTCAATAAACCAAGATTTGTTTTTAAAATAAGTGTGTACATAATTACGGTCTCGGAAGCCTTGGTGAGAACAACCTGTGTATATGTATGCTAAAAACTTGACTCTATTTATCTATCTTATCTATCATCTATCTATCTATCTATCTATCTATCTATCTATCTATCTATCTATCCATCCATCCATCCATCCATCCATCCATCCATCCACCCACCCACCCACCCATCTATCTATCTATCATATTGCATGCTTAGGATAAAGAAGACAGCTGTGAGTCAGTCTAATATAAAAGAAAAAAAGAAGAGGTAGCCTTTTGATGTCCAACATTTGTTGTTCTGTAGCACTTGAAACAACCTATCAATACAATTCATATCTTTCTGATAACTCTGTGAAATATCAATGCAATTCAGATGCTGGAGTGCAGCTAAGACCAAAAAATACAACACATACAAACACACAAAAATTGACTAGATATAAAACACAAGGAAAAAGACACAATATGCTTACAAATAGCCAAAAGAACTGTAACAAAAAGAGAGTCTTCAAATACAACATTTGTAGAAAAGTACACCCAGTTGATAAATGAAGAATGGAGGAAAGAACAGATATTCCGCCCATGCAATTACTGAGCTTAATTTGGGATGATCAGAAATTGCTTGATTAACTGTCTATATTACAGAAAGTCACAGAAAGGTAAGATAAAGTGAACTTTGACAGAAGTTTGTTCTTAGTAGTAAGGCTTTGCCACTATATGGTGTGCTAGTTTTCTATAAGCAGGAAGGTTTTTTAAAAAAAAAAAATAATGGGAAGGGACACTTAAGTTGTGTGCAACTCTTAAGATTTAAAGTAGAATAACTGAAAAGCTCTGCAATCTACAAACTGCTGTCTACAATCAAACTGCAACTTCCAACTTCATCTTAAAAACCATCTTGACAAAATTCTGAGAATTTCAGTCCTCGCATAATTAGAGGGTACTAGGTCAGGAAGGCTAATATCATCTACATTTGCTGAGTGAGAATAAGATGGAGCCTGTTTCCAGAATGTGCTGCTGGAACATCCCTCATTGTCCTCTTATAAGACCCTGCTATTGGCACACAGCATGCATTCAAAATGCACGCATTCTTCCAGGCTAAGAAAAAGAAACGTTATTTCACTCCTCAATAGATTTAACAGCAAAAGTACCGGATAATTAATCATTATCCGACTGATCTATGTTAGAATGCCAGAGAGGATACCTCAAAGAATGTAGGACAATTATCTCCTAGTTGAAAGAGCTCCTACTTTTAAAATACATGCCATTTTTAAAATTGGAACGAAATAAATAAACCAACCATTTGAAATTTATGGAACTGGCAGCATAAAAATAACATACATTCCTTCATTAAAATAACCTTTTTTAAAAAAAAATGATGTAGTTAATGGACGTTAAGTCTGCCCAAATCACCTAGAAGTTCTATGAAAGGACTTGTCTATTATTTGTGGATTAGAACCTACATTTGCTCAATATTCATATAAGACACTGTTATGTATGTAGGTTTGAAGTCATTGGTTTAGTTTGAACTGTTCTTGTAAAATGTTGGAAATGATTGGTTTAAAAAGTGCGGGAAAACCCTGCACTCTGATTGGCTGGCAACTGCGGCTGCTGGCTATAAGTAGCAGCTGCAGCCCAGCCAAGTTGGGTTCGTTCTGAGCTGTAGTCACTAATAAACAAAGAGCTTGAAGCACTCCGTGTCTGTCTCTTCATGCAAACTTAACACTGGCGACGAAGGTGGGATTTCCCTGAAGAAGAAGGCAACGCGGAACAGAAGGAGAGTGAGATGGCTGCGCTGAACACCCCCCCAGCCCCGTTCGATCCGACGGCAGAAGACTGGGAGACGTATGCAGATCGTTTCCAAATGTATCTGGAAGGAAACGATCTTGCTGACATTTCTGAGAAGCAGAAGAGGGCGGTCTTTCTCACGCACTGCGGTCCGGCAGTTTTCAAGATGGCGAAGGCATTGGCGGGAGCTGCAGATGTGAATGGCCTGACTTAGAAAAGTTGTTAAGAGCCCATTACGCGCCACAAGTATCGTGCCTCATTAAGAGACACGAGTTTTACCGTCGGGATCAAGGGGAAAGCGAAAACGTCAACAACTTCATGGCAAGTTTAAGAGACATTGGGGGTGCATGCGAATTTAACAATTTAGAAGAGGCCATGCGCGATCGATTTGTTCTGGGCCTTAAAGACAAGGTACTTCAGAGCAAGCTATTACTAAAACCTAAGATCACGCTGAAGGAAGCAATAGAAGAGGCCTCTTCAGCAGAAGCTACCAAGTCCTCAGCAGTGGCCATGAAGAAAATCAACAAGGCCACAAGCCATCCTGATGTGGAAAAGTCCACAACAACTCATTGTGAGCAAATAGATTCTGAGTCAGACTGTAGTGAGGTGGAGGAAGGAATTTATAGACTCAGAATGGAGAGGAAAAAGAAAGACCTGGGAAGAAAGAGGCAAGATTTCTACTGCAGAGGTTGTGGGGGAAGAATTAAACTCATCAGACAGTAACTATTGGTCATTCTTTTTCTATCAATAACAGAAAAGTGCATGTCAAGGTACTAATTGAAGGAAGGCCTTGCCAAATGGAAGTGGACTCAGGCTCATATTTATCTATGGTGTCATGGGACACTATTCACAGACTACTCCCAAACATTCAGAAGAAGCATTTCAAGAAGCAAGCACTGACTCTTAAAGACTACCAAGGGAACAAGATTCCAGTAGTTGGAACAAGAGAATTCAATGTGAAGTTCAAAGGCCACACCAAACGCTTGCCCTTGACCATCGTGGACAAGGGTCGCCCAAGCTTGCTGGGACTTGAGTGGTTCAATCCACTAGGCATCGAGGTGGCTGGCATCAATCACATGAGGGGGCATATAAGGGGACATTGAACCATGCGCTTCAACAGAGCGCATATCCAGTTCCAGTGGTGCATCATTTACTACATTCACTTGGCAGGGCTACAGTCTTTGCCAAATTGGATCTGGCCCAGGCATATCAACAATTAACAGTTGATGATGCCACTGCAGAGGCCCAAACCATTGTGACTCATAGAGGTGCTTTCAAATGTAAAAGGTTACAGTTTGGAGTAAGTGTGGCACCAGGCATCTTCCAAAGCCTTATGGAAAGGATGCTCCAAGGACTGCCAGGGGTAGTACCTTACTTTGATGATGTGTTAATCTCTGCTGAAAATGACACTCAGTTACAAGAGAGACTCAGAGAAGTCCTTACCAGATTCAAAAAAGCGGGGTTAAAAGTCAAGGAAGAAAAATGCACTCTTAGAACTGACAAGGTTGAGTTCTTGGGCTATATGATTGACAAGCATGGTATCCACCCCACAGATGCCAAGATTCAGGCAATCAAAGAAGCCCCTAGACCAAATTGTAAAACAGATTTGCAAGCTTTCCTTGGACTCATTAATTTTTATCACATGTTCCTACCTCAGAAGGCAACCATTGCAGAACCACTGCACAGATTATTAGACAAAAAGTCTGTGTGGGTCTGGGGCAGAAAAGAACAATCTGCATTTAACAATATTAAAAGACTAATCACGTCTGATGCTGTACTGATACAGTTCTCTGAGAATTTGCCTGTTGTACTGACTTGTGATGCATCCCCTTTTGGAGTGTGGGGGGGTTTGAGCCACAGGCTTCCCAGCGGGAGGAAAGCTCCTATTGCATTTTACTCTCGAACCTTGACCAAAGCAGAGAGGAACTACAGCCAACTGGACAAGGAAGCCTTGGCAATTGTTGCAGCTTTCAAGAAATTCCATGAGTATTTATATGGGAGAACATTTACCATTGTCACAGATCACAAACCTCTGTTAGGCATTGTGGCAGGAGACAAACCTACGCCCACTATCCTGTCACCAAGAATGCTGAGGTGGACTGAATTTCTTGCTGCTTATTATTCCTGCAAAACTGCAAAAAGAGGTTTTGGAAATGTTACATGAGGGTCATCCAGGTATTGTCAGAATGAAGGGATTGGCCAGGAGTTATGTATGGTGGCCAGGTATTGACAAAATGGTTGAAAACTGGGTTGCATCTTGTCCCAACTGTCAGGTAGTCAGGCCTGCCCCACCTCTCGCCCCCAGACAGGAATGGGAATGTCCTAGGGGCCCATCGTCCAGGATTCACATTGATTTTGCTGGCCCTACCAGAGGGCACACTTTCCTTATTATAGTAGATGCATATTCCAAATGGCTAGAGGTCATCCCTATGGCATCCATCACAACTGATGCTGTCATCAAACAGCTTAAAAAGCTTTTTGTAACTCACACGTTACCTGATGTACTCATTTCTGACAATGATCCTCAATTTACATCCAATCTTTTTGAAACATATCTAGCACAGCAGGGTATCAGACATGCCCTGACAGCCCCCGGGCACCCTTTGGCTAACGGCCGGGCTGAACGCATGGTACGTTTTACCAAGGAAAAACAGCAATTGGGTCCTGGGGACATCACTGAGAAAGTTGAAAAACTTCTCTGTCAGCCTTCATCCCACTTACGCACCCAACGCACCACTAGATTCCACTAGCAAAATTCGCACTTGCACTGTGGGTGATTCTGTTTATGCTAAGAACCTCATGGGTGAACCATTATGGATTCCTGCTGAGATAACCCAAATCACAGGCCCCAGGTCTTACAGGGTACAAACGGAGGATGGTGTCCTCTGGAGCAGGCACATTGATCAGTTAAGATCCAGATTGCCTCAGGAGCATCGCTTTTGCTCCTCTCTGGTTCCCATACCTATTGCCTCTTCTAGGGGGGAAGGGGAGGATTATGAGAGTAATCAGCAAGTAAGAGTCAACCCCATGTGTAACGAGCTAACACGACAGGAACCATCCCAAAACCTGTCACAATACCAACAACCATTTTCACAAATGGAAGATTGCACATCACTACCTGATTTAGGTGCTGACATTGGGCTGGAGATGGATTGGGAGGAGAGACCAGGTTGTAGTAACCAAACAGGTTCTACCATTACTACAAGTCCAAGTAAGGAAATGTCAGCAGACACATTTCCTCTCTCACAAGGTGAGAACCTTAAAACATCTGAACCACGTAGGTCTCAACGTACACGTAAGAGCCCCACCTATTTAAAAGAATACATTAGATAGGTTGGGGTTTGAGTATGGACTGAACCTAGTGGGGAGGGTTGTTATGTATGTAGGTTTGAAGTCATTGGTTTAGTTTGAACTGTTCTTGTAAAATGTTGGAAATGATTGGTTTAAAAAGTGCGGAAAAACCCTGCACTCTGATTGGCTGGCAACTGCGGCTGCTGGCTATAAGTAGCAGCCGCAGCCCAGCCAAATTGGGTTCGTTCTGAGCTGTAGTCCTAATAAACAAAGAGCTTGAAGCAGTCCGCATCTGTCTCTTCATGCAAACTTAACAGACACAATGCTTTGTACAAGTTGATAACCATTTTGCAGCCTTCTCCAAACCTAGTTACTGAAATTATAATTCCCAAGAGGTAAAGGAAAGAGCTATAAGATTGAAATATTTCAGTTCATTCTCTATGGTCCATGTTTAAGCAAAAGTACATGCAACTAGAGAAACACACTCACTAGAGATATCCACAATTAGTATAAGATGGGGGCAAAAACAAGTAAATTCTATTATAGAAGTTACGTCCTTCAATAGAAAATCTGTATCTCTTAGAGCCTGCTGTTCTCATGATAGGAAAAGGAAAGGATTACTGAGGAAGCAGGTAGAAGAGTAGGAATCTAATCAGAGGAAAGTATAGCTGAGACTAAGAGAGAAACAAGCTTTAAGCCAGGACTGTCAAACTTCCAGCCCACAGGCCGGATGCGTCATGTGCTGGCCACGCCCATGCCCAGTTTAGCAAAGCGGGGGAAAGTCCCAATACGTCATGTGACACCGCCATGATGATGTGAGTTTTACACCCAGGGGTGGGATCTGACAGGGTTAACTACCAGTTCGTGGTGATTTACGATGTTTTACGATGTTTGGTGATTTACGATGTGCTTCTCTGCATGCTGCGCGCGCGCCTGTAAATCTTCATCAGCAGCGTTTGAAACAACATTTTGTTCCTGCTTTTTCCACCGCAGCTGTGCCTTGCACAGCAGTTGAACTTGAAAAAGCAGGAAATAAAGATCAGATAAGAGCCCGGGCGGGTGGGTGGGCCAAAACAGCAGCAGACATAGAACCGGTTCTATATCTGCTGCTCTTCAGAACTACCGGTTCTACAGAGCTGGACAGAACCGGTAGAAACCCACCCCTGTTGACACCCCTGCCTTAAGCAGTCAAAAGTGCAAAGAGTTAATGCTTTTGGAGTTACATCTTCCATAGTAACTCCCCATCAGAATGCCAACTAGTGGTGCTGGTTGCGGATTCTTATCACTCAGACAGATTTATGAAACTGTGATAGGTTGGCCATATGAATTTTATTTCACACAATGTATTGGTTCGCATGAATAATAAAAGCAGCAACTTGCCTAGATAAGAAGCTGAAATTTGGAACAACGAATAGGAGCAGCTTTCTCTCTCAACTTCAAAATGAAATTCAATGAACCAAAATATTTTTGATCAGCAGTGACTTACTAAAGGTTAGTTAGGGTTTTTTGGGGGGGAAGCAATGGTGTTTTTTTTTCCAATTTACACTGATTTTTTTCCCCATTTCTGTTGATTCCAACACAGGAGCCTGACAGCAATTACCGCTCCAAAAAGGAGATATTAATAGGTGAGGTGGCAGCCCTTCCTGCAGTGCAATAATTAATTCTGAATGGAAGGACAATAAGCTGGTGTGCTCCTGTCAGCCTGCTTGGTTTTCCAATCAAGTTGAGAAACTTCAGACATTCGGATCATATCACATAAAAAATGCATGAGAAAATAAGGTGGGCAGGAAGTTGCTTCTGCCATGAAAAGTTTGTTCTGTTTTAAACTTCCACAGCAACAATAATACAGAAGGAATAACAATTCTGGTGTTGCTGCAAAGAAACTTATCAATACCTGGCAGAAACCCGTAAGGCACCTTTGCTGCACCATTCTGAAACATTTCAAACACTACGATAGAATATTCTTGAAAATATATGAGCTTGAGGGGGGAAAATCCTATTTTCCACCTGGAAAGTTATTTGGTAATAAATATTTTCAGCTTTGGAGATTAGCAGGATGTCGCAGAATTCAGGACCAGATGGTCACCCTATTGCTTAATTGATACAATGATCCACTACCAAAATTAGGGGCCTTCCCACCGGATGTTGAAGTAATCTGTTTTTACTTTCATAATACCTGATTGCCGAACTCCAGATGGAAACAACAAGAAAGAGAGTAAAAGACAATTACCACAACAAGAAGAAGTAACTCAGCTACATCCAGAAACAAGATTGGTTAAAGATTCTTATAGTTTGATATGGAATAATAATAATATTTTCAAAGGCTGGCACATCATTTTTTTTTATTCATATTTATATCCCACCCTTCTCTGGAGACTCAAGGCGGCTTACAATTTTTGGGATACAACCCAATGTGCTCAGCAATAGCCTTCATTCCATTGTATATGCCTGCTTATTACTAAGCGACATTTTTACAAAGTCAGCTTATTGCCCCCAACAATCTTGGCTCCTCAATTTACCTACCCCGAGAGGATGGAAGGCTGAGTCAACCTTGAGCCTGGTGGGATTCGAGCCTGCAATAGTTACAGGCAGCTGGAACTAAGTGCTAGGCTATTATCAGCCTGCACCACCAAGGCCCATTTTTCCCATGTTTTAATTCCTTCAGAAATGGGACATTTACAATATTGTCTATGAAGGAAAAAAAATTATTTCAGGAATGGTGGCCAAAGAATGCCGCAAACTTTTATTGCAAGGGAGCATTTCCAATGGGTAGGAAAACAATTCCAAGGGCCTTGGTGGTGCAGGCTGTTAATAGCCTAGCACTTAGCTCCAGCTGCCTGTAATTACTGCAGGCTCGAATCCCACCAGGCCCAAGGTTGACTCAGCCTTCCATCCTCTCGGGGTAGGTAAAGTGAGGAGCCAAGATTGTTGGGGCAATTAGCTGATTTTGTAAAAATGCTGCTTAATAATAAGCAGGCATATACAATGGAATGAAGGCTATTGCTGAGCACATTGGGTTGTATCCCGAAAACTGTAAGCCGCCCTGAGTCTCCGGAGAAGGGCGGGATATAAATATGAATTAAAAAAAAAACAATGATGAATTTTTCCCCCCAGAAACCAAATAGGATTTCTTCGCTTTTAAAGAAATCTTTACTGTTTATTTTGGAGGATCCTGTAGAGATTTCCTATGTTGCTTGCCTTGAATGACAAGAATTGGCCATTATCTGTGTTTTGTCAAATGTATTGCTGAAATTCATCACTAAGATGGGACACAAGTTCTGGATGCCCCAAAATTGCTTGCTTATCAGTAGAATATTCCATACTGAGTCATGCTTCCACAGTAAAACCATGTGGATTCTGTGGTAACCTTTTCCAAACTAAGTTCAAATGGTCATTTTTTCCCACACAGGAAATCATGATGTCAGAATTGATCCAAACTATATTGGGAAAATGAGATAAGAAGTGAAGGAGCCTGACATTGATTTGGATTGAGAGGGAGTCACTTTTTCAAGGTCATCTAGTTAGCTTCCATACCTAAGAGAGAGCTAGATTATGTCCCCGTGCTATGGAGGAACCTATGTAGTCACTTAATAATATAATTCTCTATAGGTAGAATTCTGGTAGTTTAATCCAAGGATAAAACACCCAGACAGAAACTGAGCAATGTGGTATATGTAGAACAATGCAGTGAGCCATGTGCAGATCTGTACATTGGGGAAATGAAGCAACCACTTCATAAACACATGGCACAACTTAGGAGAACAAACACATCAGGACTAAATTCAGCAGTCCATCTGCATTTAAAAGACACAGGCTACTCTTTTGAAGACAACAAAGTCCATATTTTGGACAGAGAGGATCGCTAGTTTGAAAGAGGGGTTAAAGAGGCCATCTATGCCAAAATTGAATAGTCCTCTCTCAACAGAGGATCTCCAATCTACAACACACTCCTTTCAGCAGTTCCAAGAAGGCTCCACACCAATTTGCACCACTCAGATGACCCTGATGACATAGATAAAGTGACCTTAATGACCCGCTAAAAGAATACAAATATCCAGCTGTCTGCAAGGAATATAAATCCTTTCATTCCCCACCATCTAGTCAGAGCTGAAGAAGCTTCTTGGATGAGAAGCGAAACATCTTCAAAGAAAAACCAGAAAGTCCAGTTGCCTCTTGAAAAAAAAAAAAAGCATCTTTGGTCAGGGGTGGAATTCAAAATTTTTAACAGCTGGTTCTGTGGGCGTAGCTTAGGTGGCAAGCGTGGTTTGGTGGTCATGTGACTGGGTGGACATGGCTTGGTGGTCATGTTATTGGCTGGGTGTGGCCAACTCAACATCACTCACATCGAGGCACGCAACTCCTCGCCTGGCCTCTCATGACTGTGGGGATGCTGCAACAGTCGTAAGTGTGAAAAATGGTCATAAGTCACTTTTTCAGTGCCATTGTAACTTTGAATGGTCACTCCACACAAGCAAAGTACCAGCAAAGGAGGGGAAAAATACTCCAGAGAGGTTCCTGAGACAGGAAGTCTAGTCCTGCCAAGAATGTAATAAGGGTTAACGGAGAGGCAGTTTCTGTAAGCAACACCAGAATGTTTCCTTCCTGCCTTCCTTACAGGATTAGGCCAGTAATTTCTTCTAACAACCGGTTGTCCGAACTGCTTAGAATGTTAACAACCGGTTCTAGCGAATAGGTGCAAACTGGTATATTCCCACCCCTGCCTTTGGTCCTCTTAAAGAACTTTTATCAATTAGACATTTGTTTTTACCAATTAGGTTGTACTCTTAATATTCTGCTATCCATACTCATTGAATAAATTTGCCTCTTTATATATGGGAAACACCTAAACTTTTGGAAATGGATTTTCTGGGAAAACTCAGAATGATAGACCAAGTTGGATAATTTTGCCTATCTCCTAGTTATAAGAGACACTGACTGGCCTTGTGTAAATTATAAAGTATATGGGCTTCTTGCCCTTTATACCTAAGGATTCAAATTCCACCAAAGTCTATTATTCTTGAAATTCTGAGGAGACACATGGATCTTCCTTTTCTTAAAAATAAATAAATAAATCACAACTACTATAAATGATTCAAATGAATTCCAGCAGAAAACCTGCATTGCACTTCCTTAGTTTTAGCAGATTTTCTCCTTCCTCAGAAACATAGATGACTTTTTTTCTTCCTTCAGATTGACCCACTGAATGATAAGAAAATTGTATTATCTAAAAGCTAAAAACCCAGGAAGCAGCTGCCATACTTCTGAGGCCAGTGGTTGCAGGGGACTAGTCATTAAAAACTGCACCTGGTAACAAATGGGATGGGCAGATGCAGTTGAATGTTGAAGTGGACTCTGCTGTCCCCCACCAGTAGCATAAAACTTCATTTTCATTCATTAAAACAGAAAATCCAATAAGCCTCTTCCTTCACATACTCTGCCCAGCTGTTTACATGACATATTAGAAAATGAAATATGTGCAAAATCAGCAGATGTGCACCAGCAACGATTTTTCTGGCCCTGCCTTGCATCAAACTTCCACAACAGGAGGAGTTTTAAATGTGATTTGTCAGGGGAGAGCTTTTCGGCAGGAAACTGCAAAGAAAGAAATGTGGGAATATAAGAAGAATGCACATATTTATTCTTATGGATCATGATCCAAGAGTTGCTAGCAGGGCTGAATGTCAAAGCAATAGGTTGCAACCAATAGAGATAATAATAATAATAATAATAATAATAATAATAATAATAATTTATTAGACTTGTATGCTGCCCTCTCTCCCTAAGGACTCAGGGCGGCTCACAGTATAAAACACAATACAATAATTTACTTAAAAAATAATTAAACAATACAAGCCCAATAATAATAAAAATAATTAAAATTACTTTAAAAAGAAAGACCTGCCCCTTAGTTCAGTCCAGACCAGCCTGCTGAAAGAGCCAGGTCTTCAGGTCCCGGCGGAAGGAGCGGAGATCAAGGGCCAAACGAAGGCCCAAGGAGAGCTGATTCCACAGGGTGGGTGCTCCCATAGAGAAGGCCCTACCCCTGGGCACTGCCAGCCGACAATGTTCATCCCACCCCCCCAAAATTGTACTCTTGATAGAAGTGATTCCTTCTTTGCCTTATACACCCTCATGTTCGTTCCCTCCCCCCCCCATCCCAAATATAAATTTTTGGAGAGTTCAGCAAAGAGTTCTGTTCAGCAAGATAAGACTACTTATTTCATCCTTAAAACAGCTTACTGTAGTTGATATTATTAAGTGCCAGAATGTACCTTAATCCTGAAGGATTACAAATGATCATCTCAGTGCTTGTTTTAAAAATTGACTGGAAAGAGAGAGAGAAAAGATCAAAATTATATAGATTTTCTTTATAATTCTCTGAGTATCTTAGCAAACTGTTGATGGAATTTGATTAGGGACATTATTGTCTCAGTGTAATCTGCTCTTTGACTCCCAAAGCTATTTTCCTTAACTGTTCCTAATAAAAATTGAGAAAACATATAATGAGAAAGGAAAACTTTGGAGTAACAGCTGCTGAAATAGGGCTGTCGTTCAGATAAATAAATATTTATTGAATCAACCAAACAAGCTTAATTGACAATCCAATTCTAGCAAGTGGGTATAAACCACAGAATAACTTTAAATAAACAGTTTAAACTAGTAGTGCCTTCTTATAGAAGAAAAGGAAACTTAATGGACTATATTACATTACAATTATATCATTTAAATATTCCTCCTATATAATTAAGCCAGTAGCTTCTGCTCATATGATTTTAAAAAGTCAATTTAACTTGGTCACAGGAATGAATCTTGCTGAGGATTGCATTTATATAGTTTCTTGACTGCTTACTAGTAATAGAAGGGCTAAACTTGAAAGAGACTAGAGCTACAGTGAATAAATGGGATTAGAGTCAAGGTATTTTTTATTATTTATTTATTTTTATTTATTTATTTGTCAAGTGATTATAAGATAATATGTATAAGTATAAACATAGTTATGAATACATGAAATGGATACATATAGGAAAAATAAAAATAAACAATAGGACAGGGACGGTAGGCACATTGGTGCGCTTATGCACGCCCCCTACAGACCTCTTAGGAAAGGGGTGAGGTCAATAGTAGACAGTCTAAGGTTAAAGTTTTGGGGGTTTGGGGAAGAAACCCCAGAGTCAGGTAGAGTATTCCAGACACTGACCACTCTGTTGCTGAAGTCATATTTTCTGCAATCAAGTTTGGTGCGGTTAACCTTGAGTTTGTATCTATTGTGTGCTCTTGTATTGTTATGGTTGAAGCTGAAGTATTCATTGACAGGTAGGACATTGCAATGTATGATTTTATTTATTATACTTAGATCGGACCGAAGGCAGCGTAGTTCTAGGTTGTCTAGATCTAAAATTTCAAGTCTGGTGGCATAAGGTATTCTGCAACGAGTAGAGGAGTGGAGAACTCTTTTTGTGAAATATTTCTGGACTTTCTCAACTGTGTTAATATCAAAAATGCCAAGTGGAAAAAAAGAGAAGTCTCTCCTAATAGAAACATAGAGGTTCACCCACAAAGTGATCTTAAAGATAGAAGATAGAAACGAATCAGTTTTATTCCAACCAGAATCAGTGTTGCTCTTCGATCCTGATCTATCCAGTAAACTGTGAAAAAAAAAATCTTTCTAAAATAGGAAGAGCAAGGTGTCTGGGACTTACTTGCTGCTTTGAATTATTTGTAAAAATGATAAAGCTGAGATACAAATAAAACAAAACAATAAAATAAAACAAAATCAATAAAACAAATCAATAAAATAAATCAAATTAAAATAAAATAATTATTGGGAATAGCCAGAATTAACTGTTAGTTTCTCAAAATGAAATATTCTCTACTGGAAGCCAATATTTGTGTTCTGCTGATTAAAGCATGCCCTAGAATAGTGGTCTCCAAGTTTTCCAACTTGGGGGCCCAGCCTGGAAGTGTGTTTGTGAGAGGCAGGTGCACACGTGCACATACAGCTCCATGTGTGTGGGTGGCAGGCACAGGCACCCTTTAATCACGTGAATGGAGCTTCACACATGAGTAGAGGGTGTTTGTGCTTGTTGTGCAA
The DNA here is from genome assembly GCA_009733165.1 of Naja naja. Taxonomy (NCBI): domain Eukaryota; kingdom Metazoa; phylum Chordata; class Lepidosauria; order Squamata; family Elapidae; genus Naja; species Naja naja. The sequence goes on from CM019148.1 coordinate 210,999,016, forward strand.
AGCTCTACTCGCTTGAGCGGCAGACACTTTTGTGCTTGTTCACAAAGCTCTACTTGTGCGAGCGGATGGCACTTGAGCAGAGGGCGGGGCTGGCGTTCCGGCGGTGCTACGCGCGATCTGGAAGCTCCCGGATCGCCGTAGATATCTTCTCTGCTGGACGGTCCATTTGGATCTAAACCGTCCCGAAGAGACAGTACAGTTAAAGAGCACATCCTGTCGATCCACTTGCATGAGTACAAGTGCTCCCCACTTGTGCGCGTGGAGTTTTACGCATTCTTGCCCCTTGTTCCTACAAGTGGAGCTTCAATTGTGTGCGCTTGCCCATCTCTCCCAGTAGTGACTCCCGTGGCCCGGGAGTTGGAGATCCCTGCCCTAGAAAGTTACATTCTCCTGCTGAAGCACATATATATATATATATATATCACCTTCATTTATCTCAGATTACTCTACAGACAAACCAGGGTTCCATAAACAAAGAAGTCCTATGTGTTAGATATTCCTTTTTGTTTCCAGGGATTCCATGGGGCACACATTTCAAGTCCTGAAATGCTAACATTATTCAGGATGATTTATTAGGCAGTTTGTCTCGATTATGAGGGAGGATGGGAAAACAAAACAAAACCAAGCATCTATGTAGGAGTCTCCAAGATTCACCTGCAGATTGTTTCTCATCTCTTCCCATCACTCAGTTGATTAGTGGTAATGGAGTAGGATGAACTTAAGAGTGTATAAAACTGCATTTCTTCCTCACTCCAAAGGTATCATGCAGCACTGAACTTCTAAATTACTGCTAGATTGTAGACAGAGGTGGTATTCAGCAGGTTCTGACCAGTTTTGAAGAACCGGTAGCAGAAATTATGAGTAGTTCAGAGAACCAACAAATACCACCTCTGACTGGCCCCGCCCCCATCTATTCTCTGCCTCCCAAGTTCCAGTTGATTGGCTGGGTCTTCTTTTGTTGCCCTGCAGAGGAGAACGGAACTGGAAAGCAGGTTGGTGGGGTGGAGAGGGAATGGGGATTTTACAGTATCCTTCCTCTGCTACGCCCACCAAGCCACACCCACCAAGCCACACACCCCAAGCCAGGCCACACCCACAGAACCGGTAGTAAAAAAATTTGAATCCCACCACTGATTGTAGAGCAAACCTGATCTCAGAGTGCCTTGAGAAACTTGTTCTCACACAAGGCTACAGAAACAAGAAAACCATGTAGGTTTGGCACTTGGAGAGCTCACCTGGTCATGTGCTTTTCAACATTAGGATGAAATGTATGGTATTACTACTTAAATTATGCAGTAATAAATATTTCTAATGCATCCAATCTGCATCTATTATTTGTATAATAATTTATAGTCATTTGCACCTAGGCATATTAATCAACATCTGAAAAAGATTTGCAGATGCCTGTCTTTTTGTCTACATGCTGTGAAAATGATCAAACCAGTTCTGATCCTCATTTTTAATTCTGCACCAAAATGAAAAGCTATATGTATTTCCTGATTTAATAAACAGATCTGAAAGAGTTTTACCTCTCAAATCTTGAAAATATCTTATTTTTAATCTGATAAAGATTACGGTTCTCTCCCCTGCATTTTTTTTAATGAGTGGGGTGGTGACAAGATGCATGTCTACAATAAAGCCATTTTTATAGAAGTTTTTTTTAAATTACATTTATATGCCGCCCTTCTCCAAAGACTCAGGGTGGCTTACAAATTTTGGGACACAACCCAATGTGCTTAACAAAAGAAGTTGCCCAACAGTCAGTAAAGGAGATAATAAAATTCCACTCTCACCCAAATTTTAGTTTCCTTAGAACAATCAGTCTGAAACTCAGCAGCTAGATCCCCATATATCATATTTTTTTTTCAAACAAGAGAAATAATAATTTCCTTGATCAGTAGTTAAAACATAGATATATACAAAAATAGAGCAGTATCAGTTATTACTGTGAGGAAGAACTTTGTGGTTATTCAAAGATTAAAATGACACTTAATACTTGTTATTTAGAAATTTTACGGGTTCCTTATTACAATTTTGAACAATTTCAGGCAAGTTCAGTTTCATGACTTGAAAACAGTATTCAGTTCTTAATTAACAAAGCAAAATTAGATAGCTGAAACAGTCATAAGTATCTCCTGCATATCTTTTAAAAATGACTTTAAAAACAATGATTACATAGAATGTTTGAATCTTAATATGTATAATAATGGCATTCTAGGAAAGGCGCATGCATATGTGATTAGTCTGATTACAATGTAATAATCACTCATCATTGGTAACTATTATAACATTGTAAAATATTATTCAGTAAACTATAAAATTCACAAACCTAATTGAAAATGCTAGTTTAGCATAATTCCCACAAGCCATCATTCTTTAAGATTGTAAAATGAATTAGGTTCTCGTGGAGCTATTAATTGATACTGACAGCAATAACCACTTGAATGAAACTCCAATTATGAGCAGTAATTAATCACTTTTACTGTCATTTGTGGTGTCAAGCAAAATTCAATAAAGTTCTAAACACTAAAGTGAGAGAGGGAGAGAGGAGAGGAAGGAAGATAACTTTTGTGGCTGACCGTATTTCATTTTTTAATAAAAAAATTTAAGAAAAAATACATTGAAAAGACAAAAACTAATACAAATTAAAATAATGAGAGAAAATAGAAAATGTAGAAAAAAGAAGACAAAATAGAAAAGAAAAAATAAATGTACAGTAAAGAACTGTAGAAATGACTCCCCCTTCATCACAAGTGGAAACAATTTTAGTAAATTATCACCTCTTAAAATACAACAAACAACCTCTTCTTTCCATATTCCATTTCTTATTTATAAACAAATCCTTAATGCCTCACAATTTGGTCTTGATCAGCAAAGTCCATGAAAGATTACCAGTTATAACAAGCTATGTTAACCTTGATGAAATAAACCAACATAATATTCATTTCTTTTACTTTTGACAATCTTGATCTTTAATCCCTTCAAATAATATCCTAGAACTTGATTTATTTTCATTTTCTCATTGTTCTCACAATTTTTTCAGAGCTTAATGTCACTCGCTGTGTTTCAAACAAAATCAAATGCCTTCTTTTTGGTAGAATCATGTTATTTAAAGCATGGTATTTTTTTCATAATAAACAGGACATTGGACTTTTTGTTCTATTCCCCGATATTATATTTTATCTGATTTCTTTTATCTGATATATTGACATATTATAGCTCGTTTAAAGCCCCTTATATTAAAAAGCACGATGATGTATTTAATGAAAAGTATAACTTTACGGCAGATGGATCATTTTAAGAATAAATCTTTATTATCTAGTTATTTCTCAAATTTAAGAAAAGGCAATGGCCCAGGAAGGTGGTACCATATGAGGTAGGTTCTCTAGAGGTTACAGGGGAGCAAAAAATCTAGTAGGGATCAGCAGTGTACTTAGAGAAAGGTCTGAAATAGAAAACGAAAAGCAATTAATATTCTCCATCTTAGGAGTGTCAAATAACAAATAAAAAGTTAGGTTTTTAAGAAAATCTTGAGAGAAGAGTTGGGTTAAGCTGGAAGCCCTACCCTGCACTATGTGGGAAGTTTATGGTCTTGGTAGCCATGGGACTTCGTTATTGACAATTGTTGTTCTGTGATATTGTATTGCTGTTTTAATCTTTTTATGGGAAAAAGGAAATGTATGCTGCTCAGAACCTTCCTTGACTGGAGTGGCAATAATCTCCTGTAAGTACATAAGTAAGTAAATTTAAGCAGAGATGAGACCTGGGAGGCTTAGTAAAAGAGACTTAAGAGGGATTTACAAGAGTGGGCTGATTGTGCTAGAGTCACAGTCAACTAGTGCTTTTACCAGCATAAGTCAGTTATCTTTGAGGGAGGTATGCGGTCAAGAAATGTGAAATATAAATAAATAAAACTTCGCAGCCAGAAGGCTAGAAAGGAGCAAAGGAGCATGGCAAAGAAGAGGTATAAAGGAAAGCCTGCAAAATTTGGGTAATTGCAGTGGGGGGTATTTTAAGGAAGCCAGGTGATTTCTGGCTCTGGCTCAGGATAATAGCCCTTTGGTGTTGGCTCTTAGGGTTTTCTTTTTCATGACCACCTAATTTAACCCTTTCTTTGATCTTTTAGTGTTATTGCAACCACACTCAGAGACAGAAGTGGAAAGAGCAATATGGGGCTCTGATGGGGATATCAATCCACCCCCAGCAGGTTGAGCACTGTGATGGCCAAGTCCACCGGAGGCAACTGACTGCAGAAATCAGCCCAGAGTTAGAGACAGCAAGACAGCAAGTTGATTGCATCTGGATCTGGGATCAGGATTGATAGAGTTAACACAGAGGTGAAGCTAGAATAAAATGGTTTATAGGAATTGTACGGTGAAAGAAAGTAAGAATATTCAAAACCTATAGAATGAAGTTAGGCAGATAAAAATAAAACTCAAAATAGAAATAGAACAGAATATATAAGATTAAAGTAGCTTATAGAAATAGGAGACCTGACAGAGAAACTGTAAATAAGAAAAGGATAGTCTTTCTTTTATAATGAAAAACTGCTTATTTTCTAATAAAACATTTCCCCTTTTTAAAATGGAAGTCATCAGAATTTTGAATACAGAATAAAAACTGACAAGAACATTCTAATAGTAGTTTGTTAATTGATTAGTCTTAATGATCATATAAAAACGAAAATAGAATATATGATCTGATTTCAGGGTAAAATAAAGAAAAGAAAACATGGTAATAAAATACGTATGCAGTAAAGTGTAAAGAATCAGTATTCAGCTAAACTACATTCTTTTTACATGGTACGCTGATCTGTTCAATGTGAATGGCTTTTTAACTTCTTTGGGTACTTTGTTTAAAAAATTATCTTGCCTGCGAGGCAGTTGGAAGCAAATAGTGATAGAAAATCCATGTTGTGAAATAACGTTGGTAAGTTGACTTATCGAGGAATTCTAATATTTAGAATGAAAAAACAGAAAGAGAAGAGCAAAGACAAAAGTGCAGAAATTAATAAAAGGAAAAAAGGGATAATTAAGAAGTGACTTCCAATTTTCCTTTATAGCAGTCATAAAAATAAATGTTACTCTGTGACAGCATTGTTTACATTTTCTTTATTATTTACTAGTTTTATATCATTTTTATATCTATTATATGTCATAACATCATTTTTTTTCTTTCTCGCAAACATCAGTAAGATTTTCCAATCATCATTAAAATTAGATAAATTCTATCCCTAATTAAAAGAGCCTTGGTGGCTCAGGCTTTTAATTGCCTGCCCTTAAGTTCCAGCTGCCTACAACTGCTGTAGGCTCGAATCCCACCAGGCTCAAGGTTGACTCAGCCTTCCATCCTCTCGGGGTAGGTAAATTGAGGACCCAAGATTGTTGGGGGCAATTAGCTGACCTTGTAAAAATGCCGCTTAGTAATAAGCAGGCATATACAATGGAATGAAGGCTATTGCTGAGCACACTGGGTTGTATCCCCCAAAAATTGTAAGCAGCCTGAGTCTTCGGAGAAGGGCGGCATATAAATGTAATTTAAAAAAAAAAAGCAATTTGGCTGACTCAACAAGTTTCATCATCTTTACTACTTTTAGTATCCTTTATTATCCATTTCCCCATTGTGGGTAAAGTTGAATTGTTCCACCTGTGCATATAACAACCTTGCTGCATTTATCATATATAAAAACAAAGTTCCACATTTTTTTCCTAGCTGCTCATCCATCAATCCCTAAAAAGATCCTCTGCTTTCAATTGGATATGAATTTTTAGATCTTCTGTATTATTATATGTATTCGATGATGTGACTTTTTTTACACATCCACCAAGCATGTGCACTTACAACAACAAAAAAAATCATTTTTTAACTAGTAACTTACATAAGCGTTGGAGACTCTGAAGTACACACTCTTTAAAGATTCAGTATCAAGACATCATAATCATCCCTATAGCTCCTAGTTATTTTAGTGCTTCCAACATTCAATAAATAAAACATGGTTATGAAACTCCCACAGTACAAGCTAATACACAGACTAACTTTTGCCTCTAGTTCAGAGTTCTTACAATGGCCTCCTAAAATGATCTCAGACAAGACAGAAGACCTTTGGGTTTAAAAGTTGTGGTTGATTTGATTTTCTATTTTGACCTGGACCGTCGGCAGTTGTGAGAGAGCTGCTGATTGTGGACTATTTCCTGATTACTATCACAGCCTGTTCCTTGTATTGTATTTCCATCTTGCAATTGTTCCATTTTTCAACTGCCTCCTGTATCGACCTGCCCTGAGATGTATTTACCATGCCTGCCTACTCCCCACTGGAATTACAGGCCCTCCAGGCGGTTCCCCTGTCTGTGAAGTGGCCCCCTACGCTGTCAAGAGCTTACCTTAATGACGGATCTTGAGATCCCGAGAGGTGGCATGCCACGACTAAGGGGCTAAATTTTAAATTCGATAGGAAGGGGAAACTTTTAAAAATTTTAATTGCTCGTCTTAAGGGGTTAGGGAGGGGGATAAATGGGTCTTTGTGCAACCCAGTTCATGGCGGGCGTGGCGGGGGGTTGGGGGCCGGCGGGGCTCCGGGGTCTGAGGTGGAGACCGCGATCCCCAGGGTGGTTGGAGTTGGCAGGAGACGGCGAGGCATAGGGCCATATCATGTGTTGGGAGCACGCACCCGCCATCTTTGTGCGGTCGCTTGCTCCGACCCTATGGCCTCCTCCCAAGGGGGCATGGGAATTGGGACCCCTGGGCTTAGGCTGGTGTATTTTAATGCCAGGTCCGTGGCTAACAAGTCCACCCTCCTCCGTGAGGTCATTGAGGAGGAGGCTGTGGACCTGGCTTGTATTACCGAGACCTGGTTGGGCCCAGAGGGCGGTGTCCCTCTGGTAGATCTGTGCCCTCCAGGTTTTTGGATGGTGCACCAGCCGCGGACCCAGGGCAGGGGTGGTGGGGTGGCCGTGGTTATTCGGGAGACCCTGTTTCCAAGGGAGGTCACTGTTCCAGAGATAGGTGGGAGTGAGACACTCCTCTTGAGGTGGGGGCCCAATGGTCGGGTGGGCTTGCTGCTCGCATACCTTTCACCCAGCTGTGTGACAGCAGCCCTGCCTGGGCTCCTTGACGTCCTCTCGGGGGTGGCGGTGGAGTTCCTGGGTCTTATAGTCCTGGGGGACTTCAATCTGCCCTCCTTGGGGGGTATGTCGGGTTTGGCCCAGGAATTCATGGCTTCTATAGAAGCCATGGGCCTGACCCAATTAATTCAGGGCCTGACTCATGAGGTGGGAAACACTCTTGACCTAGTTTTTGTCTCTGAGCAGTGGCGTAGTGACAGAGGGCAGGCCACTGTTGTGGCTTTGCCCGTTCCATGGTCTGATCACTATCTCCTATGGCTGGACTTCCAACAGGCCACCCCCCACTGCTGGGATAAGGAACCGCCTAGATGGTTCCGCCCCAGGCACCTTATGGACCCGGAGCGGTTCCAGGCGGAACTGGGGTCTCTTCCCTCTTCCCCTGCCCACAGCTCTGTTGAGGATCTGGTGGCCGCTTGGCAACAGGCCGCGTCGGATGCCCTCAACAGGGTTGTCCCCATGCGACTCCTCACACGTCGTGGATCCCGGATGGCTCCTTGGTACTCGGAGGAGCTCCGGGAGATGAAACGCTGTCGGAGGGGCTTAGAGAGCAGGTGGAGGTCTACCCGCTCCCAGGCTGATCGAGCCCAGCTAAGAGCCCATATTAGGACTTACCTGGTAGGTATGAGAGTGGCGAGAAGGTCTTATCTCTCCGCTCTCATAGCGTCCGCAGATAACCACCCAGCCGCCCTGTTTCGGGTTACCCGTTCCTCCTTCGTTTAGGGAGGCGGACCCATTGGAAGGGCTGAGGAGTTTGGTCAATATCTGTCAGATAAGATCGTTCGAATTCGGGGTGGGTTGTCCTCTGATTTGCAGTGGTCTGAGGAACGGGATACAGGCAGTCTGGCCAGTGTGATCTGGGATGAGTTCGATCCTGTTTCCGAGGATGAAGTGGACGGGATCATGCGACGCCTGAGTTCCACCACGTTTGTTGGACCCGTGCCCGTCCTGGCTGGCTTATGCCGCCAGGGAGGTCACCTGCGGTTGGCTCCAGGCAGTTGTCAACGCTTCGTTAAGGGAGGGTGTCTTTCCTTACTCCTTGAAGGAGGCGGTGGTGAGACCCCTCCTGAAGAAGCCTGCCCTGGACCCGACCGTGTTAGATAACTTTCATCCAGTCTCCAACCTTCACTTTTTAGCGAAGATTGTTGAGAGTGTGGTGGCTCGGCAGTTTCCACTTTTCCTGGATGAAGCGGACTACCTGGATCCGTATAAATCGGGCTTCCGACCTGGTTTCAGCACGGAGACGGCATTGATTGCACTGATGGATGATCTCTGGAGGGCTCGGGACGGGGGCTTTTCCTCTGTCTTGGTCCTATTAGACCTCTCAGCGGCTTTTGATACCATCGACCATGGTATCCTTCTGCGAAGCCTCGGGGGGGTTGGGTATGGGGGGCACTGTACTTCAGTGGTTCACCTCCTACCTCTCGGGGCAGTCGCAGTCAGTATTGGCAGGGGGACAGAGGTCGTCCTTGAGGGTGCTCTCTTGTGGGGTCCCTCAGGGGTCGGTTCTCTCCCCCCTGCTATTTAACATCTATATGAAGCCGCTGGGTGAGATCATCCGTGGTTTCGGGGTGAGTTTCCATCAGTACGCAGATGACACCCAGCTGTACATCTCCACCCCGAGCCAGATCGGTGATGCCCTCTCCCTGATGACCCAGTGTTTGGATGCAGTGCGGATCTGGATGAACGGAAACATGCTTCGTCTCAACCCGGCCAAGACTGAGTGGCTGTGCATATCAGCGTCTCGGCCCAGTCAGGAATGTCCATCTTTGGCCATAGGGGGAGTGGTGTTACCCCCTGTGGATAGGGTGAGGAATCTGGGGGTCCTCCTGGACATATGGCTCCGGTTGGAGGAGCAGGTGGGGGCCGTCGCCAGGGGGGCCTTTGCCCAGCTCCGCCTAGTTCGCCAACTACGCCCTTTCCTGGACCAGGCCGCCCTGAGCACGGTTACTCACGCCCTTGTTACCTCTAGACTCGACTACTGCAACGCTCTCTATTTAGGACTGCCCTTGCATACCATCCGGAGATTGCAGCTGGTGCAGAATGCGGTGGTGCGGGTGGTGATGGGAGTTTCCCGATTCTCCCATGTTACCCCCCTCCTGCGCTGCCTGCATTGGTTGCCAGTTGCACTCCTGGTGGGATTCAAGGTTTTAGTTTTAACATACAAAGTCCTACATGACATGGGTCCTCAATATTTAAGGGAGCGACTCCTGCCGACATCGAATACTAACTGCCCTGTGCGAGCACATAGGCAAGGACTCCTTGGGGTCCCGTCAGCCAGCCAATGCCGGCTGGCAGTCCCCCGACGACGAGCCTATTCTATCGCGGCCCCTGACCTCTGGAACCAACTTCCCTTGGAGCTCCGCCTGGCCCCTGACCTCCGCACCTTCCGTCATGATTTGAAGACCTAGTTGTTTGCCCAATCCGGGTTGTGACCCTCTTGGGTGGGGTGGTTTTATTCTTTTATTCTTTTATTTGTATTCTCTTGGGGCTTGTTTAGTTTAATTTTTTCTTAACTATTTATTGTTGTTGCTGTTTTTAGTTGTGAGCCGCCCTGAGTCTTCAGAGATGGGGCGGCATGCAAGTCCCATTAATAAATAAATAAATAAATAAATTTTGAAAAGCTGATGTACTGTAATTTGGGGGTGTAAAACTGAAAGTAAGGCACTAGGCTAGTTATAGAGATACCAAACAGGCTGCAATCAAAGGAGCGGATTATTATTTTTTGAACTGATTTCAAGCAACAATCAAACAAATAATTGCAGTTAATTTTTCTCATGTTTATTTTCTTCTTAACAAATATATATTTTAAAAAATAGTTTTTCATTGTTCCAACTTCAATTTTGAATGCCATCCTCCAAAAAAAATAGCAGAAGGATTGTTGTAATGTAATCTTCTTAAACCTGAACAAGGCTGCTTTATTATCAGAGCAATTGTCATTTTCCATCTCATTTGAAATCTTTAATATTAAGCTCACAAGCATATACAGATGGAGAAACAAGCATGGACATTTTAAAAGTGTGGCTTTCATAGAAGTGCTTGATCTGATTGGTCAAACACCTGTTTTCTTCCCTACATCAAAAAAAAAGTAATGGAAATGCAAATACAGAGAAACCAGACACAGCAAAATTCAGGAACTTTAGAAGAAATTGCAATTCTTATACTGTTATACCCAGGGGTGGGATTCAAAATTTTTAACAACCAGTTCTGTGGGAGTGGCTTCGGTGGCAGGCATGGTTTGGTGGTCATGTGACTGGATGGACATGGCTTGGTGGTCATGTTATTGGCTGGGTGTGGCCAACTCAATATCACTCACATTGAGGCACGCATATCCTCTCCTGGCCTCTCATGATTGTGGGGGTGCTGCAACAGTCGTAAGTGTGAAAAATTGTCATAAGTCACTTTTTTCAGTGCCATTGTAACTTTGAATGGTCATTCCACACAAGCAAAGTTTCAGCAAAGTAGGGGAAAAAAACTCCAGAGAGGTTCCTGAGACAGGAAGTCTAGTCCTGCCAAGAATGTAATAAGGGTTAACGGAGAGTCAGTTTCTGTAAACAACCCAGAATGTTTCCTTCCTGTCTTCCTTACAGGATTAAGCCAGTAATTTCTTCTAACAACCGGTTCTCCGAACTGCTTAGAATGTTAACAGCCGCTTCTAGCAAATAGGTGCGAACTGGTAGAATCCCACCCCTGGTTATACCTCTGAGTCTCCGCACAGGTGTAGCTCACTCCTCTTATTCTGCCAAGAACAGGAAGGGGGACAGTTGGTATCCACTCTTTTTGCCTCCTCCATGTAGCTGCAGCATAAGGGAGCAAATTATGCCAGCAATGTTCATAATTGCTAACCTTCTGAAGGAACCTGCTTAGAGAGTTCCTTATCGAGATATTGATAGATATGGGGAAGGTATCAAAATTGACCTAAATGTACACTAGAATCCATGGTGGAGGCCATCCCCATGCAAGAGCCTTGCTTAGCAGCTATGTGCAAATTTTAATCAGATATACAATATTTTGATAGTGGATTAACCTGACCTTTTGAAGGGAGAGAACCAGTTTCCCCCCACTTTTTCTTATATGAATCCTTCTCTCTTGTTCCAATTTTGAAATAATTTAAGATTTTTTCCCCTTAATCCATTCTATAAATGTTTTTGTTAATGCTAATTCCAACCAGTATATATAGATAAATTTGCTACAGCTGTGCATATGGAGAATCTCTTTTGGAGATTATTGGATTAATATTTTTGGAGATTACCTAGAAAATCTGAGGCACAGTTGTGTTGTTAGTTGTCAAAGAACCAGCTTTGGATTTTTTTTTCTTTTTTCTTTTAGCTTTGATTACATTTGATTTGTCTCAAAGGCTCTGAAATAAAGTAGCTAAATTTTTCTTCTTGTTCAGATAGTTCTAATAGGATTACATTGTCTTTCATGCACTACGTCTTTGAAGTAATATATCAAATCCAAGATCCTGCATCCGGTTTCCACAGCTTCTCTATACAGTACTATCAAAAATTATAACCTTATCGTGCAATTCACCATCATATATTAACCTTTTTCTTTCATTCTTGATGTATTCCTGGAAAAAAATAAATAGCTATACATGATAGGACCAATTGTTACTCCAAGGGGTTTGTGGAAAGCTACCTCTAAATTTGCTAGGTTTGTATCCTACAGCTTGCTAATAGAATCCCAATTCAGAATTCTGAGTAGAAAGTGTGAATAGATGAACTGTAGACCTACAGTTCTGGGATCTTAGCATCTGGTAAAGTAGAAAGAAAAATGCATTTGTCTAACACTTGTAGTACTCTCAAATCTTTCTCAGGCTCCTTAATACAAAACTCAGAGTTGGCATGCAACCCTTACTCAGCAGAGGCTCTGCTTAGATTCTCAGCATTGTGTTTATATCAGAGACAGGCAGTGGTGGGTTTCCAAATTTTTTCCTACTGGTTCTATGAGGCCACGCTTTGCCCGCTTCGTGCTTGTGCGCAGGGCTCAAAGACCAATCTCTGTGTGAGCTGAGCTGTTTTTTTACCTCAGCTGAGGTGCGGCAATCCATTCTGCCACACGAATCAGCCGAGCTAAAAAGCAAGGAAATATAGGAGAGGTAACAGCGGGGGCGGGTGGGCAGGGCCAGCCAGAGGTGGTATTTGCCGGTTCTCCAAACTACTCAAAATTTCCGGTATGCTAGAACATGTCTGAACCGGCTGAATACCAGCTCTGTATATGAAGAAGATGCTCTATCACTGGAGGTTTTCAAAATGAGACTGGACAGCCATGTGTCTGGAATGATATAGGATCTCTTGCTTGAGAAGGAGGTTGGATTAGAAGACTTCCAAGGTGCCTTCCAACCCTATTCATGTACTGATCGCCCTGTACGCTCCCACAGGCAGGGCCTCCTTGGGGTACCGTCGGCCAGACATTGTCGGCCTTCTCTGTGGGAGCACCCACCCTGTGGAACCAGCTCCCTCTGGGTCTTCGTTTGGCCCCTGATCTCCGCTCCTTCCACCGTGACCTGAAGACCTGGCTGTTTCAGCAGGCCAGCCTGGACTGAACCAATGGGGGGACGGTCTTTTTTAAGGTAATTTTAATTAGTTTTTAATGATTATTGGGCTTGTATTATTTAATTTTTTTTTAATTAATTTATTGTATTGTGTTTTATTCTGTGAGCCGTCCTGAGTCCTTAGGGAGAAAGGGCGGCATACAAGTCTAATTTTTTATTATTATTATTATTATTATTATTATTATTATTATTATTATTATTATTCCATGTTCTAAGAATAAAGGAAGGTTGTTGCTTTTTCAACAAAATAAGATTTCTCTAATACATGTGCCCAGAGCTAGCTGGAGTCGGGCAGTGCCTAAACTGAATTAAATAAACAGAAAGAGACTGCATGAAAAATACACATAGGCTACAAAGCCTTTCTGATAACAACATGCCTTTGTTTCTCACTGAGATGACAACAGTCTTCTGCAGTATTTCTTTCATTTATGATGCCAGAATCAAGGGAATAATAGAACTATTTCTTTTTCATCACATCAAACCAAAGATTTCTGTTCTCTGCAAGCTCTTACAAGCCATTTTACAAACTCTTATAAGAGGGTAAGCTACACGTAAATCTGTGGAAAATACACATCACAAAGCTACTACCATCCCCCGCTCCTTTCAAATTCATCAATCTCAATCTGGCCTAAATATAATTAACACAGGAGCACTTTTTCCATACTTACCACTTTTGTTTTTAAAACCCTTAAAATTAATTAACAGCTGCATAAAATAAATCTCATATAAGAAGATAGTGTAGGATAAGAGAAACGAAGCAGTGACATCTCTGTACAGCCCAGATAAATAATTGCAGAGTTGAATTCTCTGTAACATGCTAACTTTTTCTACCATTATGAATTTAATTTAAGAACTCTGTCCACAGTTTCTTTTAACTCATATGAGGATGAAGTGGTTGACAGAAAAGCAAATAAAGATTCCCCTCCCCCCCCAATGACTTATTACAATCTGTCATCCTACAGATGTGCTGGCTTGAAAGTTCCAGAATTTCAAAATTTTAAATTTCAACTAGCAATGGGATAGGGTGAGGTGGGAGCCTGGGATGGGTTTGTTGCACACATCTGAGAAAAATGGTTGAGAGACATCAAGTTTTTGTTTCTACTGTTTGTTGTTTTTAGCATTGAGGTGAGCCAATCAGAGTTGTTTCCTTAAGAGGGGCAGCCATATTAATATTGCAAATACATACATGGTTACACACATGCACATTATTTTCATACTTGAAGTCCTACTCAACAATTTCTCTTCAGATGTTTATATTTAAATGCTTGGAAAGAAAGAATGGAGCTATGGCCACTGCTCTTTCAATGGGTTATTGAATCTTCATCCTCCCTGTGTTGAAGTGACATCTGCAGTACTGGTAGTCCTCAACGTACGACTACACTTAAGCCCAAAATTTGTGTTGCTAAGTGAGAAATTTGTTAAGCGATCTCTGTCCCATTTTATGACTTTTCTTGCCACATTTGTTAAGCGAAGCACTGCAGCTGTTCAATTAGTAATTGGTTGTTAAGTGACTCTGGCTTCCCCACTGACTTTACTTGTCAGAAGGTTGCAAAAGGAAGTCATATGACCCCGGGACACTGCAATTGTCATAAGTGTGAGTCAGCTGGGAAGCATCCGAATGTAATCATGCGAGCATGGGGGATGCTGCCATGGTTGCAAGTGTAAAAACATGGTCATAAGTCACCTTTTTCAGTGTTGTTGTAACTTCGAACAGTTACTAAATGAACTGTTGTAAGTCAAGGACTACCTGTATCAGAGGTAGCATTCAGCAGATTCTGACCAGTTCTGGAGAACCGGTAGCAGAAATTTTGAGTAGTTTGGAGAACCGGCAAATCCCACCTCTGACTGGAGGTTTTACAGTATCCTTCCTCTGCCACGCCCACCAAGCCACACCCACAGAACCAGTAGTAAAAAAAAATTGAATCCCACTACCGATCTGTATGTGTTTTAGTCTGTGTTGTGGAACTCCTGCCATGGACAGTTGGTGAGCCACAGGAAAGGGAACCACACAGTGACAGACTTAGTCATGATAACATTCAATGAGGCTTCTATTAGAAAAAAAACTATGTGACTTACCTATTCTCAAGTTGCTTCTGTTTAAATTTTGGATGTCATGCCATGGCTTTCCCGCATCCATAATGCCAGTAGTTCTTCAACATCTTCCATACTTGAGCATTTCTAACTTTAATATCAAAGTAGGTGTGGTTGCATGCTGCTGAACCTGTGTGCTTTAACAGAGAGAGAGAGAGGGAAAGAGATATTGAGATTTCATGAGCTGCTCAGAGGGAATTAGCATATACACTTGCAAAGCTAAACCCAAATGCATTAAAATAGGACCTCATAAATTGCTTTTCCAACATATTTGGAGGAAAAAAATTAACATGAATGATAATGTTGCTTATTTGCAAGGCTACCCATAAACAAGGGCAGAAGACATGTTTGTCGGATCAAACTCACTTACAGATGTTGTTAGGGATGATTGAGAGTTTACAATTGAAAGTAAACCAACCAGACAAAATTTGGAGAACATCAGTTTAATCTAGCCTTCAAACTGGCAAATCCACAGATGTGCTAGAACATCAACTTCCAGAATTTCAGCAACAGAGTGGTCAATGCCTGGAATGCAACTACCTGACTCTGTTGTTACTTCCTCTAACCCCCACTCCTTTAACTTCAAACTATCCACTATTGACCTCACCCCATTCCTAAGAGGTATGTAAGGGGCGTGCATAAGTGCACCATCGTGCCTACCGCCCCTGTCCTATTGTCCCCATTTATTTGAACCTATTTCCTGCATTCTTACTCATGTTTATACTTATATCTATTACCTTGTAAGCAATTGACAAATCAAATGAATAAAATAAATAAATAAATTTCCCAGCTGGGCATTCAGTTGGAATGCCAACCCAACTGGGATGATATTTGCCTGAGAAAGGCTGGTTAAATCTGTTCAGCCAAAGGCAGCAGCTTGCAATTTGCCACCCTCACAAATGACTTTTGAGGTGGGACTAGATTTTTTAAGTTGCTTTCTAGTCTTTGGATCTCAGAAGGAAATTCCTTCTTGGTCTGCAGTACTACAACATATATCCCAAGCCAAAGAGGTTATCATGGTTTGTGAGAATGAATTTGGGAGACAGGAGGAAGAGTCACAGCAAGGAAACAATCAGATAAGAGGCTGTGCTGACCCGTAGTCTCTCAAAATAACCCAAAACCCAAAACATGAATTAAAGTCTGGCAATGCCTTCAACTTAACTGTTTTATTAGTCACAGTTTAAAGTCCCAAAAGTAAATAATGAGGCAAAAGGAAAACAAGGGCAAACCGTCTCAGCGAGAGTTCCGAAGCAAACCAAGATAAGTAATCATACGTTCCAAGCAGATAACCGTTCCAAGCAGATAACCGGGGAAAGTCCTTGGAAAAAATGCCAACAAATATAAACCTCCTTCAAAGGAAACACTAACTTTGACTTCAGCAATTCTGACTACACAGTTACAAACTTATATACATAGCTCCCAGCTGTAAGCCCTGAGGAGGATCATGGCCCTCTCCTCCCAAGTAGACCACGCTTTTCCCTGATCCTCTCCTCCCTGCGTGCCCTGGGATGGATAGGAGATGGGCCTGATCCTCCTCTGATTGCTCAGCCGGCCTCTGCCCTTCCCCAGCCTCCTCCACCACCTCTGGAGCCACACTCCCACTCCCTGTTGGCTGTTCCTCCTCTTCCTCAGAGTCAGTCTCCACCAGGGGCATGACAGAGGCAGCTTATTGCAGAAAAGTGACAAATGTCTCAGAAGGATCCTTCTTAGGCTCATGGGCTGTAAAAGCCAACAGGGGAGACTTGCAATATTGATTTCAGCCTAGTAAGGTAGCCTGGTCAGGTAATACAACCAAATAAATAGTTATTTTATTTTATTGTAAATTTACATTAACACAAACTTAAAAATCTAATAAAGGAGAATATTTGTAGCTCAGGGCTGACATGCGGGGTCCTTGGTTCTCTCTGAGCTTCCTTATTTTTTTACAGGCGTTTCATTACCCAAACTAAGTAACATCATCAGGGCTAGATTGGCACTTAGTTTGAGTAATGAAACATCTGCAAGAAAATCCCAAAGCTGCTTTTTCAAGAGGCAACTGGACTTTCTGGTTTGACATGATTGGACAGAACTGAAGAAGCTTCAGGGGATGAGAAGTGAAACCTCATCAAAGAAAAACAAGGAAGTCCAGTTGCCTCTTGAAAAAGCAGCTTCGGGACACCCATGACCTGGATGACTGAGAATCTCCATAGACATCTGCAACAGTGGTGAGATTCAAATTTTTTTACTACTGGTTCTGTGGGCGTGGCTTGGTGGACGTGGCAGAGGAAGGATACTGTAAAATCTCCAGTCAGAGGTGGTATTTGCCGGTTCTCCTAACTACTCAAAATTTCTACTACCGGTTCTTAAGAACTGGTCAGAACCTGCTGAATACCACCTCTGATCTGCAAGAAAACAAGCAACCCAGAGAGCACCAAGGACCTCTCACTTGAAAGTCTGAAAGTACATCCCCCACCTTGCCTTTACAGCCCATGAAACGAGAGAGAGTCCTTTCTGCAATGTTTGCCCATTACTTCTGTGGGCTAAGCTGTCCCTTCACTGACAGGTCCTCTGGCAGTGGCTGTTCCCCATGTACCAAGGTCATTCCTACCTACCATTAAAAATGTCTACCTCACAGACACCCAGGCTTCCCACACAGAAAACCACTGTTTGTCTTTGCATTAACAGCTTGTGGAATGCTGTAATTATTCATGCCTTGATGTAATTTGAGGCCTGCTCTGCTTCCCCTTAGAGCCGTGCCACTTTCTATTAACGTGTCAAGCATTTTAAATGAAAGCAAACTCATAATTTTCCTCAAAATGGGTAAGCTTCATTAAAAAGCAGCAATGAGTTTAACTGACGATTTCTCTCTCTTTCTCCCCAGTTCTTTCCAAGGCTAAGGCAGCATATGGAAGAAAGGATAGAGGGATGTTTACTTTGATAACAGGCCTTGCTTGCTTGCTCTTTATTTCAGGTAGCTTGTGGGGGGGGGACAAAGCATCAAACAGATAGTCTAATTTACAAGAAGAGAAGCATGCCGACTGTAGGCCAGCAGGCTTTTGATTGGATTCCAGGAAGACAGGTGTGCACTGCTCCAATTTACAGCTAGAAGGAGAAATCAAGGTGTGTGATGAGGCCCAAGTAGCAGGGAAGGAGCCTTTCTGACAGACTTTTCCCGAGCAAGCAAATAATTCTATTCTAATGACAATAATAAAATACTCATTTTTAAATTAGGCATAGCAATTATGAAGAGCTTCCACAGATGCCCTGACAAATATAAGGTTGTTTTTAATTGTGCATTTTTTTCCTTTTTTTCTTTCAGTGCTTAGCAAAGTTAAATGGAAAAGGGGCGAATGACTAAGAGGAAAATCATTGTGTGTCACAGCAAAAAAACTCAGAGATGAGCTGGGCTCTCACAGCAATCAATCACATGATTCCTATGTATCTCCCACATATTATTCCCCGAACTTCCTCTCTGGAAATCTTGTTTGCAAAGTCTTTCATGTTTCTATTGGTCCTCCCGGTCAAAAGGGCTCAAAAGCCAGGGAAAAATGGAAAGAGGAACCATCAAAAATAAATAAATTTCCCAGCTGGAAATTTGCATAAGAAGTCATGCAAAGCTTAACAGTAAGGCTTTTTTTGTATGGGGTAGGCAACCTTTGGTGATAGGTGATTTTCTTCCTCCTCATTCTTAAAAAAAGAAACTTGCAGGGTGCAAGAAGTTAAACCTATTCCATGGTTTATGTTATTGTTTTTTGTGCACATCCTGTCAAAATGGAAAGAAACAGTAGCCCTGATTTTCAAAAGAGTGAAGAACACTGGGAGAATTAAAAAGACTTTTGGGGCCCAGTTGCTCACTTCAATATATATTCAATTGGGATTAGGTTCAGCTAAGCCTGTACAGCTAAGGCTACATGGTAAACTGAAAATCTTACTTCAGGGCTACACCATTGATATACTTATCTAACACATATAAGATATAAGGCCATAGCAGTTTGAGAGCATGCAAATGCTTGTAAGGTAAGTAAGTACCACTTTGGTGGAAAGGTAACTGTATTCCAAGCGCCTCAACATAAAGCCTCAACATGACAACAGAAGCATCTTCAGACAACCCCAACAGCTAAGAAATGGCTCCCTAGAGTCAGACATGATTGGACAGGGAAGATATTTATGTTTACCTTTACTTTAATCCCCATTCCAGTGGGCCTTCCTTCATTAACAGATTAGCAGAGATGAAAAGGACCTTGTAGGCCATCTAGTCCAACCCTCCCACACACCCAAGCAGGAGACCCTACACCATTTCTGACAAATAGCAGTCCATTTTCTTCTTGAAAGCTTCCAGTGATGAAGCTCCCACAACTTCTGAAGGCAACTTCTGTTCCATTGGTTGATTGTTCTCACTATCAGAAAATTTCTCCTTATTTCTAGGTTGAATCTCTCCTCAATCAGTTTCTATCCATTATTGCTTGTCTGGCCTTCGGGTGTTTTGGAAAATAGCTTAATCCCCCCTCCTCTCTGTGGCAGCCCCTCAAATATTGGAACCCTGCTATCATGTCTCCCCTGGTCCTTCTCTTCACTAGACTAGAATGCCTAGTTCTTGCAACCGTTCATTGTATGTTTTAGTCTCCAGTCCCCTGATCACCTTGGTTGTTCTTCTCTGAACTGTTTCTAGTGTCTCAACATTTTTTTTTATAATGTGGTGACCAAAACTGGATACAATACTCTAGGTGTGGTCTTACTAAGGCTTTACAGAGTGGTATTAGTGCCTCCCTTGATCATGATTATAAACAGGTGAGTTGCCTTCTAAAGGGCAGAATAAAGTACTACATCTAACATTTATTCTATTGTGCTACAATAGTCTTCTCTTTTTGTTTTATGGAGTTCTTCACTTTATTGTGGCTATAACAACATGCTTTTTTTTTTTACTAAATTCTGCTTCTTCTCCTTGTCAACATTTTCTGCAATACCCACCTGATAAACCACTGCTTTCTGGCTGCTCATAAAGAGATGAACTGAACAAAAAGTCATTGTTTTTTTTTTGTTACAGCAGTAGTGTTTCTATTATTTGATATTACTATTTAAGCCCAAATGATATGCTTGTAGTTGCCATGATACTGTTTAGTTGTTTATTTGTCCATCTTCCCCCCCACAAAAAAAGATTCCATTCTATTTGTTGATTGTCATCAAAGAACATTTTGCTATGCACATATAAATGAGAGTTATGTCATTGAAAAGACTTTTGGGAACACATTGTCAGGCATATTCACAACTACCTACAACTTTCTGGCACATATTCATTCTTCAACATTAGAAATGAAGGGTTGGGTATTGGATGCGTAAGCATATCCTTTTTGAAAAGATGATAGTAGGGAGAGAAGAATGCTGATTATCAGCAAGAAAGAATAAAAGACGAGAGCATCTGGCTTATAAAGCTTTAATTTCTGAGGCTGGGAATTTCAATAAAAATATTAATATTAATCACCAAAGATTGTGAAGTCTTTGGATAATTTTAAATTCATCTGTTTGAATATATATGCATGCTGAATAGCTGGATGAAAGAAGAGCCTACTTAAAAATACTGGATAAAAAGACCTATTATAATTTGGTATGTTCTTCTAACCGTCTTCTAATAAAACCCTGTTAAAAATATAAAAGGAAATTTTGTGTCTTATGTGAAAAAGAATTATTTTTTGATTCAAAATACGATGATGATTTTCTGACTTCTTGTGAATAATCAAAGATACTTCTCCAACTCTAGCCCATGGACAGTTAATCACCAGAGGTCCAACTTTTTAAACTGTTCACTCTAATCCTGAGAGTGGGTACATAGAGGAACAAAATACAGGTAGTCCTTGATTTATGACCACAATTGAGCCCAAAATTTATGTTGCTAAGTGAGAAATGTATTAAGTGAGTTTTGCCCCATTTTACAACTTCTCTTGCCGCATTTTTTAACCGAATCACTGCAGTTGTTAAATTACTAACAGGGTTGCTAAGTGAATCAGGCTTCCTCATTGACTTTGCTCACGAGAAGGTTGCAAAAGGCCATCACAGGACCATAGGACAGTGATGCCTAACCTTTTCCACATTGCGTGCCAAAAGTGCATGTGCTTGCGGGCCTGCACCCATGATACAATGTGTGCATGACTCCCTCCGCTCCCTGTGCATGCACACACGACCTCTTGCGTGCGGTCTACACGCCTCTGTGCATGCATATGTGACTCCCCTGCACTGCACGCCTCTGTGCATGCGCACGCAACTCCCCACATGCCGCATGCCTCTGTGCATGCGTGCACATCTCCCATGCGTGCGTCACCCCCCACACATGCACGGCAGATACCCAACAATCAGCTAGCTGGCAGGGAGCACACACGCATGCATAGTGGGGCTCTTCTGGGTGACCTCTCGCATGCTGGCAGAAGTGGCTCTGCATGCCACTTTTGGCACATGTGCCATAGGTTCGCCAGCATGGCCCTAAGGTACTGTGACCATCATAACTGTGAATCAGTTGTCAAGTATCTGAATATAAAACATGCTGCCGCACTCATAAGATGTGAAAATTGGTTGTGTCACTATTTTCATGCTGTTGTAACTTCGAATAGTCACTAAATGAACTGTTGAAAGTCGAAAACTACCTGTAATTGGAATGTAGAAAGCAGTCCATCCACCCAGAAAGATATAGGCCATTATCTTTCCCTACTAATAAATGATCAGATTCTCTGAGATGAAGTTTGGGGGCAGATATAAGACATGTAATGAGAAATTTAATTTTAGCAGAAATTGTGTGATGAAAGAATGTGGCACAGAGGTGTCAAACTCAAGGGCTGCAGGCTGGATCCAGCCCATGAGGTGCTTAGATCTGGCCCGTGGGGCTGTTCTGGAAACATTAAAGGATCGGCCCACAGTGCTTCTGCCAGCAAAAACGGAGCTCAGGTGGGGCCCTCCCACGCTCTGTTTTCAGCCGCAATGGCTTCAGGAGGCCATCATGGCTGAAAACAGAGCCTGGGTGGGCTGCATGCCACTTCCTTGAGCTCCGTTTTTGCTGGCAGAGGGCTGCAGGAGGCCATTGTGGCAAAAACAGAGCTTTGATGAGAGACATCGAGCTGGGCACACCCCCTGGTCATGCCCCCAGCCCTCCAAGGCCAAACACAACCCTGATGCGGCCCTCAATGAAACCTAGTTTGATACCCCTGATGTGGCAATACGTATCACAAACAGTGATTTATTGTTTATGGATAGTGTGATGTTTGTGTGATTCATCCTGCAGGTTACACCTTCTAAGTGAGGAAAATGTATGGATGACTAGACCTTAGTCTTCAGAATTCTTATTTTCAAAGACCTTTTAGGGAAACATTGAGATAAAAGCATTGCATATTATAGACCAGTCTTGACACAGAATTCTTAGTTGTTTCAAAGACCTTTTCAGAAGCAGAAATCCAAACTTGATGATATTCAAAGCATTGCATATTATAGACCAACAACCTGTCAACATTTCTCTGAATAATTAAAATTTTAGTAATAAAATAATGTATGTTGTATTTGCATATTGTACCTACTGTAATTTTATAGTTAAGGTGAAGCTTTCCTTCATCTCATATTAAAGAATATTTACATTTTTGAAAGGTGCTTTATAAAATATTCAGAGAGTTCTGATAGTGGTAGAAAAGCAATCAAACCTGTTAACACTGGAAAAGGCAAAACTACCATATATTCAAAGATGGGAAAAACTAAACTAGACATATGCTCAGTATAAGCCTGTGCTTAACAGCATGGGACTCATAATTTTGCTTCTCAACTGAATCATCCAGCAAAGAAAATGGCAAAACTCATGTTTCAGGGCAGAAATATGAGCTGAATGCATGACACTTCAAAAAGAGATTGGATAAGCAGTGTCTACAACAAGCAAACGTTTCTTTCTCGAAATAAGTTTATTCTTGGGAACAGCAATACCTAAAATGCAAGATTAATTAGTAGCTGCAGTCAGCCATAGTTCGATCCAAGAATGAATGCAAGTAATTTGGGCACAGTGTGAAATGAGCTGTATTCACACTACTATAGTCTGTATTTCAAATGCAGCTATATGATTGCTCTCATCACACCTTAAATTATAATACAGTGCCAATGATAAGCATCTCTGCAGGTGTCATTAGACAATATTTCTAATTTAGGACTAGCAGAAGTAGGTCACAGAAGTTCAAATTACCATTAGGTGGCAGCAAAAGGATATATACAACTGCATATAGTGTATTGATTATCCAGATTTTTACAGTCAAGATTAGAAACTCTACTTAATAGGTATTTTGATTTCTAAGACCTTCCTAGCATCCATCTTGGCAGTAACTCTTCTTCAAATACTTCATTCCTTGGTGTTGTTCTCCCACTACTTTCACATTATGCTATTTTATATTATTTACATATGTGGTGAGCCATACTATCCATCCCTGATAACCTATTAGTAGAGGAAATGGCAGCAAATTAGAAGCCAAACCTATCACTAAGTAAAAACCCAACTACACACAAGAGGATCTGTGTAAGAACATTATTCAGACAGCACAACCACACTGCAATAATGCCAGAAAGAGAAAAAAGACCGCCTATGCAAACAAAATGAGTACCAATAAAACTTTAACAAAAAGTGCCTGATCACAAAAACTGCAACAGCACAATCAGTACCGTGTTTCCCCGAAAATAAGACACTGTCTTATATTTTTTTTGGCTCCCAAAAACACACTAGGTCTTATTTTCGGGGTAGGTCTTATATATTTATGGTGCCAAATAGTGTCTGTGAGTGTGTGTGTGGGGGTGTTTCGCGGGTGCACGGTTGCTCCCTGAAAAGTCTTCCTGGAACTGGAGATTTACACTAGGTCTTATTTTCGGGGTAGGTCTTATATTAGGGCAGGTTTAGAAAATAGTGCTAGGTCTTACTTTCAGGGTAGGTCTTATTTTCGGGGAAACACGGTACAACCTATGGAATGAATAACACACCATACATGAAAAAAACATTTCAGAAACAACCAAAAGACTACTACAACCACACAGTATCACTTTAGCACACAAACCAAGTGAAGGTCACCAAAAGATTCTAAGAAAACTAAAAATCCAACAGCACTAGAAGAAAAATCAGGAGTCATCTACAACATACAATGGATGGACTGTAACAGCCCTACTATGTAGGACAGGAAAGATAGAAGACTAACAGACAGCACCCCAAAAACATCAGGCACTAGTCAGAGAAAACTCCTAGGCTAATCCCTTAACCATTAAGAACCAAACTGGCTTTTTAGATCAGTGGTCGCCAACCAGTGGGCCGGGGACCGCTGGTGGTCCGCAAGAAAATTTTGATGGTTTGCAGGGAAATGTCCCCCCCAAAGCAATTAATCCAGGCTGAGTGGGAACACAAGGCTGCGCCACCCACATGGCCCACCCACCTGCTGGCCCCCATCCTTTGGCCGAATGCAAACCTTACCTAGAGTAGAGCCACGTGAGCTGGAACTGGAAAGTAAGACCACCAGCGGGGGAGGGAAATCTGCCCCGGGGTGGCTTGCTGACGTTGGTGGGAAAGTCAGTCCCATATTCCAGAGCTGCAGTAGTCACAAGACTGGCCCTTTGGTCATCCCGGAGCAGCTCCTCCAGTCCATGGCAGGCCAGCGTACCCGGGTGGAGGAGCAGCTGATCCAGGATGACCAAAGGGCCAGTGCTGTGACTACTGCAGCTCTGGAATATGGGACCGACTTTCCACCAATGTCAGCAAGCCATCGTCAGTCAAAATTCATATTAGTGATCCACAGGATTTAAAATTATGAGTTTGGTGGTCCCTGAGGTCCAAAAGGTTGATGATCCCTGCTTTAGATCAAACCAAATCCATGGAAACTGATCAAGGAGAGATCAAGGAGAGAAATAAGGAGACTTTTCTGACAGTGAGAACAATCAACCAATGGAACAGCTTGCCTTCAGAAGTTGTGGGAGCTTCATCACTGGAAGCTTTCAAGAAGAGACTGGACTGCCATTTGTCAGAAATGGTGTAGGGTCTCCTACTTGGGCAGGGGGGGGGGTTGGACTACATGACCTACAAGGTTCCTTCCAACTCTGTTAATCAGTAATCTCTAAGATATGTAAAATCTGTAAGATTTCCTGTATAGAAAATAAATGAACCAAAGGAAGATTGTAGAGGGAAGGTGGTATGTTTTGTTTAATTTATTGGTTTATTTATTTAATTTATTTGCTAATTTAGTTTTTAATAAAACAGATATTTGTCTTTTTAAATCCAGGTAACAGATTAAAACCCTACGCATAATTACTAACTTCAGCAATTTTCTTCTGAGTTGGTGTAGGATTGCATTAGAGATTACTTAGTCTAATTTCAGTTTATATGCCACCTGACCTAACCATCCCCAATCTGTTAGTGAATCCCAGACAATAAAACAAAAGACCACCTAAGCCTTTCCCCTATTTTGACACGTAGCCTGCAACTGACTAAGCACATCTTTCATTAAGGAAATTGGCAAATAATGTCAACTCAATTAAAGCTAAGAATCCCCTTGGGTCCACATACACAATAGGACTCCCCCAACATTAAAGCTCATCACTGAAGGTCAACATTTGGGACACACAAAGGCTCAACAATTATCATACTCCATGAGGTGAGAAACTGCACTTCCTCCCCACCAGATTCAGCCTACTTACTCCCCAAGGTAGACCTTATTCACACACTTCTTAAAACAAAGTACAGGCCTTCCTATAAATATGATCAAGGTTTACTTTTAATATAAATTGAACTGAACTGAATTCTTTATTGGCCAAGTGTGATTGGACACACAAGGAATTTGTCTTGGTGCAAATGCTCTCAGTGTACATAAAAGGAAAGATACATTCGTCAAGAGTCAAGAATCATCAGGTACCACACAATCATAATCATAGGGTACAATAAGCAATCGAATCATACCAGGAAACAGTCAAAGGATACAAGCGACAAAGTTACAGTCATACAGTCACAAGTGGGAGGGGATGGGCGATAAGGAGTGATGAGAAGATTAACAGTAATAGTAATGCGGACTTTGTAAATAGTTGGACAGTGTTGAGGGAATTATTTGTTTAGCAGAGTGATGGCGTTCAGGATAAAGCCAACTCTGATTGCTAAGCTGTCTGTTTTGCTGTCAATAAGGCCATCCTCCCCATCAAACAATTGTCCTATATCAGGGCTGTCAAACTTGCATCATCACAGCAGCGTCATGTTACATATCGTGACTTTTTTCCCCTTTGCTAAACCGGGTGTGGGCATGGCAACACATGATGCATCCAGGCCCTGTCCTATATTCATTGGAATCTAGCTTGAAATAAACCAGAATTTTCTTCCAATGACAGTATAATAGATTTGTATGGCGGTGATTCCATGTCTCTGCCCACAATGCTGCATTGCACACATAACATGGAATACTCTACCATGCAGTCAAGGATATGGGTTGGAAAATTTTCCATGTAAGGAAAGCTAGGAGTTTTAAAATCGGATGTTATTTGCTTTTCAGGTGTGGTTCTGAAAATCGAGGAGCAGGGATTTCACGAGTCTTTTTTCTCCATATTAAATAAAGTAGCCCCAATACTGGTGCAGATTGTAGATATTGAGATGAATATTCTAACTAGGCTAATGGGAATGATTTTTGATTAACCAGTTTTTGGGGGTGTACACTTCAGAATGTAGACAGCTCTGACAATATTTTCCCCCCACTTTTTTTGTCCAAGAATGGATCCCTTCTTCCTGAGTAGGTTATCAGGAATCAAGGCTGATTTGGTTTTGTTGGAATATATTGAGTGTATTAGGAGGTAAGATTCTACACAAAATCTTGGGTGTGATCTTGATACCTCAACTAGGGTGGGAGGGGAATTTGAATAACTCAATAAATTTCTGTTTTAGGGAATTAAAGCAATAGATCCATTTAAACATTATGTACCAGCCTGGATTGTAAATAAGTGTGGGGGGGAGATACAAAATTGAACCGATTCACCTTTATAGAGGATATTTCCAATTATTTTGTTTAAATTATGTTTTCTTCCTTTCTTCATATATTCATTTCCCCTACTCCCTTGTCTCATTTTTAGTTCATATGCTATTTTCACAGTGTCAGCTTATTTCTTGCTCTCTGTCCTTTGAAGCAGTACTTATAAACATTTTAAAGTCAGCAGGGATACTGTGATTACACAAGAAACCTATTTGCATAAACTAATAAACGGATCTTATAGATTCGTTGCTCCCTCACATTAGATGGTTTACTAGATACAGTTCATGCATCAATATTCAGATAAATATACGATTGGATGCTGTTTTTCTCCTTCCAAAATCAATAAGCCTTTGTTAAACTTGACTCAGTTTTCTGTAGCACATTTCTACATAATTAGAATAAGTTAATTGCAGTGAATGGGCAAATTACTCCTTCCCTCCCTTCCGCAGCTTGCCCGCCAAAAGCCCTTAGGCCGACTCTCTGACTGCCATCTCAGGCATATCCAATATACAGTACATCCTTTCTTGAGCACACTGCCAAAGGGAGTTCTCCAGCCTATGGGGACAAAAGGGGGTTTGTTTGTTTTTTTAAATCCAAGTTGGGAACTGGGTACAAATTTGGAGGAGCAACTCTGCTCCCCTGACCTCCGAATAAAGGACAACATTGACAAGAAGCTGGAATCTACAGGAAAGGAATAACTGAAGAGTGTTTATCTCTAAGAAATAGCTAACAGATTTAACTACAGAAGAGTTGGAATGGACCTTGGGGGTCTTCTCTAATCCAATCCCCTGCTCATGCAGGAAGGCTTATACCATTTCAGATAAATAGTTGTCCAGTCTCTTCCTAAAAGCCTCCACTGATGGAGCACCCAAAACCTCTGAAGGCAAGCTATTGCACTGATTGATTGTTCTCACTGTCAGGAAATTTCTCCTTAGTTCTACTGTAAGTTGCTTCTCTTCTTGATTAGTTTCCATCCATCACTTCTTGTCCTGCCTTCAGGTGCTTTGGAGAAATAGCTTGACTCCCTCTTCTTCGTGGCAATCCCTGAGATATTGGAACACGGCTATCATGTTACCACCTAGTCCTTCTTTTCATTAAATTAGACATACCCAATTCCAGCAACCGTTCTTTATAAGGTTTAGCCTCCAGTCCCCTAACCATCTTGGTTGTCAACTAGAATGATTGGGTATGATTATCTTTTATTTTTGGAAAGTATTGTTAGCCTTGTGAAAGATTTCAGATAAGAAGCTTGTCCAGAGTGTTAGTTCTATTATTTATTTATTTATTTATTTATTTATTTATTTATTTATTTATTTATTTATTTATTTGATCTGTCAATCGCTTACAAGATAATAGGTATAAGTATAAACATAGTTATAAATACATGAAATGGATATATATAAGAAAAATAAAAAGAAACAATAGGACAGGGACGGTAGACACATTGGTGCGCTTATGCACGCCCCCTACAGACCTCTTAGGAAAGGGGTGAGGTCAATAGTAGACAGTCTAAGGTTAAAGTTTTTGGGGTTTGGGGAAGAAATCACAGAGTCAGGTAGAGTATTCCAGACATTGACCACTCTGTTGCTGAAGTCGTATTTCCTGCAATCAAGTTTGGTGTGGTTAACCTTGAGTTTGTATCTATTGTGTGCTCTTGTATTGTTATGGTTGAAGCTGAAGTATTCATTGACAGGTAGGACATTGCAATGTATGATTTTATATACTATACTTAGATCGACCCGGCGGCATAGTTCTAGGTTTTCTAGGTCTAGAATTTCAAGTCTGGTGGCATAAGGTATTCTGCAATGAATAGAGGAATGGAGAACTCTTCTTGTGAAATATTTCTGGACTTTCTCAACTGTGTTAATATCAGATACGTAATGCGGGTTCCAGACTGATGAGCTGTATTCGAATATTGGTCTAGCAAATGTTTTGTATGCTCTAGTTAGTAGTGTGATATTACCGAGAAAAGCTACGCAGGATTAGGTTAACAAGTCTTAATGCCTTTTTGGCTATGTAGTTACAGTGGGCTCTAGCACTTAGATCATTAGAGATGAGTACTCCAAGTTTAGATCATTAGAGATGAGTACTCCAACCGAAAGTTGCAAATCTGAATGTACATATCTCCCCACCCCCCCACTCTTTTACAGTCCAAGAAATTAGGGAGGGTCTCCTCTGAGCTGTTTGCCATGCCTGCATTGCTTCTGCAAACTCAGTTGCCTCTTATCTGACACTGCCTACTCTGCAATTTTTCCTCCTGTCTCCCAAGGTCATTCCTATGCAGTATGGGTGGTCTTAATAATGCAGCCATTTATTTTTCATTATTATTCATAAGTTTTCTAAGATCTCTTTGTTCAATTTTACCTCCCCTAGAGAAAATATTTAGAAAACCTAAAATTGCAAAAAAAAGAGAGCAGAATCAGGCAAAGGGAATTCAATGGCTTGCTGCAGAGAATGTTTGACATTCACATCTTTTTTTTTGCCTTCATAAAAGGCAAAATATATTAACATTTCCCAAATTACAGGTATGAAAATTAAGTCAGCTGGAGGCATGTGTCTAAAATATGCATTATATTTATGAAACCCTTTGTAATGTTAACAGCCAACCTAGGGAATGCACAACAAAAACAAAAAATAACGAAGTAAATTAATGAACTAGAAAATCATTGGTACTGGCTAATCTTGCAAGGTGCTCTGAATATAAAACCACAGCAGATCTTCAGCTGCTCTGACTGCTCCTTTGAAGCTATGATCAGCAAGTGAAAACTCACAGGCTTTGGGTATGTGTTATACGAGCAGAGAGTGGACTATAAACATTGGAAGATAAAGATCAAGATAAGTGGGAAGACTAAGTGTAAGATGAAAAGGCAGGATCAAAAGAACCAGTAGCACAGGGGTGCCAAACTCGCATCAATACAGCGGGGTCACATGACCTATCATGACTTTTTCCCCCTTCGTTAAACTGCGTAGGTGTGGCCAGCATCCAGCCATTCAAAACTACAAAGTTTGGATGGAAAATTTGGCTATGAAAGATAACTAGGATTTGAACCTTTCGCTGCAACATCTAACTCTCAAATCACCGAAAGCACATTCACGGGTTATACATGCATCACCATTTCAAAAATTCAATACCAGAGGCTTCTCTTTGTATGTGTGAAAAAGTGCTTATCAAATATATCAACAGATTGTGATCAGCAAACTGCAGCTTAAGCCATCTGCTCTGTGACCCCAAAGTATGACAGACATTGCATCTACTTTGTTTTATCTCTTTATTTAGGAGCAGATATCCAGTCGCAACCCAGGAGCTTGGGAGACTCCTATGGAAAAATTATTTACCAAAAATGAGTTGATGATACCAGTTCAAGATGATCAAATGTTATTTTGAAAAATAGTACTAGGTTTAGCAATATTCACAATGCGGCATAGAATGGAGTCTTATGAATACTAAACATCATTTTGTTTTCATCTTATTTGTATCTCTTTTGCTCTGCTCCATGTATCAATAGAAAAACAATCTACAATGCATGAAAAATAATTCGGTACTGTGGATTAATCTGTGGTAAAGCTCTTACAAAGACTGAGGGTGCTTATTGGTTCATCATTCTATCAGAAAATGAGGAACATAGGTTGAAATTGCTTATTGTACCCTATGACTATCATTAAGTGTTGTACCTTATGATTCTTGATGAATGTATCTTTTCTTTTATGTATACTGAGAGTATTTGCACCAAGACAAATTCCTTGTGTGTCCAACCACACTTGGCCAATAAAGAATTCTATTCTATTCTATTCTGAAAATAGTAACCACTAATAGAACTTTGATTAAATGAGGAGAAATGTTTTTTGTGTGTGCTATAGTTAGAAAATAGTGTAAAAGATGCTACAGATGTATTTTTTGTGCATGTTTCTGTTTTTTATTTATTTATTTGCTTAATATATAGGTTGTCTGAATCCCGACAACTCTGGCCAGCTGAAATTAGAAACACACACACAATTGTAACAAAAGAAAATTGATCCCAAAGGAGCTCAATCTTCCCTCTGCCCCAGATCCTGGGAGAGTAGCCAAGTCTTTAATAATATCCTGAATGTCATCAGGGTAGGAACTTTCCAAATTTCTTGGGGAATATCATTCCAGAAGGCAGGCACCATGTTTCTTGGGTTGTGCAAGATTACACTTCTTTAGTGATATGACCTGGAGCATGCTCACTCTACTTGATCATGTCAGATAGGCAGACACTAACAGAACATGAATGAGCTTGAATGCATTAGCCTATTTTACATTGCTCTTGCCAGATGGCATTCAACTAGTCATTAATTTTTACTACTGTTTTTTAAATAATCAGACAAAACCCCCACTTGTCTGCTTTCTCTAGTTAGGGTAAGTAATTTGAATGCAAATTCAAGAGGATTTTTTTTTAAATTCACATTGTCCACACAAGAGATTTCATATTCTCAAAACTGGAAGTTCATTTGCTTAGTAAAAGTCTGACTTTGCCTTGATGTCTTTGATTGATGAGCTACATTTTCTTACTGTACGGTCTTCTGGTAACGTTCACATTTAAGAAATAGGCAAGGATATGAATAGCAAATTGTATTTAAACCCATTCAAGTTTCAGAGCGAGGAAGTTTTTTCTCTCTCCCCCTTTCTGGCCTGTCCATTTGTGCTTTATAAAAAGCACACACAAAAACAAAACCCTTTAGAAAAAAAAACCCTAAGGGAGCCAAGACAGTCAAATCAGGGCAAGGTTTCCCCAGCAGAATGTTGATTTACTAATGGAATGAAACAGAATCTGTTAGAGAAAGGGGTATTTGAGTGGAACATTTTGTGGAAGTCATACAGAGTTGTAACATTTC
Source organism: Naja naja (assembly GCA_009733165.1). Taxonomy (NCBI): domain Eukaryota; kingdom Metazoa; phylum Chordata; class Lepidosauria; order Squamata; family Elapidae; genus Naja; species Naja naja. The sequence goes on from CM019148.1 coordinate 211,030,605, forward strand.
AATCTGGTCTTGGTTTCTTCCTCCTCTCCCTCCCTCTTCTTCCTATCTTTTTCTTTCTCTTCCTCTCCTTCTCCCTCTCTCTTCCTCTCCTTCCTCCTTCTCTAATATGGAATATATATTTGACAAGCAGAAATTTAGCACCTTCATTTCAAAACAAAATAGTTCACAAGCAAACAAACTGAGCAGATTAGCATGAAGTGACTTATAAGGAAGGCTCATATGGTCAAATGCTTGTTTTTCTTTTGGGAAAGAACTATTGGTTATTTTCTCCTTTTTTAGAAGTACAACTTGATCTTACCAAGGATCCTCCATTAAAATGAGAATAAACTACTGTATTTATATGATCTCTCACATTCTCGTGGTAACAAACTGTACTTGTAATTTTATACATGTTTACTCCTAGAGCACAAAATTACATATTTTTATTATTGTTCTCTGGTACAGATACAAAAACACCATAATAAAAACATAAACATAAAAGTAGGGACACTGAAGTTATGAATATCTAATAAACAATCATAGGAAAGAAAAATCTCTTTCTTTTAAAGCATGCTAGTTCTCTTTCATGAAAGATCTGGTTTATAATTAATTTCAACTGTGAGCCTACTACGTTCATTAAGGATAATCTTTGAGATGTGAAGAAGTAACTAGCTTATTAATTTGGTTCTCAGAAAGTAGGCTCTGCGACATGCAACATACTGACTGATCAAAAAGTACCAGACTATACAATCTTGAAAAAAAATAAAAATAAAAGAATGGTTTTGTGGGAATAAGATGGTATTTTAATTTAATGGGAGAGAGAGGGAGAAAATGAGTTTTCACATTAAAAGAGGGCAGGAGGTAACAAACTTCCTTTAATTTCTCTTTTTACAAGAAACCATTCTGAAAGAAAGCTCCAAATCTGATTCAAGAGGTCAGGGGGAAACCTAGGATTTGGGTCAAGGCAGGATGTCAGATTCGATTTCATTGAGGGCCACATCAGGTTTGTGTTTGACCTCTGGGGCTGGTGTGGGTGGGGCCAGGGTAGGCGTGGCCAGCTTGACATCACTCATGTCAGGGGGCACCTGTGGTGGGCCGGGCACTCTGCCAGCAGAAATGGGATCCCGAGCTCTGTTTTAGGCTGTGAAAGCCTCCTGCAACCCTCTCCCAGCAAAAACGGAGCTCGGGAGGGCCACGCACGGCTGGGACGGCCTCCTGCAACCCTCTGCCAGCAAAAATAGAGTTCGGGAGGGCTGCACTCAGCCTCTCAAGCTCTGTTTTCACTGGCAGTGGCACAGCAGGCTGGTACTTCACTGTTTCCAGGGCGGCCCCGTGGGCCAGATCTAAGCACCTTGCCGGCTGACACTCCTGGGTTAGGGGAACAAGATGAATTTTCTGCATTTTTCTTCCTTCTATTTATTTGAATCTGCTAGATTCAAAACCATGATGTGAGAAACAGAGCAGCATCAATAGCACTGAACTGAAATATTTGCTAAGCATACAGTGTTTGGCAAATGTTCTCCCAATTCATGTGGGACTTCTAATTGCTTGATACTTCCACACAGACTTTACATCTGCCTCGAAATGGATATGTATTTCACCACTTTTTGAATTTACACTAGAATCCTGAAAAGCACATTCAAAGATGCTCAGAGGACATCTCTGTCTTGACAGATACCTCTGAAATTGTTAACATTTGCATATGATCCCCACAGCAATGTAAATGAACTTCTACCAGCCCTGCTCATTAAATAAGAGCAAGGACAGTTTGGGATGTCAAATATTTTTTAGAGTTTCTGTAGGACAATTATAGAGTTCTGGATTCTCTAGTGAAAGGAATAATTGCATTGGTTCTGCCTGCATTTGTATATGACTTTAAACCAATCCACATTCCCTTGAACTTAATTGTGGACACAGATTAATGCATATGCAGGCATTCATACTCTTCAAAAAGGTTTTGATGTGATTTGCAACTCAAAACTAAGGAGAATCATTTAGAAAAAGTGTGGACAAGGATTGTAATTGTTCCTGGAGAAAGATGGAAAGGCATTGGGGACATAAGCAGGGCCTTTGTAAGCCTGTTCTATTATTTCTAGTTTAATTTCTTAAATACTGTCCAGTCTTTAAAGGGGGCAGTACAGCAAAGCAAGGATCAGGAGGGCTAACGGCTAATGGAAACCTTTCAAATTTTGTGAAGTTCTTATGGATGGTTTCACAAAATGGCTCTTGCAAACATACCAAGTATGGCTGAACATTTACTAGAATACAATTCTATTTGTCACAAAAGTTCCAGGATTGACTTTGTTATTGTTAGATTCTTTTTTCTAGATAGGTGCATACTTTCAAAGAAAACACTGGAGTCCAGCATCCCATCACTAATTTTTTAGAATATCAATGGACATATTGGTGCTCAGATCTCAAATGATGGTGCTCTGCTTAGCAACATGCCACTCATTTCTTTTTTGAGAAAAGGATCTTAACAAGGAAAACAAGTGAAAACTCAGAGCAGAAAAGTCTGCTGGGCACCAAGAATGTTATCTGCAGGTATCGTGTTACCTATGCCTTTAGCATAAGTAGGACTATGATTTACAGGTAGACCTCAACTTACCACCCCAATTGAGCCAAAAAATTCCATTGCTAAGCAAAACAGTTGTTAAGTGAGTTTTGCCCCATTTTATGACTTTTCTTGCCATGATTGTTAAGTTACCAGTCAAGGACTACTTCAGCTTCAACCACAACAATACAAGAGCACACAACAGATACAAACTCAATGTAAACCGCTTCAAACTCGATTGCAGAAAGTATGACTTCAGCAACAGAGTGGTCAATGCCTGGAATGCACTACCTGACTCTGTTGTTAACCTCAAACTATCCACTATTGACCTCACCCCATTCCTAAGAGGTCTGTAAGGGGCGTGCATAAGTGCACCAACTAGCCTACTGTCCCTGTCCTCTTGTCCCCATTTATTCGTACCTATTTCCTGTATTCTTACACATGTTTATACTTATACCTATTATCTTGTAAGTGATTGACAAATCAAATAAATAAATAAATAAATAAAATGAATCACTGCAGTTGTTAAATTAGTAACACGGTTGTTAAGTGAATCTGGCTTTCCCAATTGACTTTCTTTGTCAGAAGGTCACAAAAGTCATGATATGACCTGGAACACTGCAACCATCATAAATACATGCCTGGTGGCTGAACACCCAAAATGCAGACTTGTAACCGTGGGGGTGGGGGTCCGAACATTGAGTCCATGTTGTAAGCAGGGGTGGAATTCAGCCGGTTTAGGCCAGTTTGGGTGAACCGGATGTTAAATTTACATCTGGTTCGCCAAACCGGTAGTTGGACTGACTGGCTGGCCCCGCCCATCCCACCCCTCCCAGGAGTCTTCACATGTCCCGTTTTGGATGCAGGTAAGTGCAGGGTCCATGCTAGGGCAAATAACACCCCCCCGGAAGTTCCAGAAGTCCGGAAACGGCCTGTTTCCAGCTTCCGGAGGGTCTCTGGAGCCTGAGGGAGGCTGTTTTCACTCTCCCAGAGGCCCGAGGAAAGCTCTGGGGTTAGGGTTAGACCAGAGGTGGGCAACTATGGCCCCTTTAAGATCTGCGGACTTCAACTCCCAGAATTCCTGAACCAGCATGGCTGGCTTAGGAATTCTGGAAGTTGAAGTCTACAGATCGTAAAGGGGCCATAGTTGCCCACCGCTGGGTTAGACTCTGGGGAAGGCGAAAAATGGCCCTCCTGGAAGTTCCAGTAGGCCACGCCCACCATGGGCAGAGAACGGTTGTTGGGATTTTTGAATCCCACCCTTGGTTTAAAGTACCCCCAGATGTAGGTTTGTCAGAGCTTTAAACGGTTGCTAAACATGTGGTCACATGTCAAGGAATGCCTGTAGCCATTGCACCCTCTACAGACCTCCTAGATAGTTAAATTATTGTTCCTAAACTAAACTAGGCCCTAATCCTAGCACGGTTTAACGTGGTACTTCGATCAGCAGATTTGGAGGGGAGAGATTTGAGAGACTGTGCCCATGTGCTGAAGGTGTCAAAAAAATAATCAAACATGCCTTACGGTACTGTCCATTTTATTCCAAGGATTGCTGTGAACTGCTAATTCCACTTCTAATATCCTGGTCACTCTGATCAGCTCTAATAAACCTCTGTCAGGTTCAAATGACTTTATTTAACTGTGGCCAGATTCTGTCACATAATATGTAAGGTGAGCAGCAACATGTCTGATAGATCCGTTCACCTAACTAGCAAATCAATTTGTGTATCTGAGTGCATTACAGACTTGTTATTGACTGCAATTGGTGTATGTTCAACATTAAATAGTAAGAGATCATGGTTACAACAAACATTTGGGATGACTTCAGATAGGCCCACTGGATTCAATCAGGCAGTGGTGGTTAACATGTCACATCTATTCACAACATGATTAAATCCAGGTCCAATTTGTAGCAAAGTTAAAAATTTTGAAAAAAGAATTGACTTAAATGTTATATGATGTGTTGTAAAACAACTTGTGTGGTAGAATGAACTGGACAATAAATTCTCACACATCCTGTAGATTTTTGTCTTTACATTTCTTTCACCATGACTAGAAAACCTATTTTTACAGTACATAAAGGAAATAGGAAGAGACAAAGTTCTCAGTTTTTTTTTTAAAGGCATTATAGTTCAACAGCAGGACGTACACAGATGTTTGAAGTGTGCCTCATAATAGACTAAAAGTGGCTAGTCTTTTCCTTGTGCAGTCAAATTTTTAATGAATAATTGAGAAAAAAAAAGACAAAAGCTGTACCAAGAGCTAAAGGGTCATAAATTCTTCTTTGGAAGACTACATGGTGCTTCGTAAGGCACATCATTTGTCAGGAAATAAGCCACATGTACAGATTAGCTGAAATCAAGGGAGATAATAATATAACTTCTTACAATACAAGGATTGTTACAGCAAGGTGAGTGGCAGTGATATATCTATGATGGATGGGAAAGAAAGCTTCTGTATTTCTAAACGAGTGTGAAGAATGCTACTGTCATGCGAGATAAGTGGGAATTTCCTCTTGTCGCTCAAATTTTTAGACTCTAGTGAATTCCCTGAGCAGAAAGCATTATGAAATTATGAACAATTGTTTTTGGGCAGCACACTTGTTTGCATGTAGATCTCAGATTAGTCAAGCTATTCTCCAAAGGTTAGTCAAGCTATTCTCAAGGCAGGAGCAGAAGCAATGGATGGAAACTAATCACAGAGAGAAGCAACCTAGAACTAAGGAGAAATTTCCTGACAGCACGATCAATGGAACCACTTGCTTTCAGAAGTTGTGAATGGTCCAACACTGGTGGTTTTAAGAAGAGATTGAACAACCATTTGTCTGAAATGGTGTGGGGTTTCATGCATGAGCAGGGGGTTGGACTAGAAGACCTTCAAGGTCCCTGATAAAAGTGTGATGAATGTCCCCATTAGTTTCTGCTAATAACATTCTTTCATTCCTCACTCCCAATCACAACTCTGTCAGTTTCAGAGTGAGAAGTTTCAAGTAAAGGTGGAATTAGATACATTTAGGTAAGGTTGGGTTATTAAGCATATTTCAATCTTCCTTGCTCCAGGTCGAACAAGCTATCTCAGAAGCAAATAGTTTGGCATTCTAAATTTATGTCTTACTTATCTTCTACAAACTTATAACTATGAATATAGAGTTTGCTATGGGTTATTTTTATGTAAACCCAGATTATTTAAGTCTCATTTGGTGGCTCAGGCTGTTAATTGCCTGCACTTAAGTTCCAGCTGCCTACAACTGCTGTAGGCTCGAATCCCACCAGGCTCAAGGTTGACTCAGCCTTCCATCCTCTCGGGGTAGGTAAATTGAGGACCCAAGATTGTTGGGGGCAATAAGCTGACTTTGTAAAATGCTGTAATAATAAGCAGGCATATACAATGGAATGAAGGCTATTGCTGAGCACACTGGGTTGTATCCCAAATTGTAGCCTGAGTCTCGGAGAAGCATATAAATGTAAAAAAAAAAACATCTGTCTTTTTCATGATTCCTATTTTTAAAAATAAGGGTTGGAGTTGTGATCTTTTGGGAGTTGGGGGAGGTTAAAACTGAAACATAGAGATCAATTGCAGATTGTAATTTGAATGAATGCAAATCCTGAATGTCTACAAAAATATAATGCTATAGTCCCATAATGAATGAATTCTTTTCTCCAAGAAAAAATATTTATATATCATATATCAATGCACCTTAATAAGCCTCATATGGAACTTTCTTCCCACAATATAGGAACTGTGTAATATCTACAAGAAATGTTAAAACACTCTGGTTTGGGAATCTGGTACATATTAATCTCAAAAAATAAGATTCCGAAATGGGTAAGGTGGCATTTTCTTCAAATATACATTACTAATGATCTAACCTGTTGTATACTTATTCCAGGCATTTAGTGTAGCTCTAAGCACATTATTTTACTTTATTTTGTAGCATTTTTACCTAACGTTTTCATCATTTAAAAAATAAATCCAATGCTATTTTTACTAGAAGATATGCTGTGTTCAGGAAGAAGATTAGGGAGAAAGAATAAATGAGGAATGCTAATAAGCAGTTCACCTTTTCTTTTTTCTTTTTTTGGAAAAAAATCAGTTTGCTTGGCATTTGCATATATCATAAAAATGAAAAGGAATTGTAGACTTAGGTAGTGCAAGGTAAGTATAAGAGCAAAGAACCAAGGGGGAAGAGATACAAGATGATGATTTATTTATATCCCACCTTATTATTTTTATAAATAACTCATGGCAGCAAATACACTTAATACTCCTTACTCCTATGATAGCTTATTCTAATCCTGGGAATAGGATGCAAAATTGTAGGTGTGGATTCGATTTATAATAGCTAGACATCATTTCTGAAAAATAACATACTGCATACAGCTCCTAGTTGATGGGATATTATAAACAGTACATTAGCTTAAAAGATAGTTAGATAGCTTATGTAGAAAGATATGAGCATGATTGGTGTAAAACTGAACTCTGCAGTACATTAGCTAAAATGTGCCAAAACTGACTAATACTGACCATATGGTCAGGAGACAATAAATACTGCATATGCGACAGGCATGACTAGGAGTGGCTAACCTAGTTTGCACCTCTTCTGTTCTACCAAAACAGGAAAGTGGAAAAACTTTGACCAAAGTCATGAGACCTATGGGTCTCCATCCATAACCTTTAGATGTTTCCTTTCTTTTTCTTCTTTCTGATTGTTATTCCTTACTCCTTTTCTGCATATATGTTGCTTACTCTGAAAAGGAATGCTATGAGTATGTATGTATCAGTGGTGGGATTCAAATTTTTTTTACTACCAGTTCTGTGGGCGTTAGCTGGTGGGTGCAGGGAAGGATACTGTAAAATCTCCAGTCAGAGGTGGTATTTGCCGGTTCTCCAAACAACTCAAAATTTCCGCTATCGGTTCTCCAGAACTGGTCAGAGCCTGCTGAATACCACTTCTGCCTATGTATCATTTAAATGTTAATAACATCATGAGTATTTATCATTTTGAAAGACCTTAATATATCAAATAGGTTTTAGAGACAAATATATAGGATAAATATGGGCAAGCCAGGGGCAAGATGGACTCAGTTGCAATGGCAATGTAGGCACCATTGGAAGACCTGAAGCATCAAGTTAGGGACAGATCATCATGGAGAAAATCAATCTCTGTTGATCACAAAGAGTTGATACTGACTTGATTGGCACATAATCAAAATATGGGCAATGACAAAAAACTCCAAATGAAATATATTTGAAATAAAATCTATAGTAAAGTCAGAAAGTGGTATCTATTGGCAATTTCACACATCACTTCTTAGGACTACATGAATTTAAACCTGATCCTAAGACTGAGTAGACACATATAGGACTGCACCTAGGGTGCGTCAAATTTTTCAACTTTCAATTTCAAAACATTAGGGGTGCTCAAAAGTTGTGACATGCATCAAAAGTTGTGACAAATTAACAATGAAGGTATAGTAAAGATAGGAAAGAATGGGGTATTAGCAAACAGAAAACAGAATTAGATAAAATATTATTAGGACCGAACGAGAAATTGATTAAAAAAATTTATAAAGTACTATTGGAATGTAAATTGGAAGAAGAAAAGGTGAAAGAAACGATGCTGGCCTGGATGAAAGATTTTGGATATGGTATAAATTTGGAAGATTGGCAAATGTGATGGCATAGGAATAGGAAAATTACTCTGGCAGCATCATATAAAGAAAATTTACTAAAAATGTTTTATCGATGGCACATCTCCCCATCAAAATTAGCAAAAATGTATCTGAAAGTATCTCCTAAATGTTGGAAATGCAATAAAGAAATTGGAACATATTACCATGTATGGTGGAAATGTGAAAAAGCCCAAATATATTGGTTGAAAATCAGAAACTGGTTAGAAGAGATGTGTAAAATTAAAATGGAGTTCAGACCTGAAATTTCTTATTAGGAATCAATGTGGGGAAATACAATAAAGAGGTAATATATTTAATAATCCATGTCATCACTGCCGCGAGACTAGCCTTTGCCCAGAGATGGAAAGAAAATAGTATGCCAGAAGAGATGGAAATAATTTAAAAAATTTGGTCGTGTGCTGAAATGGATAGAATAACTCAAGAATTAAAAGACAAGACTGAATCTGATTATTATAGAATTTGGGAGAAGTTTTACCATTGGCTTAAAAAAAAAGAATGGAGTAACTTTAGCTAAGATGATTAATATTTATGTACATATGTAAATTTGTATTTTTTATTAAGTATGCATCACGTTCATTGTTTTTAATGTTTTTTTTCTGTTTGTTGTTCATTAATAAAACTTATAAAAAGAAGTTGTGACAAAGATAGTTTGGTTACTTTAATATAATTTAGATGTGCTTGAGTGGTGTGGTGGCCTAGAGTGCAGCTCTTGCCTCACAATCTGGAGGCTATGAGTTCGAACCTAGATAGAGGCAGATATTTCTCTGTCAGGGCATGTTGAGAATATATCTGTTGACTATAACTCCACATTGGTGACAGGAAAGGCATCTGGCCAGTAAACACTCAGCTCCATCCAGTTGCCCAGACTCCACCCCACAAGGGATTATGGGGTTCTTAAAAGGAGATGAGTATAATTTAGATGTGCTTGGTAAATAACTATATAAATGTCGTAACTTTTTAACATTTTGTTTCATATTGGGGTAAGTAATAATTCTGCCAATAATTATATTTCCTTCTTGGATTCTTTTGTGCTAACTTCATCTGAATCCAATTTAATAACATCTGGTTTCATTTTGTTTGCAAATAATTATGTAATAGTCAAGAAAGGTGGCAAAGAATGACAGTAAAATTGAAGTAGGAAGCAAAAACAATCCTATTCCTTCCTGTTTTTAGCATGTACAGGTGGAACTCAAAAAATTAGAATATCATGCAAAAGTTCATTTATTTCAGTAATGCAACTTAAAAGGTGAAACTAATGTATGAGATAGACTCATTACATGCAAAGCAAGATAGTTTAAGCCACGATTTATCATAATTGTGATGATTATGGCTTACAGCTCATGAAAACCCCAAATCCACAATCTCAGAAAATTAGAATATGACATGCAATCAATAAAATAAGGATTGTACATAGAACAATATCGGACCTCTGAAAAGTATAAGCATGCATATATACTCAGTACTTGGTTTGGGCCCCTTTTGCAGCAATTACTGCCTCAATGGCGTGGCATGGAAGCTATCAGCCTGTGGCACTGCTGAGGTGTTATGGAAGACCAGGATGCTTCAATAGCGGCCTTCAGCTCTTCTGCATTGTTCGGTCTCATGTCTCTCATCTTTCTCTTGGCAATGCCCCATAGATTCTCTATGGGGTTCAGGTCAGGCGAGTTTGCTGGCCAATCAAGCACAGTAATCCCACGGTCATTGAACCAGGTTTTGGTGCTTTTGGCAGTGTGGGCAGGTGCCAAGTCCTGCTGGAAAATGAAGTCAGCATCCCCATAAAGCTCATCTGCGGAAGGAAGCATGAAGTGCTCCAAAATCTCCTGGTAGATGGCTGCATTGACCCTGGACTTAATGAAGCACAGTGGACCAACACCAGCAGATGACATGGCTCCCCAAATCAACACAGACTGTGGAAACTTCACACTGGACTTCAAGCATCTTGCAGTGTGTGCCTCTCCATTCTTCCTCCAGACTCTGGGTCCTTGGTTTCCAAATGAGATGCAAAAGTTGCTCTCATCAGAAAAGAGGACTTTGGACCACTGAGCAACAGACCAGGTCTGTTTTTCTTTAGCCCAGGTAAGACGCTTCTGATGTTGTTTGTTGTTCAGGAGCAGCTTGACAAGAGGAATACGACATTTGAAGCCCATGTCCAGGATCCGTCTGTGTGTGGTGGCTCTTGATGCACTGACTCCAGCCTCAGTCCACTCCTTGTGAAAGTCCCCAACACTTTTGAATGGCCTTTTCCTGACAATCCTCTCCAGGCTGCGGTCATCCCTGCTGCTTGTGCACCTTTTTCTTCCACACTTTTCCCTTCCACATAACTTTCTATTAATGTGCTTTGATACAGCACTTTGGGAACATCCAACTTCTTTTGCAATTACCTTTTGAGGCTTTCCCTCTTTATGGAGGGTGTCAATGATGGTTTTCTGCACAACTGTCAGGTCAGCAGTCTTTCCCATGATTGTGATTCCTACTGAACCAGACTGAGAGACCATTTAAAGGCTCAGGAACCCTTTGCAGGTGTTATGGCTTAATTAGCTGTTTAGAGTGGGACACTCTGAGCCTAGAATATTGCACCTTTTCACAATATTCTAATTTTCTGAGATTGTGGATTTGGGGTTTTCATGAGCTGTAAGCCATAATCATCACAATTATGACAAATCACGGCTTGAACTATCTTGCTTTGCATGTAATGAGTCTATCTCATATATTAGTTTCACCTTTTAAGTTGCATTACGGAAATAAATGAACTTTTGCACGATATTCTAATTTTTCGAGTTTCACCTGTATGCATTCTGTATGCATGAGAGATATTGATGTTCTCCATACTCCCTTGCTCTGCAGCTTTCTTTCCTTTTCAATAGCACTTTAAAGTTGTGAATGGAAAGGGCTGCTGGCCAGAGTAAGAGGCTTTGGTGCCTGCCTTACATAAGAAGCAGAAGAAATGCAGTGGCAACATTTTGCCCATCTTTGATAGGCATATGCAGAATTATGTAAATAGAGCAATCTGCCTGGAGTTATAAATGGAAGACAGCACCTGTAAAGTGGCACAATGACTACACCTTTTCTCAAAATACCCTCAGAATCAACAACTAATTATTCTTGTGGGAAAGGAAAAAAAACCGGTGGCCAATACTGTCAAATCAAAGCCAAATTTTGCCTCCTAGAACCCAATACATTTTTATTCCCAAACACACCCTCACACAGATGTACGATTTCCATCTTTTTAGCGAAACGATAGGAGATCAGGAAGGAAGCAGTTGTATTGACAAGCAGGCTCAGTTGCAGATGAACGCAAACCAAACAACCTCCTTCAGTGAAGTTATTGGTATTCTACACCTCTGTTAAATTTGCATTGTATTAGTTTAATAACAATCCAAGTTAATGTAGAAATAGCAGTAACAACTGAACCTATTTATGAAGCATCTCGTATACAAGATGTTTCAAAATGATTTAGTTACCGAAGAACAAGCTCTGCCCTTGGGCTTACAACATTTACAAATCAGGAAAAAAAAATTAAAACGAACAATCTTTGTCCTCCCACCACCTAAAGAACTATCAAATCTACCTCAAGGAAAGAAGCAGGTTAAAATCTCACAAGCAGAGAAACGCTTTTCAATATCACTTTAACGTTGTGAATGGAATAGGTGTAATGCAGTGGTGGGATTCAGCCAGTTCGCACCAGTTCGGGAGAACCAGTTGTTAATTTTCTGAGCAGTTTGGTGAACTGGTTGTTGGATGAAATCATTAGGGCAGAGAACTGGTTGTTAAATTATTTAATGGCATAGTGCTGACTTCTGAATACACCATAACTGTTTGTTTTTGTTTGATTTTTTGTTTTTGTTTTTTATTTTTTTATTCATATTTATATGCCGCCCTTCTCTGGAGACTCAGGACGGCTTACAATCTTTAGAGCACAACACAATGCGCTCAGCAATAGCCTTCATTCCATTGTATATGCCTGCTTATTACTAGGGCTTCTTTTGGCCCCCCCAAGCGGCATTTTTACAAAGTCAGCTTATTGCCCCCAACAATCTCGGGTCCCCAATTTACCTACCCTGAGAGGATGGAAGGCTGAGTCAACCTTGAGCCTGGTGGGATTCGAGCCTGCACTAATTGCAGGTAGCTGGAACTTAAGTGCTAGGTGTTTAACAGCCTGCACCACCAAGGCTCTTTTCGTTTTGGTTTTTTTAATGATCAAAGCTATAAAAGAAGCAGCCGAGGGCCATACTGTCAATGTAGGATTGAGGGGGAAAGAAATCCTGCAGGTGAGTAGCAGCTGGGTCTTAGACAGTGTCAGTAATGGTGGGCAAGAGGAAGCCATCTAATGAGGCATGAGAAAATATAACTTTCTTTTTTGCAAGAAAGAAGAGATTAATGGCTAAAAATAAAACAGATAAGGTAGGGTCATATGACAGGGTCATGGGAACTTTGGATACTTTTCTGGAATACTATGTTCCTGTATATAAGTAGATTTACAGGGAAAACTCTCAATAGGTTAATGTGATGTTGAATTATATACAGGTAGTTTTCAACTAGCAAACATTCATTTAACAACAGTTTGAAGTTACAACAGCACGGCCGGATGTATGACCAGTCACTGTATTTATGATTGTCTTTACAGTTGCACAATCAAAATTCACCAACATTGGCAACCAACATGTATTTATAACTGTTGCAGTAACCAGGGTCATGTGTTTGCCATTCGCAACCTCCCCAGAGGCATTCCTATAAACGAAGTCAATGGGGAAGCTGGATTTGCTTAAGGGCTGCAGCAAAAAATTGGGCAAAATTGGAAGGTATAGGTCCCCAATTATTAAACCAAAGTAACTCAAATGGGCCAACTTATAAAATGCCTGGATCCATGACTCTCTTGGGAATGGAATTCGGGGGTGTTGTGGCTGCTTCTGTGCCACTCTATCTTTCAGCTACACTTCCCGGAGATTCACAGACTGCATGATGCAAGGGAAGATGGGAGGGGCCCATATCCCCACCCTCTTTCCTGCTTCTTTCTGTCTCCCCCTCCCCATATCCAATCAGCTGGTGGCAAGGCCGAAAAATGAAAGGCAATTGGCTGCTTTGGAACCAAAACGGAAATCTGAGGTTCTTAACAGAAGCGGGTGGCAAGAGAGACAGTCAGATACCTGCTAGTGAAGTAGAGCTGACTGGAGAATGTAGGTGGTTGATGGATGAGTCTTTTTTCTCCTGGAAGGAGGGGGCCCTTGGAGACATGCTGGGATGAGGGAGGAGGAGTGAAGTTTTCCGTGGCCCATGGTACCCTTTATTCCCCCTCCGTTCAGCAAAGTGGCAGGCAGTTCTGCAGGTCAGCCAAGGAGGAGGAATGATTTCCCAACTCCCTGCCAGCTCCTCACAAGTAATGTGAATGGGGAAGCCGGCAAGAAATCAGAAATTGCTCCTGCTTCCACTGTTTTTTTTTAAACCCAGCTGTGCTTCTTCTATTTCTCTTTTTTTCAATAAATACCTCTGAAAGGATAATCCCAAAGCGTCTCGGGTTTTCTAATTCTTTTTTTAAATCCAGGGGTCTGGGAGCCTGTTCAATGAGTGATGAAAAGACACACTAATTGCTTTGGCCACCATATTGCCAATCCTTGATGTTCTCCTTTCCCTTATATAGTCACAAAAGCATTAACCTTAGGCAGATCCTTGCTGGGGAGGAGATAGGGTGGGGTGCATTACTCAAAGCAGGAAAGAAGAAGATAAGGAAGGGATTGATTTAATTTAGTCATTTAATTATGAATTATCAATACTACCAATGGGACTATTTCCCTTATACTTAATAATTTCTTCCTTTGGCCATAATGAAAAGGGCCATTGTTTGACAAGTTTTACTATACCTTAGCTAGAGTTACTATATGTGGACTGTAAACATCTGGACAACCATTGGAGGGTTTCTAAAATACTTTGCTGCCACCTAAGGGCTGTTCCAGCTGTTATGTCCCAGGCACAGTAATTCGGAGCTTGGCACTTTGTGCAAACCAGACTAGAACAATATTACATATTGGATTCAGAAGAAATGCTTGTAGCCTTATGAAGCCTTTCTTATCTACTCAGGATTTTTTTTAGTTAATGGATTTATTGCTCGTATTTTAAGACTGCATTGTGTTGATGATTCCCAGTCATTCCGTAGCCTTCTGCCCTATTGCCACTTGGAGCACTTCCAGTAGCCAAACAACAAAATCTGCTAATTAATCATTTGTTCTTAAATACATGACCTGGGTTCTTTGGTGGTATTGAATAACAGCATTATTCAATCTAGAATCATTCCTGATGAGAAACAGAAAGCAGCACCAGGAAAAATAAACAGTACTTATCAATAAATCTGATCATCACAATCCACTGCCTGTACTCTGCAGCCAGTACCTGGGTGTAGATGGATTTGTATGCTAAATAGATTGCATCTCATTCCTGCTACATGATTACCAGATTTTCCTCTCTCTAAGGGGGTGGGAGCAGGGAGCAGCCATCAAAAACAGAGCTGAGATCTATAATAACTGGTGCTGGCAGAAATGTCAGTCCACTGCCAACCTGCTAGAAAGTTGCATCAGAGGCTGAATGATTTCTGCAGAGAAATCTTCTGTTCTCTCTAATTAAACTGGATAATGTAACTCGTGAACAGTTTCTGGATTGCCACTTTTCTTACTTGAAAGGAAATCAATGAAAAAAAGAAGTTGCCTTTTTTCATGAAGGAAGCAAGAAAGAAAATTCTTAGCAATGAGAAAACAGATTGTGAAGACTGTTCAAGCAGGCTGGAAGAAAATATTGAAGTCATGAGAGCCAATGTGGCCTAATGGTGAACATACTGACCAGCCACACTATTGCTCGCTGGATTATTCATTGGTAATAGTAGCAAGAATCTATAATTGATGCACAATTACTTGGAAATAAACCCTTCCCCAACCCAGAAGAACTTAAACATAAAGGTAAAGGTTCCCCTTGCACATATGTGCTAGTCATTTCTGGTTCTAGGGGGCGGTGCTCATCTCTGTTACAAAGCCAAAGAGCCAGCGCTGTCCAAAGACGTCTCTGTGGTCATGTGGCCGGCATGACTAAATGCCGAAGGTGCACGAAGTGCTGCTACCTTCCCACCAAAGTGGTCCCTATTTTTCGACTTTCATTTTTACATACTTTTGAACTGCTAGGTTGGCAGAAGCTGGGACAAGTAACAAGAGCTAACTCAGTTACACAGTGCTAGGGATTCGAACCACTGAACTGCCAACTTTTCTGATCGACTGCATCCCTGTACCGAAGAATTTACTTCCAAGTAAATAATGACAGAATGTGTTGAGATCCCAAATAACTCCCTTTAGACAGGAGAAGAGACATAATCTGGGAAATAAATGCCTTCTCTTTTGTTGCAACTAACACTAATTAAGACTCCTGCATAATCTTTCTGAAGAAATTACAAATTACTTTTTCATCCAGAGAATACACTTATCTATGTAATACTTTTCCGTGAAGAAAGTAAAAAGAAAAAAGAAAAAAGGATAAGTTCATGGAGGCCAGATCCCTTGATGCTTATTAAGGAAGCCCTATGATTAGAGGCAACATGCTAAGATACCCACGGCTTGGAATCAACAACCAAAGGGAACAACTATTGTTAAATATAATAGAACAGAATAGAATTCCTTTATTGTCATTGCATTCCACGAATACAATGAAATTTGAAAGCTACTCCAGCACAGTGCCCCAAACACCACATCACAATCACACTACAGAGTTTAAAAATTAAAATAATTATAATAGTAATAGGACTAAATCACAAATGCACTGTTTGTTAATATGCTTCTTAAAAAACAACTGACTCGAGTCACAAGGTGGAACAGCACAAGCTAACAGCCTCAGTCTCACAACGTTATCAAAATCCACTGTATTATGAAAAATTTACCAAAATACAAACCTGCAAATTACTACATGGAATTCACTGTGAATTTTTGAACCCTCAAACAAACCACTATTTTTTTTAAATTACATTTATATGCCGCCCTTCTCTGGAGACTCAGGGCGGCTTACAATTTTTTGGGATACAACCCAGTGTGCTCAGCAATAGCCTTCATTCCATTGTATATGCCTGCTTATTACTAAGCAGCATTTTTACAAGGTCAGCTAATTGCCCCCAAAATTCTTGGGTCCTCAATTTACCTACCCCGAGAGGATGGAAGGCTGAGTCAACCTTGAGCCTGGTGGGATTCAAGCCTACAGCAGTTGTAGGCAGCTGGAACTTAAGTGCAGGCAATTAACAGCCTGAGCCACCAAGGCCCTTCACCTCTTTCCTAAGAGGTATGTAAGGGGTGTGCATAAGCACACAATCATGCCTACCTTCCCTGTCCTATTGTCCCCAATTATTCGTACCCATTTCCTGTATTTATACTTATGTTTATTATCTTGTAAACTATTGACAAATAAATAAATAAAATAAAAAAATAAAATAAAATAAAATAAATTTGTTTGCAGATCCCATTAAAAAAATGCTCCCATGAAAAAGTTAAAAAATTTTCTTCAATTTGAGGGCCTGTTGTGCAGTGGTGGGATTCAGCCAATTCGCACCAGTTCGGGAGAACCGGTTGTTAACTTTCTGAGCAGTTTGGTGAACTGGTTGTTGGAAGAAATCATTAGGGCAGAGAACCGGTTATTAAATTATTTGAATCCCATCACTGCTGTTATGTCAATCAAAGTACAGAGGTGGGAGAGTCTGCAAAAAATGACTGAGTGTCAAAGTAAAAGTGAAAGCATGCACCTCACTTTTGATAAACCATTCGTTGAAGGGTCTCTGACTTGATTGTTTTCTTGCAAATGTTTGATTACCCAAACTAGTTAACATCATCAGGGCTAGTAAGCAGTGGGGTTTGTTCTCAACTTATCTTCTAATGGCTTGGTGGTGGGAGTGGTCTTAGAGCAGGAGTGTCAAACTGGCGGTCCACGGGCCAGATGCATCACGTGCAGGACACGCCCATCCCAGCTCTGTGAAGGGAAAAAACTGTCACGATACACGTGATGGCAATGTGATGCCAAGTGTTTGACACCCGTATCTTAGAGGTTCTTTCTTTGAGCTGTTTATTATTATAGCTTCTTTAACTGTTTCTTGATTGGGGACATTATTCACTTCTTGATTGTTGTTAATCTGACATTAATCTTGGTTTTAATATATCTTCATCTGGATGTTGACTGCTGGTAGGGAGGTGTTTGGTCTTTTTGTTCCCTTTTTGGCTTGGTTGATTGCCTCTTTTGCACAGTATGTAGATGTTGTTTATATCTATGTGTCTACTGATAGCCGATTTGACAGAATGCCAGGCTTCCAAAAATTCTTTAGTGTTTTTGGACTTAGCTTGGTCAAAGATTGTCATAGTTTTCCAGTCAAACCTATGGTTAAGTCTGTCCATGTGTTGAGACATTAAAGAGTTTTCATCATCTCTTCTGACTACTAGTTGGTGATCATGTATGCATTCTGCTAATCTTCTGCCTGTTTATTCTACATAGTGGCTGTTGCAGTCTTTACACTGTATGTTGTAAATGACTCCTGTTTCTTCTGTGACTGCTGGTTTTTTGTTTGCTTGTTTATTTTAAGAAGTTTTGGAGGGCTTTAGATGGTTTGTGTGCCATGCTGATTCCATGTGATTGTAGTAGTCTGTTGGCGGTTTCTGAGATGTTTTTGATGTATGGCAGTATTATCTTTTTATGGCTTGTGTTGGTTGTGCTATATCAGATTGAGTGGTCAAGTATTTGTTGATGAAGCCGCATGGATATCCAAATTGACATCAAATCCAAAAACCAGTCATCTACAACATAAGAAAAGCATTTCCAGCACAGACCCGGATTCAAGAATTTTCCCATCCTTCCTATGAGATAAAGCAGAAATCCGTGATTGAAAGTGAAACTTGTTCTTACATTCCTTTGAATGTGAGCAGAACGTCAGCTCAGAGAGATGAAAGATGAAGAAACAGAATATTTATTACATTTATATATCACCCTTCTCTTATTGAAGAGACTCTGCGCAGCATCCAAGAAGGGCATATCAGATTTATCTGTGTGTCTATTGTGTATATTACTTCGTCTAAACAAGGTTTCATCTTCTTCAGAAGCCACCAACAATCCTCAATCTGATATATCAGCAGTGAAAAGAGGAGCCATACGGTCTCACATCAGGCATGGAGGTGGATGGAATAGTAGCCTAGCAGCCTCTCATGGATAAACCTAAGTATTTTCCCAGCAAGACTGGAAGGCATGCAAGATGACATTACCTGATTGAAATCCAGCCAAAAGATTCCAAAGGATAAGTGGTAACAGATTTGCAAGAGATCCAGATTTTTGCAGATCTAAATTTCCACTTCTTCCCACTTCAACACAGCACCCTCCACTTCTGATACGTTATTGAAAGGACCTGGTTGAATTTAAGATTACCCTTTTACTTTTGCCCCTCCCGACCAAGACAGTGTAATCTGCATAACATGCAAATTAAGAGCTAATTACACAATTTGGGCATGCAAAATTAGCCTACCTAATTTGCATAATTCTCACAGCCAGTTTCCATCCCTGCTCTTACCACAAACAGAACACAGCAGGGTGGGGAGCCAGAGGGGGCCTGAACTGGTTCTTTAGTTGCAAATGGAAAAGGGCTACTCATACCAAATTCTCTTTATGTCCGTATTGCAGCTGCATTTTTATTTGGGGGGAGGGAGGGAGGGAGGAGAATTTTAGTTCATTTCTATTCTTCTGTTTTCATCTCTACTCTGGCCTTAATTTATTATGTATGGAATTCTAGCAACACAACGCCTGGGGTTCAAGCACCTCAGTTTCCAGCAAGTCATTTAAATGCTTAATATACATATATTTTTCCCTCCATGTTATCAAATTCTCACAATTAAGTTCATGCAGGAATGGACCCCTCCCCACCCAATGACATCAAACTGCAATCTCATAAGCCGTAGCTACATGGTTAAGTGTTACAGACGATGAGAAAGGCTTAACAACATTTGGGGAGCCAGATGTTGCCTATACCAGATCTAAAATAAGGTGGTGTTTGGATTCTTGGGATGTGCCCAGGAAATTACTGAATACTAAAACTTCAGTCCAATGTCTAAGAGGAAACCACCACACCAGCAGAGGAAATAAACCAGCCATTTAAGGAGTAAATCCATTTTCTATCTAGATGATAAAATGTACAATACTAAGGGAATGGCTCACATGAATGACTGCTGTTCCACACAAGACTATCTGGATAGCTCAATCATCTGCAAGTGAGTCCAGCAATGAGCATTCTTCCAAGCAGGGAAAGCCAATCACAGGCAGAACATATTTTTTTTATTACAGACCTTTATAATTTTCCCCTGAGGTAAAAGTAAAAAGGTAAAGTGATCTCTGCACATTTTACTCCACTAGTTGTTACTAGCTACAGGAGGCGGTGCACATCTCAGTTTCAAGGCCACTGAGCCAGAGCTGCCCAAAGACATTTCTGCAGTCACATGACCAGCATGACATCATGGAGCTCTTGTTACCTTCTATGGAAGTGGTACCTATTTATCTATTCGCATTTGCATGCTTTCATACTACTAGGTTGGCAGGAGCTGAGGCAAGGACAGGAGCTCACCCCATTGCATGGCACTAAGGTCTCAAAGCTTGCCGGCTTTCCAACCGACAAGTCCGACATCTTAACTGCTGAGCCACCATGCTGTGCTGCCCTTTCCCCCCTGAGGTCCATGCTACAATACCAATATGTTGAAAAAGATTGCTTTAGACGGGCAGGTGGGCTGGATGGCATTAAACATTATACAGCTGTATTCTTGTTTATATATATATAGGCACAGAGATGTCATTATCGTAGCCTTCAAACCACAAGGGCAATAACCAATTTCCTGTCACAACCAACATTTTTGGAGGTTAAGTTCAATAGTCACCTGCTCTGAGGGGCACACTGTCTTGCCCACTCCATAGAAGAGCTGTTATCTTTATTTGCTACAAAGCTGTCCAGCTTTGTCGGATGTTTCCATAGCATCCTTATATAAGACTTTGCCCTCACTAGTAACACAAGACAAAAGTCTCTTGTGTGCTTCTGGAGTGCCCTTTTTAAACAGAATGATGAGTTGTACTAATATAGTACATTCTCATAACTGTTCTCTTCCCCTTAGCTGACAAGCCACTGGCTATCAACAGCAAAATCCATCAATCAACTACTGCAACTTCCAACATCTGCTGCTGAGATGACTGCTTAATTGAAGGGTTGGTCCTGATTGCTGCTTTCAGCTGAATTTGCTGATTTACTCATGATGAGATTTATCTGCAATTATAATCTCTTAAAACTCCCTTAAAATCCAAGTCTAACTCTAAGCAATTAAGCAGGCATGTTCATGTTGCTTTCTGGGCATTCTGCAACCAGTCTTCCAAGATTTTCTTTTCTTAATCTTCTCTGTCATGCCTACAGCATTGGGAATTTTTTTTGATGATCTTTGATCCAAGGGTTGACTAGGTTTATTTCAGATTAGCTTTCTGAAAGTGCTCATGGTCAGATGGAATTTAACTTCTTAACTGATTGAAACTACCTTTTAAAGTGGCCAAATCAATTAAAAAAATTGTATGGAATTTGAAGGATTTGGTGATCTGACTAAATTCAGCTGTTTAGTATCTTCAAAATCCAGCTATTGTCAGGATTCTGGCAGTTACCTCAATTAAATCATGAGCCTTGAGCCACACTCCCAAAACTAAAAAGATTTATTGGAAGGTAACATTCTACCTCCGGCATTTACCTGGGCGTAGCCAACTCTGAGATATGTAATTCATTGTCACCCTTGATCCTGCTTTCCCCCCCTCTGGGTGTATCATCCAACAAAAAACATCCATAGCCAAGAGTCATCAATCATGCTCTCCAATTAGATTTTTGCATGGCAGAAGCTTCAGTCATCTAATCAGTCTTTGAAGAAAATATGAATGGAATGTACTTTCGATTCCACACTGCTGCCTGCTCTTTGAAACTCCCCCCTTCTTTCTGTTGTCAACTATAACACGTGCATACAAAATGTTTTATGAGTTGACAGCTATAGGTTGTCCTTGACTAACAACCACAGTTGAGACTAGAATTTCCATTGCTAAGTAAGGCAGTTGTTAAGAGAGTTGCATCCAATTTTATGACCTATTTTGCTATGGTTGTTAAGTAAATGGCATGGGAGTTCAGTGGAATCTAGCTTCCCCTGCTGATGTTGCTTGTCAGAAGCTGGCTGGGAAGGCTGCAAATCACATGACCCTGGGACGCTGCCACCATCATAACATACATACTGGTGCCACATGCCTGAATTTTGATCATGTGATCATGGGGATGCTGTGATGATCAAAAATGTGAGGAATGACCATAAGTCCCTTTTTTTCTGGTGCCATTGTAACTTTGAATGGCCACTAAACAAATGGTTGCAAATATAAACCTGTTATTCCCAGATCTTGGTCATAATGTCAAAGACTGTAAATTATAGGTTCCAAGAGGCTTTTGTCTACATCTCCTTGCACAGCCTGTGAAGTGTTTTTTACAGACAACTTTGGTGGTTTTATTTTACCCACAGAGTAAACTGTCAATTATTCTACCTAATTTTGTGATAAATCCCTTCTAGTGTGAAAGGTGTCACAGGAATTCATAAATTAAAGGGAGAATGACCATAGGCACTAGTTATGCTAAGTATCAGAAGAGGAGTTTATGGAAGGCCTGCACTCTTCCTCTGACAATGACAGTTTTTCCCACTCAAACCTTTTTTTCACTATATAGCCACTTGATTGAGATAGGTGGCTACAGAAATGAATGAATGAAAGAGTGAATGAATGAGTGAGTGTTCTAAGATAGCTACTATCTTCCTGTTAGGGCCATTTCACAGGTCACTATTCAGTTCTCTGCTAACATCATTTTGGGGCAGAAATCTATTGAGCATTAAAAACAAGTGACTAAGGAGACAGAAGCCATGCAGAAACTCACCTTCCCTTTAAAAGAAGTGTCAAAGTGAAAAAGGGCAATCAAAACGAAAAAAGACATTAACATTATGGTTTGTAAGCCATGATTTATGATTGGTATGATTTGTGAATCCAGTTGACTATGGCTAGTTATAATGAGCTACAGTTAAGCAAACTATGATTAGCACAAGAATGTTTCCCTCTAGGACAGGGCTGTCAAACTCGTGGCCCACGGGCCGGATGCATCACGCACTGGCCACGCCCAGTTTAGCAAAGGGGAAAAAGTTGCAATACATCACATGACAACATGAGTTTGACAACCCTGCTCTAGGACATATTGTATTTCACCTCTAACATTTCTATAAAGCTGACTATTTCAACCACCATAGGATGGAAGCAATGAAGCAAAGCAACATGGTTGCATCACTTGACTCTTAGAAATGAGGGCGGGGGCATATGCACATCCCTAAAATATGCTTTCAAAAAGGATTTTCTTCTGTTTTACTCCATTTGTGGATGTATCTTTCCCAAATACCTACTTTCCATTTGAATTTTTGAAAAGAGAAAATGACATTCATTAGCTGCCTGCATGGTGTGGCCAATCTGTAATTCAGCAGATTCCGTTTTAGGAGGCTATATCAGTTCACACGCATTGCAATCTACTTTTTTTTTAATATCCCTACTTGAAGTCTGCTGTTCTTCCTTTTCCTCCAAGTCCACTTTTTTCATTATTCTTTTTTTTTTGTGGCAAGAATTGTCTCAGGAAATTTTGAAACTGCTCTGAGATTAATTCCAGAATTCCAGAGGACTGCACAAGGGTGATTCAGATTGATGATCAAAATGCATCAACTCTTACTGGTCTCCTTAGTCTGCCCAAAGATCCACTGAAGACTATGTGCTGAGTGGCAGGCCCCCACATTTCACATGCAGAGCTTACTGGCTCAGTAGCAACAATTATTTTTCAACACTGATCTACTGCACTTGAAGGCATTAGGATGCTACAGAGTGATTGCTTGGTTCTTTTTTCCAACACACTGCTATTGATGAATAGGTTTGTTGCTCTTTTGTGGTCCTTTTAAACTGTTGTGTTTGTTTGGTTATTGTTTTTGCTAGGTGGGCTAAATTGTGAATGAATGAATAAACTTTATTACGGTTTTAGACCAGCAATAGACATCACTATTTACATATACATAAAAATACTGACACATTATAATACATTAATAGTGGATAATAACATCCCTGTTAAGAAAATACGTGTTCTCAAACAGTTAGGGTCACTCCCTGGTTTATATTAGTGGAGATCCAATAAGTACGTGTGTAAATATCATTTTCCAAAGATTGTTCTATCTGCAAAAAATGTCATAAATTGACTGCTATAATTCTGTAACCAATTTTTTCCTTTCCTTCATCTCCTGTGGCTATTTCTCTCAGCCTAACAACAGAGCTGCCTTTCATCCACACATAATCAGATGCAACATCTGAAGAAGCCATTACGGTATTTGGAGGCAAGAGTTATTACAAGCAACCTTCTCTAACGGTAACCAAATTCAGGGCTCTCTAATCCCCAATCTCTGAATGATACTTGGTTAGGACCTCTTGGCTGAAAGAATGAATCCAAGCAGATGAGCGGGGTTTAGATTCCAGCCTTCAAAACTTGAATTACACTTCATTCAATCTGTCAGTGTTTACAGGCAGCTGCAGTCCCTGAAAGCACTGCTTTTCTGCCAGTTTGATTTATAGATTTCCATAAAACCCGGCTTCCATAGGCTGACAACATACAGATTAACAGTAATGGCAGGGGGACTTCACTCTTTAATGATGATGAGAATTGTCTAACATGGAAAATTAGATTGGGAAGCAGATCCAAGAATAGATGTTCCTATGACTTTTACTGACCGTCTGATGCTGCAGTTTCCCTAAAATGGAAAAAAAAAATGCTGCCTCTATTTTGTATTCACTTTCCAGAATTCAATCAAGAAAGCTCTAAGCTGAATTGAACTTTAGTTCCCTTCAGCTCCAAATAACCTTCTCGGGGTTTAGTGGAAGTGGATGTACCTGGCAATGTAATTTCAAGGAGAGGAGCAATTTTTACCCTCACCCATGGTAGAGGCCTGTCGTTTTTGTGAAACGGCCCAGAGAACCTTGGCAGCTTGCCACTCCCCTTAATTACAAAGTTTTAAACAAGTTGTCTTACTTTTAAATTATGGTTATTAATGTCATTTTAGAAAAGTATTATGAGCTTCCCCGGAGCCGGGGCTTTGAATAAATAAATAGAAAATAAAGACGGCTCCTTTTCAAAAGTTGAAAATAGGGTTGCCTGAATTGAACTGAACTGATGCAAAGAAATCACTAGCTTTGGCTCTAGTGGGCTTAGAAACTCTGAGAAGGACAATTCAGCTATAAAAGGAAAGGTGAACCAGACACGCAAGGGAAGGACAAACCTTTGTTCACCCCATGCATATATCAAACTCACAAAGCTTGAAGTGAAAATTGTCCCCCAGTGGTTCTACCCAACAATCCCAATGTAGGGACAAAACTGCCATGTAAGTCAGAAAATCAGTCTGGACCAAGGTTGCTAATAAGGCAAAAATGTCTGTGCATTATTAATTGTGCATGAAGATTTTAAAATGGGAGATTCTTTTAGGTTTAATGAAAATATCCTGCAGGGAATTGATGACCTTTTGTGACTCTTCTTATTGTTTTTTTTCATTGAGGAGAATAAGTTAAATTCAGGGTTGACTTTCCCAGAATCAAAATCTTAGGCCCCTGTACATTAATTTCCACCCCAACATATCTGCCACATTAAGTTTTGGATATGATTGAAGATTTATACAAAACAATTCCATTTCTTTCTTTTTTTCATTACCGCTGAAATAAATTCTTCATCCAATTTTTTGTGACTCAAGTATTTGATGTCTTTTCCCCTAATATGTGTTTCTTGTAAAATAGCATCTTGTTTAACTTTGTCAGATAATGGAATATTTCTTTTCTCTTTTGAGGAACTACTGCTTCATTTATATTCCACATTAAGAATTTACAATCCATAGTTATGTCAAGAGACTATTTTTGTAGCATCATCTTCAATATCTTGTATTCGTTGGTGCAATTGTTTAGACACATCTGTGATCCTCATTTTTATTTGCATATATTTCAATCCCTTTGAATTTTCCTAGAAATGTTTGCTTTCTGCACACAGTTCAGTCTGAATCTCTGCTGTTTAAAAGTAAAAATCGTTCCTTCCAATGTATCTGAGCTGAATCTTCTTCTAGTTAAGTATGTCAGAAAAAAGTACTCTTTCCTCTTACTTAATATTCTAATTGAAATTTCCTCAAGTTCAATTTGTCCTGTGTCATGAATTCTCAATCTACTATTAAAACGCTACTGCAAACCTTGACCTCTAGTCTTCCTGATGGTATACAAGGACATCCCTTGGAACATTTCTTAATTTTGCAATTGGATATTGATCCTATAAACCTTTTCAATTTGTGTCTCGATGTCATCTTGATCTTTTTTCTGATATATTCTCCCTTGAAATTGCGCTAAATCTTAAAATTCTTTTTTTCTCAGTTTCAGTAACTCCAGATCTTTCTCCACCTCTCTATTTATAACCTATCTTATTTCCCAAAACTTCTACTTTGTCATTAATTTGTTTTATGTCTCCAGCCAATTATCCTACATCTTCTTTGATTTTCTTCTTTTTTATTATTCCTTTTTATCCCTACAAATCCAGCTAACATTTCCATTCTAAAAGCATCCAAACTATTGGCAACTGTCAAGATCATCTCCTTGCCAAATTCCTCAAACATTTTCTGCAATAAATCTGGTGTGATGCTTTTATTTGTAAGTTGTTCTAGGAAATTGTCATATTTTTGCTCCTTTCTAGGATTAAAGTAAAAGGCATGCTTCATCTCTTCCCCACCTCTGTTGGTCTTCTCTTTCTTTTAACTCTTCTCTTTCTTGCTCTTTTTTTTCTCTTTAACTCTTTAGTCCCAATTAGCTCTCCATAGTTATAGTCACACAGTCTGGTTCATATTACTGTTGTTTTTATTTTGTCAAATCCACCAATTGTCTACTTTCTCTAAGCAATAATAAGTTAAGGTAATAAGCAATCAACATTCCTATGGAGGTCCCACCTATTTTCTTGTTAATTTTTTACCATATTCAAAAGCACTTTTATCAACAAAACAAAATTATTCTTCTGTTTTCTAAAATTACCATTCCCTTTATCCATTTAAAACTTTCTTAAATCACGATTTTGCTAAGTTTTTGCTTTCAAGTCAAAATCCTTTAAGATTTTTTTTAATTTCTTAATTACAACAGAAGGTGATCAAGTGCTTTTGTTGTCTTTCAGAACATCCCTCTTAAGCTGTGAATTAATTGTATTCAAAAAAGTTTAAGAAAGTGAAGCTTTTGCAGCTTATTTGTTCATAAAAGTTACAAAACAGTTTTGAGCACTATGTTGATCTCTCAGCTTCCAAGCTACCCAACTCACACTTAACTACAAGAGATTCAATTCCTATGGTCTCCTCATGAAAACCAATTATCCATGGTGCAAGTGGGCAATCCACCAATCCACCAAAGAGAATTTAGTTAGCCAGAACCTGCTTCCTGGCCACTGATTTCACCAAAGTACTATCCCTGCTAATGGAGATGCTGACAGGGATATCTAACCTGCCATAAGTTCTCATCTGGAAGCCCTGATCATGATCATGTTATTGTGGAGCTGCTGGCACAGTGGGAACTTTGAGGATTGGTTATAAGTACCACTTGTTCAGTGCTGTTATAACTTTGAATGGTTGCTGAATGAGTTGATAACCAAGGAGGACCTGAATGTAACTAGATATCATCTGCATACTGCTGATATCTTACCTCATGCAAATATCCAGAAGTTTCATGTAGGTGTTAAACAGCAGAAGAGAGAACACCAAGTCTGATCTAGGAAGAGAACCACTCAAAACACTGCTTCTCACTCTCAACTGTTATAGCCATTCTAGGATTTTATATGTATTGTATATTACTTCTCCTTACTCTTGGAAGTAATGCTAAATTCCTTACTCAGGAATGCTACAATCCCAAGAGCTATTTTCATTTCTCCATGGCTTTGGGAATGCTACTGTTGCTATTGTGTCAAGTGCCATATAACTGTACAAGATGAAAGAAGCAAGTCTTCAGTAAAATATATTTGATGTTGGTGAAGTTGTTAAGGGTTGGCAATGACTTGATGGTACAAAATCAAAATCATCAGTCTTGGACTAAATCATGGAAATTGTAAAAGGAATTTCTAAAATCAGTTCTGTCTGTCCGTCCGTCCATCCATCCATCTCACTTAGAAATTGTCTGTGTCCTTCACAGTGTTATAATTTATAATGAGTTCATGGAAGCAGAGTCCATTTGAATTAATCAAAATGCTTCTTTCTCTATGTCTAATTTCAATAATAATTTATATGTCCAAACAGATCGGTGTTTTTCAAACTTGGTAATTTTAAGGTGTAGGAACCAAGTCCCTGAATTCCCTGGCTAGAATGCTGGCTAAGGAATTCTGGGATTTGAAGTCCACATAACTTTAAGGTTGCCAAGTTGGGAAAGCATGGTCATAGATGATCATGGTTTAATATAAGTGTCTCAAAGTCCAAATCTTGTCTGCCAAATTTTTTAACTATAAATATTATGGAAGAAAGTAGAATCCTGTAAAGGTGGAAGCCAAGGGTGCCCACTCTTTTCCTGGGTTTCTTCTCAGCTGGACTGAGACTCGCTTTTTCTTGATTGCTATGTCCACTCTCACTTTCCTTTCTTAACCTCCACATAATCTCTCCTCACACGCTGCTGATTGGGAAAGGCTTTTAAAAAAGAGAAGACTATGTAGGAGATCCTGATGCATTCAGTAGGCGTAAAATGAGAATTTTTCCAATTTTTATCTACGGTGGAGAATAATCTGGAAGTTTTGATGTGTGTCTTTATGAGCTTTCATAACTTTGTGGTGAGCTTGGTATGTACATCTTGCTGGCACATCCATTACAAAGTGGCTCTTTTAACACTGGTATTTTCTTCCCTTGTCCTGTCACAAATTTCTGTATTTGCAGTAAAATATATTGTGTAACCGAGGCATAAATTTTCCGCGATTGCATTAATTTCCTTCTGAATTTGCCTGAAATACAATAAAACCAAAGTTCAGATGGGAAAGGATAACATACTTTTCTTTGAATTATTACTTTTTCTAGGAACAGTCTCATAACTTTCCTGACTCCTTTAGCAAGAAGTGGCTACGTACTCAATGCAGCCACAACCTTGAACACTGTCCTTTAAAGTAGTAGACTATTTTAAAAACCGAGATCTATGTGAAATGTTTCTTTTGTAACAAAAAATACCAGATGATTTTTTCTCCCCCTTAAGAAATGTCAAAACTCCATTGCCATAACGGCCTCTCTTGCTAGTTCTTCGTTCAGAGAGATACGAGGAACAGGAAAGCATCTCATTCTGATTTGTTAAAAGATGTTCTGGGTGTGGATTCTCACAGTTTGCAGAAGTGGAGAAGTTCTTAAGGAAAGCAATCTAAAGGTGCAAGGACAAAAAAAAATGCTTCTTATATGACCAGAGAATGTTGCCTTTAAGTTTGAGGAGGGCAGCGGAAAGCAGTATAAGAAATCCTCAACTTACAACAGTTGTGACTGTTCAAAGTTACAATGGCACTGAAAAATGTGACTTACGACCGTTTTTCCAACTTACGACCTTTGCAGCCTCCCCATGATCACACGATCGAAATTCAGATGCTTGGCAACTGGTTCATACTTATGACCATTGCTGTGTTCCACAGTCGTGCGATCCCCTTTTGTGACCTTCTGACAAGCAAAGTCAATGGGGAAGCCGGATTCACTTAACAACCAGGTTACCAACTTATCAGCTGCAGTGATTCATATAACCACTGTGGCATAAAAGGTCGTAGAAAGGGGCAAAGCCCACTTTACAAATGTCTCTCGCTTAACGACAGAAATTTCATGCTCAATTGTGGTCGTAAGGCGAGGTCTACCTATGTATTGGAAGAGAGCTGGCATAGCTGGCAGACTAAGAAGGATCACCTTATAGTGTTGCATTTTGTGACAGATAACACATGTGCTCTCGCAATAATTAGAGGAATTAAGAGATCAGAAGCCTTGATCAGCAATTCTACTCCACCCTGCCTCTCCTCAATAACAAAAATACACAGGAGTATTGAAATGTAAAAGAAAAGAGACACTTTTCTTTTAAAGGGCTGATAGCAGGAGTGGGATTCTACCAGTTCAGACCGGTTCTATAGAACCGGTTGTAATTTAATTTAATTTAATTTAATAATGGGATTTATATGCCTCCCTATCTCCAGAAGGACTCAGGGCGGCTCACAACAGTAAAAACATACAATACAAAAGTTTAAAATTTAAAAGATATTAAACAAGAATCCCAATAATGATAATTAAAAACCAACAATAACCAATAAAAACCATTAAAAAACTCCCTCAGTCCAGGTTGACCTGTTGGAAGAGCCATGTCTTCAGCTCGCGACGGAAGGATCGAAGGTCAGGAGCCACCCACAACTCCAAAGGCAGTTGATTCCACAGGGTGGGCACACCTACAGAGAAGGCTCTCCCCCTGGGGGTCGCCAGCCGATACTATCTGGCCAACAGCACCCTGAGGAGGCCCTGTCTGTGGGAGCGCACGGGGCGCTGGGAAGTTGTTGCTGGCAGTAGATGGTCCCCCAAATACCCCGGCCCTAAGCCATATAAGGTAATGATTCTAGGCAGTTCGGAGAACTGGCAAATCATGCCCCTGGTTGGCCCCACCCTGCCCCTCTCTGCCCACCTCTCTCCTCCCCACCCAGTCAGTCCTTAAGATATTTCTTTCTTTTTTTCCCTTCTGATGATCAGCTGTTCCGATGATCAGCTGTGCTGGGATCCCCCTTGCTGTCTTACTGCTTCGCCCAGGAAGCTTCCCTGAGGCCCCCAAAGCCCAAAAACAGAGCATAGGGGGTGCTGTGCACTCCCTACAGGCTTCATTTTTTGCTTTCCTGGGCCTCAGGGAAGCCTTCTGGGAGCAAAAATGCTCCCCCCTCCCCCAGGAAGCTTCTGTTGAGACAGCGTGGAAGGAAGACAAGACACGCAAACATAGTTCATGAGGGAAGGCACCCTGAGGTCGTGCCTCGAGCCTCTTTTATTAGGAAAGATCGGATCAAGCAGACCCCTGTGTCACAAACTGATTGAGTATTCAATAGCTTGAGAAGGAGCATGTTTACCCAAGTCAGGAGATTATCAGTGGCTGTCACGTAGGTATCTTAGCCAGAACAGAGAAGTTTATTATTTACCAAGACTGAGAGGAAAACTTATTTGAATGTGGGGGTTCGTGGGTCATCCCAGCCATGGGTGGTTTGCCAGCCCCAGGCTAGTTTTCCCCACAGCTTCCCTGAGATCCAGAAGGCAAAAAAATGGGGGGGGAATGCTTCAAAAAAAAAGCCATGCCCACCCAGCCACACCCACAGAACCGGTTGTTAAAATATTTATTTATTTATTTATTATTTAGACTTGTATGTCACCCCATCTCCGAGGACTCGGGGTGGCTCACAACTAAAACCAACCCACAACAATAAATTAATTTAAAACAATATTAAACAATCACAAGTCTAATTTAAATTAAAACCCCAATATGCCATTTAAAATTTAACACCCCCCCAGGAGATCAGCACAGCTGTTCGAATAACCAAGTTTTCAGGTCGTGGCAGAAGGTGCGAAGGTCAGGGGCCAGGCAGAGCCCCAGGGGTAGTTGATTCCATAGGGCAGGAACCGCCACAGAGTAGGCCCATTCCCTGGGCGCCGCTAACCGGCATTGACTCGCCGACGGCACCCCGAGAAGCCCCTGTCTGTGTGCTCATACAGGGTGGTTGGGACTCGATTTCTTCATTTGAATCCTACCCCTGGCTGATAGGATATTTCTGCTTAAAACTTTCTTCATTTGTGTTGGGGGTATAGAAAGCTTACTAGCCACGAGGAAGCATTTGGGAGGAAAATGCAGTATTCATGAAAAATGGAACGACTACACTCCAAAATGTTGCCTGTGAATGCATCTAACATTCTGCCCCAATTTGGCATAACTTGGGAAGGACAGGTTAGGAACATTCATTTCTCAATGAATGGTTTTCATTATGATCGTTGGGTGTTCTGACCCAAGCCTCGTTCAAATCAAATAAACACAAAAGTATATATAACAGCAAATCTTTTAAGTGCGTCTCTGTGAATTCTGTTCATTCACAGCAAAGAGTCATTAAAACTAATTGTTCCAGATAAGAGCAAGCCCTTTCAAGGTTGTGAAAGGCTGCCAAGAACACAAGATTAATTGCAGGGAAACATCCAAAACCAAAAGTCTCTGAAAACAAACCAGGATAGACAGGACTTCCACAAGAACTTGAAGTTGAAAGAATTTCTTTGCTTCCTGCAAAGAACCCAACCCCTGAGGGCTGGCTTTTATCCTTTATGGGAGGGGACATCACCTTGCAGCCTTACTCCCGAGTCGCTCGTGCTGCTGCAGCTGCTGTTTCCTTCAAGCAGCCCTGCGTGCATGCACACTGGGCACAGGCTTCTCGGGGTCCTCTGCATCACTCCTGCCAGACTCCACAAGCTCCAAAGGCAGCACCCCACTCTCCGATAGTCCTGGCCCCATCCCTGCATCACAAGTAGGCCCCTCATCTGGGTCCTTGCTCTCAGAGACCTCAGCCGTCTGCACTTGCTGCCAGCGAACCACAACACTGAGTAGATACCATAACTGTTCATTAAAATGCTGAATACCAAGAAGGTGGCATGGAACAAACTGACAGTGTTATGGGTGAAAGCAAGTTATATTTCTTTCTTTCATTTGTTAATGTTTTTAAACTCCCATTCTTTTTATAATGTTTAAGAAGAAATTTGAATATTACAGGAAGTCCTTGACCTATGATCAGGGGTGGGATTCTACCGGTTCTGTCCGGCTCTACAGAACTAGTAGCTCTCAAGAGCAGCAGACACAGAACTGGTTCTGTGTCTGCTGCTGCTTTGGCCCACCCGCCTGCCTGGGCTCTTACCTGCCCTTTATTTCCTGCTTTTTCAACTTCAGCTGCTTTGCGGCACAGCTGTGGTTGAAAAAGCAGAAAAAACTTTCAACCCTCGCGCGCGCAGCACTGCTCAGCTGTCTGGGCAGCTCAGCAGGTCCTAAATTGCACTCGCGCAACTCACGCATGCGTGCGCGATACACAGCAACAGAACCGGTAGTTATACCAGTCGGATCCCATCCCTGCCGACGATCACAATTGATACTGGAACTTCCACTGCTAAGCAAAGAGATCATTAAGCGAGTAATGTTAAAAATCATAAAATATTTTATGATCTTTTTTTTTGCCTTGGTCACTAAGTAAATCACCATGGTTAAGAGAATCATGAGTTTTGGTGGTACAGGCTGCTAATGCCTAGCACTTAAGTTCCAACTGCCTGCAATTATTGTAGGCTCGAATCCCACCAGGCTCAAGGTTGACTCAGCCTTCCATCCTCTCGGGGTAGGTAAACTGAGGACCCAAGATTGTTGGGGGCAATAAGCTGACTTTGTAAAAATGCCACTTAGTAATAAGCAGGCCTATACAATGGAATGAAGGCTATTGCTGAGCACATTGGGTTGTATCCCCCCAAAAATTGTAAGCCCTGAGTCTTGGGAGAAAGGCATATAAATCTATTTTTTTAAAAAAAAGTTCATTACGTGAATTTGATTTACCCCCACTGTCTTGGCTTGTCGGAAGCCAGCTGAGAGGTTTGCAAAGGTGATCATGTGACCTCAGAATGATGGAACCATAGTAAATATATGTGGTTGACAAGCACCTGAACTTTGATCATGTGACCATAAGGACAATACGGCAGTTCTAAGTCACTTTTTTTCAATGCCATGGTAACTTCGAATAGCAACTAAATACATTGTTGTAAGCTGGGGACTACTTGTAGTTTTTAATATATTAAAATCATCTAATTCAATTGGCAAGATAATGGATATAGACATAGTTTTAGTTGCTACTACTGTGCAATATTCTTTATGGAGGCAAAGTGAACTCACCTTGTACAGACCTATTTACAAGTATGGTTGAACAGAGAGTCTAACTTAGACTTTTACGAGCTAAGAATGCAGAACCTTCTACCTAGATGTATAGGCAGAAGATGTCCCATCTTCCATCCTGCAAAAATTGTAATTCTTCCACTCCTGTTCACGAAGACAGTTGTGAACTTTGATAAGTACTTCTCAGAAAATGAATTGAATGAAATCCTCCATCACCACAGCCTCCATGAGAACACTGATAACATTCTTTAAAAATCAAGTGGCAGGGTTTTCTATTATTTCAAAATGCTTCCATATAACCATCCACCCTCCCTATCTTCTTCAAAGCTCCTGCTTAACTCATTCTACACTAGGTGCAGATGTCAAATAATTCACGCTATGGCATTATAGGAAAAGAAAACATGTCAAAATTCATTGTTATTTTGTAAAAAAAAAATACTTCACATTTAGGTAAGTAACATTTCAGGAAAGCATCAAATCTAAGTCCTTGGTATTTTAGTTTTCTAGAAGCAGGACATTATGAAGGAACTACATGAAGACATCATATTAATCAGCATTATGTGTATTGGTGAGGAAAGCTGACAACATAACTCCTTCTAAATCAAATTATAGTTTGATTTTAACTGCACTTCCCACAACATCTAAGACATTTTTGGAAGCATCTCATGATGCCAATTAAAAGAGGATAACATGCGGGGCCAGAGTTCAGAAAGGCAGGCATTCACATGTGCTAGAGACATATTATTTGCAGGAGTCTCGTTCTACTCAAGGGGTGTGGTGATTGAATCAGGCAACGACGTGTCTGTTTGCCTCTTCATGCATCATCATATTGGCCCTCGGATGATTTTCTCATTAGTTTGGCTGCTAGCAATGCAGTGAGAAATCCAGGTTTAAATATTTGTACTGGACACTTCTTAGAAAGAAGCCAAGTAATGTGTCAACTCATAAACATTTTATATACATGTTTTATAGTTGAACACAGAAAGAAGGGGGGGGAGTTTCAAAGAGCAGCAAACAGGGTGAAATCGAAAGTACATTCCATTCATATTTTCTTCAAAGACTGATTAAATGGCTGAAGCTTCTGCCGAGAAAAAATCTAATTGGAGAGCATGATTGATGACTCTTGGCTATGGATGTTTTTTGTTGGATGATACACCCAGAGAGGCGGGGGGAAAAGCAGGATCAAGGGTGACAGTGAATTACGTATCTCAGATTTGGCTACGCTCAGGTTAGTGCCAGACGGAGAATGTTACCTTCAAATAAATCCTCTTTAGTTTTGGGAGTGTGGCCCAAGGCTCATGATTTAATTGGAGTAACTGCCGGAACCCTGACATAACAATTTCGAGGAAAAATCAACAGTGCAAAGATGAGAATTGAAAATGTTCTGAAAGGCGAAGTGGTCTATAACAGGGGTGTCAAACTGGATGCATCACGCACAGGCCATGCCCACCCCAGCTCTGCGAATGGGAATTATGTCATGAAACGTCACCTGTGACGGCAATGTGACGAGGCGAGTTTGACACCCATGGTCTATAAGATTTCTGGTGAAGAGATGTCAGAGAGGACAATCAGTTAATACTGCTAACTTCAAACTTTCACATCTTCACAAATACACACAGTCCTTGATTTACATCAGTTCATTTAGTGACGATGGCATTTAGTGACTTATGACCATTTTTCACACTGCAGCATCCCCATGGTCATGTGATCAAAATTTGGATGCTTGGCAACTGACTCATCTTTACGACCATTGCAGCATCCCAGGGGTCATGTGATCCCCTTCGAGACTTTCTGACAAGCAAAGTTAATGGGGAAGCCAGGTTCACTTCACCACCATTCTACTAACTTATCAGCCACAGTGATTCACTTAACAACTGTGGCAAGAAAGGTTGTAAAATGGGGCAAAACTCACTTAACAAATGTCTCACTTAGCAACAGAAATGTTGAACTCAATAGTGGTCATAAGCTGAGGACTGTCTGTATTCAGAAAAGTACCCTGGAAAATGGCTGCTGCATCAGCGGAAAGTTACCTTCACAAGCAGCCTCTGGAGAGCCAGCACTGTAGGATAGCATTTCTAGCTGCCTTCTTTTCAGAAAGATAACCCAAATTTTGTCCAAGTTTTTTTGTTTGCTTGCTTATGTGTTTAATGAAATAAAGACAGCGTCGAACCTATTCTTCAAAGGAATTCTCCTTGGAGAGATGATATACTCCATTTTAGAATGCTTTGAAAAATTAGGACAGTTCAGCACAACATAAAGTTGAGGTGTGCCACTTTTGGAAAGACGATAAAGATGGAATTATTATGAAGAAGATCCTTATGAAGTTAAAGTAACATTATGTTTGTGGGCGCTGTTTGATGATTGTCATAACAGCGGCAATTGATTCACTTGTTATTGTATTTTTCTTCTTGCTTTGATCAATATTTTGTTATGACTGTTTTGTTGTAAACTACCATAAAATAAATGCAGTATTCTCCAACCTGAGTATTTCAAAGGGCTTTTTTTTTGGTAGCTACTTGGATTGTTAGTTCATTAGATGTTCCCATAAATTTTGTAGCAAAGTTCTAAAAGTACTCTTGTCCACTTTTCTGTTGAGCCATGCTGGCGCAGTGGTTAGAGTGCAGTACTGCAGGCTACTTCTGTTGACTGCTGGCTGCCTGCAATTTGGCAGTTCAAAACTCACCAGGCTCAAGGTTGACTCAGCCTTCCATCCTTCCGAGGTGGGTAAAACAAGGTCCCAGATTGTTGGCGGGAAATATGCTGACTCTGTAAACCGCTTAGGGAGGGCTGTAAAGTACTATGAAGCAGTATATAAGACTACGTGCTATTGCTATTGCTATCTGGACATCAGAATCTCAATTTCTTGATGTTTCTGAGCTAGAACCTCTCTCCTTCTCCTGACCCCATTTTTTTTATAAGGACAGTGGCATGCACAACATTTCCACTGATTTTAGTGCTTTCATGCATCCTCATTTGGGAGAGGGACTAGGTGTTGAACACAGAAAGTCCCAAATTCAGCTCTAGGAGCTTCAGCTAAAAGGATCCAATGGCAGGTAATGGAAAAAATACACACCTAAGATCTGAAAAGCCCATACTAGGGGCAATAACATTTTAACATTCAAGGTCCTGCATGGCATGGGTCCAGGATACTTACGAGAACGACTCCTCCCAGCATCAAGTACCAACTGCCCTGTATGGGCCCACAGACGGGGTCTCCTCAGGGTCCCATCTGTGACTCAATGTCGCAGGTAGGAACCCGGGAGGGCCTATTCTCGGCGGCCCGCTTTATGGACTTCTTCCGCAGCTCGGTTGGCTCGATCTCGCTTGCCACAGTTAAAAACCTGGCTGTTTTACAATCTGGGCTATGTTGACTCCTGGGGTTTTGTTTTAATATGGGGGTTTTAAATTGCTTATTCGGCTTATAACTTGTTTAATATAATTTTAAGTAATTTATTGTTGTATTGTATTTTAGTGTGAGCCGCCCCGAGTCCCTTGGGAGAGGCATAAATTGAATAAATAAATAAATAAATAAATAAATAAATAAATAAATAAATAAATAAATGTATGTATGTTGAATGGAGAACAATATTACCCAAGTTAAGGCACTTTTTTCTGATTCCCAATTCTTTCTCTTTTCCTTATATATAAAGACCTGTCATATGGCTTTATTAAAGCTACTTTTCTATGGTGTTTTATAATATGTGAGAACCTAACATTGTAGGCCTAATTTTGTTATCACACATATTGTATCACAATATCTTCTCTCTCTCTCTTTTTAACATTGTTACTATACAAAATCATCTTGGTAATATAACAGGTAGAAAGGGACAATTGAATTTAATTAAGCTGAAATCTGCTGCAAAGTGCACCTGATACAACTCTAATTTTGGAATTAAATGTAAGCTATACCTGCAAGTTAAAACTGAAATGAATGAACAGAATATGGACTCAAATGGCAATAAAGCAATAGAACAGAGGAAATCATTTTGCATTCAAGTCAAGTAATAGAACAGGGAAAATTATTCTTGCACTCAAAATCTGGTGAGATTAACCGTGAAAATCCATATGTGTCTATGCAGGAATTCAATAGTATCTGCTCCAGGTAATAATTTATAGATTTACAGCCTGAAATACCATTTCCAGGATAGGAGCAAAAGGATAGGACTCTTTAGTAACTCAGTGATAAATGGTGCATATTTTACGCAATAGATAATTAAAGTAGGAGTCCTTAAAACACAGATTAGGACCAGGGGTGGGATTCAAATTTTTTAATAACTGGTTCTGTGGGCGTGGCTTAGTTGGTGGGCATGGCTTGGTGGTCATGTGACTGGCTGGGCGTGGCCAACTCAACATCACTCACATCGAGGCATGTCCTGCGCTCCTCATGACTGTGGGGATGCTGCAACAGTCGTAAGTGTGAAAAATGGTCATAAGTCACTTTTTTCAGTGCCATTGTAACTTTGAATGGTCACCCCACACAAGCAAAGTACCAGCAAAGGAGGAAAAAAAACTCCAGAGAAGTTCCAGTGCAGAGGCAGTTTCTGTAAGCAACACCAGAATGTTTGCTTCCTGCCTTCCTTACAGGATTAGGCCAGTAATTTCTTCTAACAACCGGTTCTCCGAACTGCTTAGAATGTTAACAACTGGTTCTAGAGAATAGGTGCGAACTGGTAGAATCCCTGGTTAGGACCCACAGGAGCTGGTATCAAATTAAAAGGTTTAACTGAAGGAAGGAAACAACAACTCCTGGTCAGTTTGTCTGGACGAAGTTAAAACACAGGCAAAACTCACTCCAAGATCCTCATTTTTTTCTGGGCCAAACCCACCACAGCCTGTGCTATACAGATTAAAATTACATTTAATGATTAATAGTCAGTGATATATTTACTTATTGCCCAAACCCAGCTCCAATGAAATTATTTATTTTAAATCATTATGTCAGGGTAGTGACTTAAGAGCTGACCAGCTGATGCAATGATGTACTGATGGGAATGAGTCAGCAAGCTTTTTGGCTGTTATCCTTTTAAGAGCCTGTATAATAAGAAGAGGCCCCATTAGGGTCTCTCTCTCTCTCTCTCCCTCTCCCCCTCCCTACCACTCGCTGTGTATTCTTCTCTGCTGTAATTGCTGCTTCTTTGACCTCTGCCTATAGTATGTGTATGTATAGTATATATTCTTTTGTAGATAAAA
Source organism: Naja naja (assembly GCA_009733165.1). Taxonomy (NCBI): domain Eukaryota; kingdom Metazoa; phylum Chordata; class Lepidosauria; order Squamata; family Elapidae; genus Naja; species Naja naja. The sequence goes on from CM019148.1 coordinate 211,069,047, forward strand.
CCACTATTTATTATACAAACCTGTTTGCTATTATTGCTCCTGGGTTGTCTCATGTAGTAAAGCTGTGTGCACTTTTGACACATTACTTTTAAATATAAAAGCAAGGGGTAGGAGGTTGCACAAACTAATTTATCATATCATTCATGCTTCTTGATATTGCAAAATTTGAGGTCTTCTGAACTGAACTATGGAATTCCTTGCCCACCAAAGATGGCCACTAATTTATCAGGTTTGAAAGGAGGGAGCAGGCCCAATTCATGGAGGCCTAAACAAAGAATGGCTTCTGCTCTTCTTGGCTGTTTTCTTGTTGGCAGCATACAGTAAGCATGTATGCTTACTGAGGCACAATGGTAGAAGAAGGTTTAAACTTCCCATGATTTGCCTGAATGTATCTGGTCACTCAATGATCCAGCAAGATCTGGTTTGCGCATGCCCAAGATGGCGGTTGGTGGGTGAGAAGGCTCTCTCAGCGTTTCGGAGGTTTGTTGGCTTTTCAGCGAGAAAAGACCTGCTGCCACCCTCCTCTTCCTAGGATCATCTAGGAGAGCGTCAGGGGATGCCACTGGGGCCGTTGCGGCGAGAATTGGGCCGGCGGCTTGGCGTGGCTGAACTTTTTCCCCCCGCGGCTTTTACATCCGCCGCGGCTCGTCGGCTGGAAGCAGGGCGCAGCGGTAGCGCTTTTCGCCTGCCTTGTTGTGGCGTGGTGACGGCGTTATCTACCTGGCCCTACATCTCCAATGCTGTGGATCCAAATGCTGCTGTCCCTTTGCTACGGACCCGCTGCTTGGCTGCTGGTCGTCGGCTGTAGTTGCTGGCGACGGATGTGGCAAGGCTGGGTCCCGATGGAGGTGACTGCGGCGGATCGGATTGCCTGCGGCTTTGCTGTGACGCCGGGGTTTATCCCCGAGGGAGCTGATGGCGGCAGTAGCTTTCCGGGATTTTTGGTGTTGTGGCTGCCTGTCGGTATCCACGTGGAGTCCTGGACGAAGAGGCTGCTGGCTCAATGGTCCTCTTCTTTCCCCCGGTTTCTGGGTGGGGGTGACATGTCCCTGGGGGTTGGACTTTGGAACCGCCCCGGGGACCCCCCCTTCCCTCCTTCCCCAGAAGCGTGAGCTCTGGGAGGAGTAGATTCACGGGATGGTTGGAGGCCTATAGGCCTGAGAGGCCCAGGGAGGCCTGGGAAGGATTTGTTCGCTGTCGCGGCCTGGGTTGGAGGAGCCGGCCTCCCTGGGTGGGGTTCTCTGGTGTCCCCGGGAAGAGATGGCTATGGCTCCAGATCCTGGCTGCGACCAGTTTGCGATCAGTTTGTGGACATTATACTTTTCCTGGACTCTTGTGGACCTGATTGCCCTTGATTGGTGGGCATTCATTTACAACCATTGCCTTTCTTCCTGTCCTTGTTATTCTGGACTCATTGGGCACTATTGACGGTGCCTGGATCATCTACACCATTTTTACCATCACCACGGATTTATGCTGTTTTTTCTCCTGGAGACTTGGCTGCCTCCCATTGTGGTGAGAGAACAGTGGGAGGATGCAATTTCCCCTGCAGTGAGAGGGCAGGAGACTGTTCAGGACTCTTTCCCAAAGTTACTATGGTGGCAGCATAGTGACTTGTTATTGGACTCTAACTGTTGGCAGCTGTGAGAGCTGCTGACTGCGGCTTGTTCCTGTTTCTGTTTATTGCCACAGTCTGTCTCTTTCATTGTATTCCATTCTTACAATGTTTTTCCATCATACCAACTACCTCCGTTACTATCTGAGATGTATAAGTTATGCTTGTCTACTCCCTATTAGATTTCACGGGCCCTCCAGATGGTTCCCCAGTCTGTGGAATGGCCCTATGCGCTATCAAAAGCTTACCTTAATGACGGATCTTGGGATCGAGAGGTGGCATGTTGCGACTAATGGGCCAAATTCTAAGCTTAGAAGGAAGGGAAACTTCTTAAATTTTTAACTTGTTGTCTTAAGGGGTTAGGGAGAGGGTTAATGGGTCTTTTGCAGCCGGTTCGTGGCGGGAGGAGCAGGGGCGGGGTGGCAGGGCTCCGGGGGGCTGAGGTGGGGGCCGATTCCCAGGGTGGTTGGAGTCGGTGGCAGGCGCCGAGGCATAGGGCGTATCATATGTTGGGAGTGCGCACCGCCATCTTTGTCGCGGTTGCTGCTCGACCCTATGGCCTCCTCTCTGGGGAGCTCGGGAACAGGGACCCCTGGGCTTAGGCTGGTGTACTTTAATGCCAGGTCGTGGCTAATAAATCTACCCTCCTCCGTGAGATTATTGAGGAGGAGGCTGCGGACCTGGCTTGTATCACGAGACCTGGTTGGGCCGGGTGTCCCTCTGGTTGAATTATGCCCTCCAGGTTTTGGGTGTGCAGGCCGGGCCCAGGGAAGGGTGGTGGGGTGGCTGTGGTTATTAGGAGACCTTGTTTCCAAGGGAGGTCACTATCCCAGAGATAGTGGGAGTGAGACCCTTCTCCTGAAGTGGGGGCCTAATGGTCAGGTGGGCTTGCTGCTCACATACCTTTCTCCCAGCTGTGTGACAGCAGCCCTGCGGGACTTCTTGGCGTCCTCTCGGGGTGGCGGTGGAGTTCCCAGGCCTTATAGTCCTGGGGGACTTTAACCTGCCTTCCCTGGGGTGCGTCGGGATTGGCCAGGAATTCATGACTTCTATGGAAGCCATGGGCTGACCCAATTAATTCATGGCCCCACTCATGAGGGGGAACACTCTAGACCTAGTTTTTGTCTCTGAGTGGTGGCGTAGTGACAGAGGGCAACCTGTTCATCGGCTCTGCCCGTTCCATGGTCTGATCACTATCTCCTCGGCTGGTTTCCAAGGCAGCCCCCCACTGCTGGGACAGGGAGCCACTTAGATGGTTCCGGCCCAGGCGCATGGACCCTGAGGTTCCAGGCGGGCTGGGGCCTTTCCCTCTTCCCTTGCTCACAGCCTGTTGAGGATCTGGCGGCCGGCAGCGGGCATGGAGGCCCTCGACAGGGTTGTCCCCATCGCCCCCTCACCGTCGCGGATCTCGGATGGCTCCTTGGTATTCAGAGAGCTCGGGAGATGAACGCCGTCGGAGGGGCTTAGAGAGCAGGTGGAGGGCCACCCGCTCTCAGCTCGATCGAACAGTTAAGAGCCCATATTAGGACTTACCTGGGAGCTGTGAGGGTGGAGAAGGTCTTATCTCTCCACCCTCATAGCGTCATGAATAACCAGCCGCCCTGTTCGGGTTCTGCGCTCTCTCCTTTGTCCTGGGGGGCGGATCCGTTCTTGAGGAAGGGCTGAGAATTTGGTCAATATCTGTCGGATAAGATCGCTGAATTCGGGCGGGTTGTCCACTGATTTGCAGTGGTCTGAGGCGGGATACAGGTAGTCTGGCCAATACGTTCTGGGATGAGTTGACCCTGTTTCCGAGGATGAAGTGGGCGGGATTATGCGGCGCCTGAGTTCCACCACATGTTTGTTGGACCCGTGCCCTTCCTGGCTGTCTTATGCCGCCAGGGGAGGTCACCTGCGGTTGGATCCGGGCAGTTGTCAGCTTCGCTAAGGGAGGGTGTTTTCCCCTCCGCCCTGAAAAGGCGGTGGTGAGACCCCTCCTGAAGAAGCCTGCCCTGGATCGACCGTGTTAGAACTTTCGTCCAGTCTCCAACCTTCGCTTTTTGGCGAAGGTTGTTGAAATGTGGTGGCCAGGCAATTTCGCTTTTCCTGGATGAAGCGGACTACCTGGATCCGTGCCAATCGGGCTTCGGCCTGGTTTCAGCGGAGAGCGGCATTGGTCACTGATGGATGATCTCTGGAGGGCCGGGACAGGGGTTTTCCTCTGTCCTGGTCCTATTAGACCTCTCAGCGGCTTCGATACCATCGACCATGGTATCCTTTGCGGCCGCGGTTGGGGGTGGGGGCACTGTTTTTGGTGGCTCTCCTACCTCGTGAGCTGATGCATAATCGGTGTTGGCTGGGGAGGAGTGGGCCCGAGGGCACTCACTTGTGGGGTCCCTCGGGGTGGGTCCTCTCTCCCCTTTTATTTAATATCTACATGAAACAGCTGGGTGAGATCATTCGTGGTTTTGGGGTGAGGTATCATCAATATGCTGATGATACACAGCTATATCTCCACAAACCAGATCAGTGATGCCCTCTCGTGATGACTGGCTGTCTGGATGCGGTGCGGATCTGGATGGGCGGAAACATGCTTCGACTCAACCGGCCAAGACTGAGTGGCTGTACATACGGCATCGCGGTCCAGTTTGGAATGTCCATCGTTGACCATAGGGGAGTGGTGCTGCCCCTGTGGATAGGGCAAGGAACCTGGGGTCCTCCTGGATGCGGCTCGGTTGGAGGAGCAGGTGGGAGCCGTCACCAGGGGCTTTGCCCAGGTCGGCTGGTTCGCCAGCAGCCCGTTTCTGGACGCGATGCCCTGCGTGCGGTCACTCATGCCCTTGTTATTGCCAGCGACTTCGACTACTGCGCTCTCTATCTAGGACTGCCCTTGCATACCATCCGAGTGCAGCTGGTGCAAAATGCGGTGGTGGTGATGGGAGTTCCCGGTTCTCCCATGTTGCCCCCCTCCTGCGCGGCCTGCATTGGTTGCGGTTGCTCGGTGAATTCAGGTTTTAACTTACATACAAAGTCCTTCATGACATGGGTCCTTATTATTTAAGGGGCGACTGCTGCGACATCGAACATTAACGCCCTGTGCGAACTCATAGACAGGGGCTCCTTGGGGTCCGTCGGCGGGCAGTGCCGGCTGGCGGTCCCCGACGAGCCTATTCTGTCGCGGCCCTGACCTCTGGAACCAACTTCCCTGGAGCTCCGCCTGGCCCCTGACCTCCGCACTTTCCGTGTGACCTGAAGACCTGGTTGTTTAATCAATCCGGCTGTGACCCTGGGGTGGGGTGGTTTTAGAGTTTTAATGCTGGGATTTTAGTATTAATTCGGCTTGATTTGTTTAATCTGGTTTTATCTAATTTATTGTTGTGTTGTTTTACTTTGTAAGCAGCCCGAGTCCTTGAGAGAGGCTGACATATAAATCAATTAATAAATAAATAAATAATAATATATATGTAATAATAATAATAATAATAATAATATGCCTGCTTATTACTAAGCGGCATTTTTACAAAGTCAGCTTATTGCCCCCAACAATCTTGGGTCCTCAGTTTACCTACCCCGAGAGGATGGAAGGCTGAGTCAACCTTGAGCCTGGTGGGATTCGAGCCTGCAATAATTGCAGGCAGCTGGAACTAAGTGCTAGGCGTTTAATAGCCTGCACCACCAAGGCTCTTTCACATTGGGAAAAGGCTGTAGGATTCGTTAAAATAACCAAGGGGAGAGAAGAGCTCACATAATTTTTATCCTTCAACTGTCTTTGTGGGACTTCACAGCACCAAACCTTTTTATTTGTGTCTTTTAAAAAACAAGCATCTGATTTGGATATCAAAAGTATTTATTTGCAAGCTCTACAGTCTGTTCCTAATGCTTTCAGAGCCAGCAGGGAAGTGTATCAGTTTAAGTGCTTTCCTCACTGTCAAGTGTGCAGTTATACGAACATAGAGAAGATATTGAACTACTTACCAGACCTCTTTCAAACCTGTTATTACAAAGTAACTTTCAGTGCGCTTGGACGAGCTGGGCCTGGCACTTTCCCATTGAAATAAAGTCTAGTAAAGCTGCTACATTTGTCTCCCTTTCCCCAAAAAAGCAATCGCCTTGACCCAGATCATTCATTTAAAACAGGATTCCTCCTTCCCCACTCGTCAGAAAGCAAAGCGAAACAAAAACAATTGTAGTCTGAGAAGCATGAGCTTGTGAATCCTAAAATAGAGGTGTAAACTAGATAAAAAAGTACCCCCAAATTAGCTCTTAAATAAAGACCTAACAAGCTGCAAGAATATCAAAATGAAGATGTGCAAATGATGAAGTAAGCATCAAATGCAGCCGTCCCATGGGATCCAAATATGTAAGTTGTGGCATTTGCATGTCATCCTTTGTCTCTGCCCCTTAACTCAGACCTGGGCATTTTATGGCCCACGGCCACATCTGACCTATGGACTGTCCCAGCCTCACCTGCAGCAGCAAGCGGCAACGCTGGGAGGCAGAACTTCCTCAGTGGTGGTCGGGGCATGCATCGTCATTGGGGGGGACATCATCGTCAGGGATTGGGGCATCAGCAGTAGGGAGTGGGGCATTGGGGAGTGGCGTCAGGAGGCAGGGCATTGAGGGTAAGGCATTAGCAGTAGTGGCCCTCCACCACAGTCCCAGTTTCTCTTGTGGCCTCTTGGGACACCTGCGATGTCTGAGAACCTGCTATGTAGCTAGTGAGAAACTCACTCTCCTTCCCTCCCTCCCTCTCTCTCTCTGTTATTGTATTTTACTACTATAGAAAGTTGTATATCCATTGAAGGGAGGAGGTCAATTCCACATTTAAAACACACACACACACATTCACCAGGTAAAAGTAAACTTACAGATTGGTCATATTTTAAGCTGCTGCAATTGTGCTTATATAGAGGTAGGGATTACATTGTGTGGTTTTTTGTTGTGAAAGTTTTAAAATTGGTTTCAAAGGAACGATGCATCTAAATAGGACAGGCTTATCTGGAAACAATCTTCCAGGTACAGGTATGAAATGGTTCCATCCAAAAAAGGCCAATGGCATGGGATGCTCGGCTTAAGCAGATAGCAGCATCTTATATATAGGCTCCAAGGGTAAACAGAGCTGCCTAGGGGGCCTCCCAAAGCAGTTCAGGAATAGGGATGAAGTCCACCCTGTGTACCACCGTGTACCACCGTGTATGGCATTATTATATGCCATCTCTGTGAATGGCAGAAGCTCTGCCCAATCATTCTGCTGATAGGTGATGTAACACCGCAGATACTGCTCAACCATTGCATTGGCTCTCTCCACAACTCCGTTGGTACTCTGATGGAAGGTAGTGTGACGTCCTGCCACCTCACTGGTCGTCAGATTGTGTCATTGTATATAGAGGTAGAGATTACATTGTGTGGTTTTAAAATTGGTTTCAAAGGAACAACACATCGAAACGGGACAGGTTTATCTGGAAACAAACATCCAGATACAAGTACGAAATAATTCCATCCAAAAAAAAGCCAATGGCATGGGACACTGGGTTTAAACAGAGGGCAGCATCTTTTATAGGCTCTGAGGATAAGCAGAGATGGGCCAGGTTAAGGACTGATAGCAGTCAGTACCCTTCATTCATTACTTGTTTTTAACTGCAAAATACCACTTGTTCACCCACTCGATTATCCCCTTCTTTATAACCTGGAGAAGGAAACACTTTCAACATTTGACATTTGTATTAATTCAGCTCTTGCCTGAAGAATAAATTACATCTATCAACAATTACTTGCTCACCTTTGCCAGATTGCTTTTTACACTTTAGTTTCATTAGCAAGCACAAACGTGTGTGTAAAAGAATTCCACTTCAATAACAAGCCTGTTTGGCAAATTGCTTTCCACATTGACAGTGGGACTCTGCAGACTGTGTCAGAATCCAAACCACCCATTTTACAGCCCAGGGCCATATTCTTCCAGACAGTTTCAGCAATGCCTGGCAAAATGACTCTGCAGACTGTGTCAGAATCTTATCTGCTACCAGCATCTAAAATGGCTTTCTTTCTTTCTTTCTTTCTTTCTTTCTTTCTTTCTTTCTTTCTTTCTTTCTTTCTTTCTTTCCTTTCTCTCTCTCTCTCTCTCTTTCTTTTGTAGGAAGTTAGCACCCACATCTCTCCTAGAAAATTGAAATAGCCTAGGAAATATTAAAAAGGCAGAATATTTCCTCTAAAAAGAGTAGAAACTCAGAAACAGAAACTCACCTCAGAAGTAGAAGCTCACCCCCACCATTGTTAATCTCACTCCCACCTTTGTTAATGGGTGGGCCATTAAGGCCTGGGCCAGAATACTTTACATAAGAAAGATCTCCAGGTAAAGCTATAGCAATTGCCAAAAGCCCTTTTAAGGGCATAAATCATCCAGCAAGGCTCAACCAAGCCTGGAACTCAGGACAGCCTACAGAGTTGCCCCTCATGGGAGTCTGACAACCAATTAGAATACAAGCTCCAATTCAAATCCCACAGAGGGTATAAAACCCAGGCACTCTCAGCACCTCAGTCCTTTTTTCTTGATCTTTTCTCACCTTGAAGCATGTGATCATCCTTCCCTTTCATTCTGGAGCGGTCCTGATATTAAACCTTCCAAACAGCCTCCATGTTACCAGTGTCTTTTCCCCCACTTGGAACTGAACCCAGAAGGATATTTCTTCCAACAATTAATTAATTTCTTTCTTTCTTTCTTTCTTTCTTTCTTTCTTTCTTTCTTTCTTTCTTTCTTTCTTTCTTTCTTTTTTCCTTCCTTCCTTCCTTCCTTCCTTCCTTTCCTTTCTTTCTTCTTTCCTTTCTTTCTTCTTTTCTTCCTTCTTTCCTTTCACCATTTGTGCAACTCTGAAATTCCCTTTCCAATCCATGTAAGGAAATCCACAGCAAATCACAGCTTGGTGTAATTTACTTATACAGCTCTTGACAAAATTCTACTTTCTAGAAAAGATTTCCCTGGCTCTAAACTTCTCCCTTTGCACTAAAAGTTATCAAAGAAGGCTAGCTTGTCAGCTAACTGCCACTTCGGCTTTTTGAATTACACTTAGATTGTGTAATGCTGAAGGAAGAAACTGTGTAACATCATCGAAATAATCATTTCTTTCTTTTTGGCTGCCTGAGTTTAGTCCTATAGATTGCTAAAGTTAATAGGATAGCATTATGTTCAACCAGGGCTATAGACAAAGACAATAGCATTTGAATTAAGTGTCTAATGAGTGAGATAATCAAAATTCCTGGAGTGGTTTAGAGCAACCCAAAGAGAGAAGGAGAGGGTCAGAACAGCAAACCATTCAGTGAATAATCAGGAAAGTTGCTGGTGGAAATAAACTACTATAAAAGTGTTAATTGTATACCTGGGGAAAAAAGCTTTTAAAAATCCTTTGCAGAGATTCAGAGTCTACCATTATTAATGAAGAGTTATATTATGAAAAGAACTATTTTACCAAGAGTCCATCTTCTGAACCTCATCTTCCTCCTTTCCACCATAATAGAACTCCCAAGGAGAGTAACAGCATCACATTAACTGCATGAGTTCTCCTGGCTATAGGAATAGCTAGTAATATGGATAAATTTGGAACAAAGGAAATCAAAAATGAGTTTCCACTCCCACAATGAGATAAATCAACATTTGTTTGGATCTGGCTTGTATGGGTCTTGCTACCACCAAATTGTTTGGGGAAAAAAGGCCTGCTTGAAAAACCACAATAATACAACCGCAATAATACATGGGCAAACAATAGATACAAACTTAAAGCAAACTGCTCCAAACTCGATTGCAGAAACTACGACTTCAGCAACAGAGTGGTCAATGCCTGAAACTCACTACCTGACTCCTCAAACCCCCAAAACTTTAACCTTAAACTGTCTACCTTGGACCTCACTCCATTCCTAAGAGGTAAGGGGGCATGCATAAGCACACCAGCGTGCCTGCCATCCCTGTCCTATGTTTCCATTTATCCATTTATTTGTACTCATTTATTATGTATATACTTATACCTGCTTATACTTACATGTTTATATCTTATGTTCATACTTATACCTGTTTTCTCATACATGCTTGACAAACAAAATAAATAAATAAAATAAATAAATAAATAAAAAAGCAGGAAGAAAACCCATGGTGAATAAAAGCCACATATTTCACTATATGAAGAAGGTCAAGAATATCATTCCTGTTGGAATGCATGGGAATTCTGTTTTCTGGAACAATAGTTTGAATAGGCTGCCAGTCAGTGGTGGGATTATTTTTTTTACTACCGGTTCTGTTGGTATGGCTTGGTGGGTGTGGCAGGAAGGATACTGTAAAATCTTCAGTCAGAGGTGGTATTTGCCGGTTTTCCAAACTATTCAAAATTTGTGCTACTGGTTCTCCAGAACTGGTCAGAACCTGCTGAATACCACCTCTGCTGCCAGTGAAATCTCTCTTCAACACTGTGGTAAACAATTATGATTATGTCCTTACCTTCATAGATAAGGCCCACAAGACCTTTGCAGTTGTCTACTAAGCTTCATCCCCTACTGGTTTCTCCTTTCTTTGCCAGAATACTTTGGTTCAGAAAGGTGGAAAGATTCACAGCAAGAGTTGTGAGGCAGACTCCAAAGTATGACTTTTTTTGAGTTTTGTTTTTAAAGTTCAAAAAATAAAAATAAAAAATAAAATAAGCCCTTCCAGTATAAATATGCATAGCATAATGGGAGGTAGAGAGCAGAAAGACTCTTTGAACAAAAGAGCTTAGAAGAATATTAACAATGAGTGAAAAGAAATGCTACAGTTAGAAGCTTGTTTCTGCCTTTGGGTACTGTATGATCTCCTGCAAATCTTCAGGAGAAATGTGGGATCTTTTTAGCTGCACAGTCATTGTTGCAGAGCAGATAATTCCAAAATTTATATTAAGGGGAGAGAATAAAACTGATGGAAAAGAGGCAACCAAAATACCACTGCAGCTGGTCTTAGTGTTTAGATAACATGAATTTCTGCAACTGATATAGTCAGAAGCAGGCAAGCTATAAATGTTTTCAATAAGAACCTCTTGCTTTTTAATAAAAAACATTCTTAAATATATAGCATGTCACTTAAATAAAATATAATAGCATATTGTTATCAAGTAAGAATTTTAAAATTATTTAACAATTTTTACAATTATTGTTGTAAAATAGCATGAGAGCTATACCAAAGAAAAAGATATTGTTTTTTTATTCTTTTGCGTCGTTGAAAATATTGTCTTCTCCAAAACAGGTAATTACACATTCCAAAAAGTCCAATCCTTAACATCTGGAATTATTTGTTTGTTTGTTTGTTTGTTGGGATTTCTATGCCGCCCTATCTCCCAAAGGACTCAGGGCGGCTTACAATGATAAAAACAGAAAATACAAACTTTAAGAAACTATTAAATCTAAAAACCCCAACACTAGATCTAAAACCAATTTAAAACCCACAAACAACATGAGACAAATTAAAACTATTAAAATCCCCTTCAGTCCAGGTTGGCTGAACAAAAAAGCCAAGTCTTCAGTTCACGATGGAAGAAGCGGAGGTCAGGAGCCACCCGAAGCTCCACGGGCACTTGATTCCAGAGGGCGGGCGCTCCCACAGAGAAGGCCCTCCCCCTGGGGGCCGCCAGCCAACATTGTCTGGCTGACGGCACCCTGAGGAGGCCCCACCTATATGAGCACACCGGGTGATCGGACATCATTGCTGGCAGCAGATGCTCCCGCAAATAATATGCCCACTGCAAACATAATTTATCATAAACAGCCAGGCCCCAAGTTTTGGGGATCTAATTCAGCATCACATTAACCATATTTAACAGTTAGATATTTTGCCATAAATCTACTTGAAGAAAAAAACTACTTTGACACTTTTTAAGGACTTGCAATTATTGATTTGGCATTATCAGAGATTCTAATTATTTAATCTATGATTGATAAACATATTAATATCTATGTTAAAAAGATAAGTTAAAGATAAGTTCTAGAATTAATTTCTATTGTAGATTCCATCAAGTGAGAAAGAATCTCAGGTACTTTTGAAATGGCCAAGGCATTTGGCTCATATTAAGCCAATAAAACATACTTGTGTTGAAAATACTGCTGCTGTTGTGAAGCAGGGAGATCAAATACAATTTGAAGTTAAGAAAAATCCTTAAAGTAATTGATTTAAAGGTATAATACCAGCTTCTGCCTATACTGTCCAGTAAAACATTGTATTATCCATTTCTTCATATAAAATTATTTCAAAAAGTTATATATTCATGAATCTCAATATAAAAATACAATCAATTTTTGGGAATATAAAGCTCCAAATGTTAATACAATCAGCTGAAACCACAAAACCCAACTTTTTATATATTTGTGTTGATACACTAGGAGTTAAGGAAAAATAAGCAAGATTTATCCCAATTAATCTTAGAGCCAGAATGCTTTTCAAAATAGTGTATTATCCAAATAAACTTAGACAAAGAATACTTATGTACAATTGCTAAAATATTGTTATTTATTTATGTTTACAAACCACCACAGTAATACCCACAATATCTGAAGATTGCCGTATGTTAATAGCCAAAGACTTAAAAATTAAATGAAAAATCAAGGATCAAAGTGCAACCCTGCCAAGTGTTGCAGTACAACGCAAAGCAATCTAAAATCATTTCATTTGTTATAACTCATGCAGAGGGTTGTAAATAATATATTTCAATCCAGTGAATAAAATACATTAGGAAATCATACCTAATCATCATTTTAAGAATTTAATCTGAATGCAGTGCTTTTTCCTGCATCAAGGGGTTTTTTTTGTATTAACTACAAAAAAGTCCTTTCTATTTTTAACTATGTCCAATATGTATATTAATAAAGGAAGATTATCTGATGCATGCTGATTTTTAACGAACCTAGGTTGAGAAGGGTGAATTACATAAAATAAAATCTATTGTAAGTTAGGATCTTGGTATCTACATGAATTAACAAAATAGGTCTATAATTAGCACAAAGTATAGGATCTTTGCCTGGTTTTAAAAGCAACCTTATGTAAGCTTCATGAAACAATAATGACATTTTCTTGCAACTGACAATGGTAGTTGGGGCATATGGAAAATAAAGTTTTTAAAAAGTGGAAGACTCTAGGTAGCTTCCCTGCCCTACTGTAGAACTTCAAGCAACCCTTAAAAGTCTCTAACTTGATTAATTAATTAGGGTAATAAGTAACTGGAATGAATAACTCTCCTCAGCTCAATTCAGAATCAGCATAATTATTTACAATTATTTCTCCTCTGAATCCTCTAACTCCCACTAGTTCCACTTTGTAGTCTTCAACGGTCTAATTATGTAAGAAAAGGAGGAAAATGAAGTGCATACATAAGTTGTGGTAAAAGTTTGAACTAACTGTATTAATGCTTTCTCTCATTATTATGCCAATGCTATAAAGGAAGATGCAAATCGTAGATATAATGCAGTTTTAATTGCTGTGCTTTTCCTATAGAATGAGTTTTGTATAATCATATAATTCATATAATCCTTGGAATATTATGGAGGCTCATTCCATTTCATATAAAATAAAGGATCTCCACCTGATTCTCCCTTTGGCATCTCTTCAGTACTTCTTTTGCTAAAGGAAGCCTGTCAATATAGTATTAACAACATCTACTTGTGGTCTGAAGATCAAGTAAAATCTGTCTTCTATAAGCATTTTTTTTAAAAAGGTGGTTGCAGAAGGAAGTAAGCAATTAGTTAAAAAGGTACATTGACAAATGGTTCTAATAACCCACCAGCAGTAGCCACCACAGATGAATTTGTAATGAACTCAATTATATTTTGTTAGACATGCTCTTCTGGTGACATCATTTTCCATAACACGGTCTAGTAATTTATAATAGATTAAATGATAGCAATCAATTATGAAATTACCCTAGCATTTTCCCCTGGACATTAATTTTTCTGCTATTATTCCACGCCTTATTATATTGTGTCTTATGTCTTTCCACCAAATATTGTTTTGTTGCATAGTCTTGTAAGGATTTCCATTAATTCATTTTACAGCATAATTCTGAGAGAATCATATTGCATAACAGATACTAGCATTTCTTTTCCCCTACATTTTATTTAATGAAGTCAAATCCTGCAGCTCTTATCCCGGTCCTTACAAAGAATATTGGGGACCTACTTGCTCCTTAGTAGTCATATAGAGTCATACTAAAGTTTCTTTCTTCTGAGCAAAAAAAAACCTATTTCTTTTTCATAGAAAACTTCTATAGTAGCTTTGTCTCCCTCCCTCCTTCCTCCTATATCAAATATGTTCTTGATACTATAAAGCAGGCATTTGAGTTTACAAAGGACGATGGAGTGGTCAGGAGATAATAGCAATAGCACTTATACTTATATACCACTTTATAGTGCTTTACAGCCCTGTCTAAGCAGTTTACAGAGTCAGCATATTGCCCCCAACAATCTGGGTCCTCATTTTAGTGCCCTCGGAAGGATGGAAAGCTGAGTCAACTTTGAGCCAGTCAGGATCAAACTGCTGGCAGTGGGCAGAGTTGGCCTGCAATACTGCATTCTAACCACTGTGCTACCATGGCTCTTAATAAAAGCTGAAGGTGTAAAACTCAATAGTCTCTTTTCAGCTAGAAAGCACATTTGCAACACATGATTTCTCACTTAGTGACAGAGTTAGCAGTCCCAATTAGGGTGTTAAGTGAGCACTTCCTGTATATTCATCTTTACATAAGTCCCAGCCAAGAAAGATTTAGATTTTCCACCTATCAAGATCTTGTTTTATTTCTTTCCATATTTTATTATAATTGTTCTGAAATATGTCTTTGTTGAATCCTCCCAGGCAGAATCCCATATATTCCACAGAGGTTTGTTGTTCTCTCAAACCAGTCTCTTTTTCCCCTCACAAACTTTTCTTCTTTTGGAATTAAATATCTGGTTATTATTTCTTTTTTAAATTTAGTTTTGTATCCACAAAGCTTGATTATTTTCATCAGCTGTCTTATAGAACTCTATGGTTGCTTAATAGCTAACACTATGCCATCTGCATAACATTTCATCTTGTATTCCTCTACCTGAATTTTGATCCCAAATATTTTTTTTTAATTAGATTTATATGCCGCCCTTCTCCGAAGACTCAGGGCGGCTTACAATTGTTGGAGCACAACCCAATGTGCTCAGCAATAGCCTTCATTCCATTGTATATGCCTGCTTATTACTAAGCGGCATTTTTACAAAGTCAGCTTATTGCCCCCAACAATCTTGGGTTCTCAATTTACCTACCCCAAGAGGATGGAAGGCTGAGTCAACCCTGAGCCTGGTGGGATTCGAGCCTGCACTAATTGCAGGCAGCTGGAACTTAAGCGCTAGGCATTTAGCAGCCTGCACCACCAAGGCCCTTTTTGTTTTCCTCGTCATATTTCTGTTCTGTGTGACTTAAGTAAATTTGCCTGTTTTCCAATAAAACAAGTACAAATAATTAGAGTAAACCTGAATGTGAATTCAGGACATTTCAGCTAAAGTCCAACATGTGATTTATTATTTCAGCCTTTGTCAGTTTCATTAACCTGATGCCATACAGGTCTTTATTTTCTCTCTCTCTCTTTCTCTCAACCGAAAAATAAGTTAGACCTGAATGGATAATGTATGGCCTCTAGATGTCACTCAGTTACAAACTTCAGCCCTATAACCTGCAGGGGAAAGCAAGAAGAGTCAAATGACAAAATGTGTATGATATTATCATGCAAATTCCATGTCTTACAACTTGGGTAAGGCATCAGAAAGTGTGTACAAAATGTCAATATTTGCATGATGAGGTCACAGCTTGTGTGATATTTTGGTATTGCAGTTTTCTGTGAACACCAGTGCTTACAGCATCCCTAATCATTTATGTTGCTAAGATTGTTGTTTTGTAACATCTGAGCAACCGCTCTGCTCTTCTGCTAAGTCATACAGTGATTTGTTTGGCTTTGGCTTAGCATGATATATGGATCCAGATAATGGTGGTCTATTAAAAAAAACTATGGAAAAGCACAATTCTATGTTTTTAGCATGTATGAACCAGATCACCAACTTCACCTGTGCAAGAGGACCTGGACCTCAGTTCAGAAATCTTACTCCTGTGTCAGATGAATGTGTGAGGAAGTAACTGAACAGCACCTACTTAAGAAGTGTTGATCCATATGTCTGGGTGTATGTACTGAAACAGGAAGCTACCATAGGAGAAACAGGTATTTGGTTTAAGGAGCTGCAACAGATATTATGTTTGCGTTCCAAAACATCTTTTTGTCTTCCAAGCTAAAGTGTTGTGTGGTGCTACTACATATCTACTGTTAGATGTTATCCTAAAATTTAGTCATAATCAGGATCAGTATATGTATGTAAGTATATGTGTGTATGTGTGTGTATGCGCACGTGCGCACACACACACACACATATCTTAACCTTAGCTTCTTAACCTTCTTCTTCCTTGTTATGGGTTGTATTGATATTTAATAATTGTATTACTTTTAATAATTGTATTACTTTGCATTTGATTCAGAGATTGGGGCCCAAA
Source organism: Naja naja (assembly GCA_009733165.1). Lineage (NCBI taxonomy): Eukaryota > Metazoa > Chordata > Lepidosauria > Squamata > Elapidae > Naja > Naja naja. Next base: position 211,085,198 of record CM019148.1, read on the forward strand.
TGACAGCCTAGAAATGGCAGCCTAAAAGCAACTAAATATCAATATCTATATAAAATGAACTCCCAACAAAAATTGTACACAGAAATAAAATTTCCGGGGAAAATTAATTTCCTGTCAAATCTTTGTGTCATCACATAATTAATAGATACATTTATAGTAGCTTTCGAGTATCTCCTCCTATGTTAAATTCAATATGCAGCTCTTTAGGACCAGAACTGAAAATTGTTTCTTATAATACTATCCTCCAATAGGAGGAAATACATTCGTTGCGAGGTTCAGCACATTTTTCTAGTTTTGACCCCTTCTGTGATTTTTCACCTGTCTACAGCATAATAGTGTATGAGAATGACCTTGAGGAATGAGGGGAAGAGATGCAGCCTTGGAAATGATCAGGCAAGAGAGGAGGGAAGCCCCCAGTGGCTTAAAGGACAGAGAAAGAAACTGCTGACGCTCAACTGGAGCAGATGATTTACACAGGATGGTACATATAAGTGACACACCTATATTTTGTTCTCACAGCCTACAACCTATTTTCCCTGGGAACTTGGCAGGGGAGGATGAGGATGAGGATGAATCTGAGGGGAAGAGGATGGGGAAGGAAGGAAAGAGATGCTGCCTAGGAAACTATCAGACAAGAGAGGGGAGAGTCTGAGGTTGTTTAACAGTCAAAGTGTTAAGTTTGCATGAAGAGACAGACGCGGAGTGCTTCAAGCTCTTTGTTTATAAGTGACTACAGCTCAGAACGAACCCACTTTGGCTGGGCTGCGGCTGCTACTTATAGCCAGCAGCCGCAGTTGCCAGCCAATCAGAGTGCAGGGTTTTCCCGCACTTTTTAAACCAATCATTTCTTACATTTTACAAGAACAGTTCAAACTAAACCAATGACTTTAAACCTGCATACATAACACCCCTCCCCACTAGGTTCAGTCCAGACTCAAACCCCAGCCTATCTAATGTATTCTTTTAAATAGGTGGGGCTCTTACGTGTACGTTGAGACCTTCGTGGTTCAGATGTTTTAAGGTTCTCACCTTGTGAGGGAGGAAATGTGTCTGCTGACATTTCCTTACTAGGACTTGTAGTAATGGTAGAACCTGTTTGGTTACTACAACCTGGTCTCTCCTCCCAATCCATCTCCAACCCAATGTCAGCACCTAAATCAGGTAGTGATGTGCAATCTTCCATTTGTGAAAATGGTTGTTGGTATTGTGACAGGTTTTGGGATGGTTCCTGGCATGTTAGCTTGTTATACATGGGGTTGATTCTTGCTTGTTCATTACACTCATGATCCTCCCCTTCCCCTAGAAGAGGCAGTAGGTATGGGAACCAGAGAGGAGCAAAAGTGATGCTCCTGAGGCAATCTGGATCTTAACTGATCAATGTGCCTGCTCCAGAGGACACCATCCTCCGTTTGTACCCTGTAAGACCTGGGGCCTGTGATTTGGGTTATCTCAGCAGGAATCCATAATGGTTCACCCATAAGGTTCTTAGCATAAACAGAATCATCAATCAAGGTGTGAGAGTAAAATGCAATAGGAGCTTCCCTCCCGCTGGGAAGCCTGTGGCTCAAACCCCCCCCCACTTCAAAAGGGGATGCATCACAAGTCAGTACATCAGGCAAATTCTCAGAGAACTGAATCAGTACAGCATCAGACATGATTAGTCTTTTAATATTGTTAAATGCAGATTGTTCTTTTCTGCCCCAGACCCATGCAGACTTTTTGTCTAATAATCTGTGCAGTGGTTCTGCAATGGTTGCCTTCTGAGGTAGGAACATGTTATAAAAGTTAATGAGTCCAAGGAAGGCTTGCAAATCTGTTTTACATTTTGGTCTAGGGGCTTCTTCGATTGCCTGAATCTTGGCATCTGTGGGGTGGATACCATGCTTGTCAATCATATAGCCCAAGAACTCAACCTTGTCAGTTCTAAGAGTGCATTTTTCTTCCTTGACTTTTAACCTCACTTTTGAATCTGGTAAGGACTTCTCTGAGTCTCTCTTGTAACTGAGTGTCATTTTCAGCAGAGATTAACACATCATCAAAGTAAGGTACTACCCCTGGCAGTCCTTGGAGCATCCTTTCCATAAGGCTTTGGAAGATGCCTGGTGCCACGCTTACTCCAAACTGTAACCTTTTACATTTGAAAGCACCTCTATGAGTCACAATGGCTTGGGCCTCTGCAGTGGCATCATCAACTGTTAATTGTTGATATGCCTGGGCCAGATCCAATTTGGCAAAGACTGCCAAGTGAATGTAGTAAATGATGCACCACTGGAACTGGATATGCACTCTGTTGAAGCGCATGGTTCAATGTCCCTTTATAGTCTCCACAGATTCTCACTGACCCATCAGTCTTGACTGGTGTGACTATGGGTGTCTCCCACCTGGAGTGGTCAGTGGGTTCTAAAACTCCTTGAGTTATTAGTTTATCTAATTGTGCATCAATTTTTTCCTTTAAGGCAAATGGGACCCTTCTGGGCTTTAAGCGAATTGGTAGTACCTTGGGATCTAGATTGAAAGTGATAGGGGTCCCCATATACTTGCCCAATCCGTCGCTGAAGACCTCTGGAAACTCAGACTTCAAGGCCTCTTCCCACTCAGTGTTGCTCACGTGATTGATGCCAGTCACCTCGATGCCCAGCAGGTTGAACCACTCAAGGCCCAGCAAGCTTGGGCAATCCTTGTCCACGATGGTCAGGGGCAAGCGTTTGGTGTGGCCTTTGAACTTCATGTTGATCCTCTTGTTCCAACTACTGGAATCTTGTTCCCTTGGTAGTCTTTAAGAGTCAGTGCTTGCTTCTTGAAATGCTTCTTCTGAATGTTTGGGAGTAGTCTGTGAATAGTGTCCCATGACACCATAGATAAATATGAGCCTGAGTCCACTTCCATTTGGCAAGGCCTTCCTTCAATTAGTACCTTGACATGCACTTTTCTGTTATTGATAGAAGAAGAATGACCAATAGTTACTGTCTGATGAGTTTCATTCTTCCCTTTGCTTCTGTGCTGCCCCATTTTCTCACTGAGGTTGTTGGGCTTGAATTCTCTGTCAGGAAACTTCCTTCTGTTGGGTGGAGTTCTGGATGATTTGCAGACTCTTGCTAGGTGTCCTCTTTTTCACAATGGAGGCAGATGGTATCTAGGAACTTGCATTCAGTGTGGGGGTGGCTTCCCCCACAACCTTTGCAGTAGAAATCTTGCCTCTTTCTTCCAAGGTCTTTCTTTTTCCGCTCCATTCTGAGTCTATAAATTCCTTCCTCCACCTCACTACAGTCTGACTCAGAATCTATTTGCTCACAATGAGTTTTTGGGGACTTTTCCACATCAGGATGGCTTGTGGCCTTGTTGATTTTCTTCATGGCTGCTGCTGAGGACTTGGTAGCTTCTGCTGAAGGCCTCTTCTATTGCTTCCTTCAGCGTGATCTTAGGTCTTAGTAATAACTTGCTCTGAAGCACCTTGTCTTTAAGGCCCAGAACAAATCGATCGCGCATGGCCTCTTCTAAATTGTTAAATTCACATGCACCCCAATGTCTCTTAAACTTGCCACGAAGTCGTTCGTTTTGCTTTCCCTTGATCCCGACGGTAAAACTCATGTCTCTTAATGAGGCACAATACTTGTGGGGCATAATGGGCTCTTAACAACTTTTCTAAGTCAGGCCATTCCATTACCTTCACATCTGCAGCTCCCGCCAATGCCTTCGCCATCTTGAAAACTGCCGGACCACAGTGCGTGAGAAAGACCGCCCTCTTCCGCTTCTCGGAAATGTCGGCAAGATCATTTCTTTCCAGATACATTTGGAAACGATCTGCATACGTCTCCCAGTCTTCTGCCGTTGGATCAAACGGGGCTGGGGGAGTGTTCAGCGCAGCCATCTCGCTCTCCTTCTGTTCCGCATTGCCTTCTTCTTCAGGGAGATCCCATCCTCGTCGCCAGTGTTAAGTTTGCATGAAGAGACAGACGCGGAGTGCTTGAAGCTCTTTGTTTATAAGTGATTACAGCTCAGGACGAACCCACTTTGGCTGGGCTGCGGCTGCTACTTATAGCCAGCAGCTGCAGTTGCCAGCCAATCAGAGTGCAGGGTTTTCCTGCACCTTTTAAACCAATCATTTCTTACATTTTACAAGAACAGTTCAAACTAAACCAATGACTTTAAACCTGCATACATAACACGAAGAAAGAAACTTAGGAAGGTCCTGGCCCAATTGATCAGGTGGTTAAAAATGGCAGTGGGGAGTTTGTACCTTCAGACTTGCAAGATTCTGTAATGTAGCCTTGCAATAAAATAGAATTTGACTTAATCTAGTTGTGCTTCCTGTCTGGTTTAGCCGATAGGGCTGATGAACAGTTTATACTAGATCATCTTTAGCATCTCATTTCCATGAAGGTCATGCTATTTATCTGGAAGATATGAAGATGTTCAATTTTAGCAGGCAAAATATTGCTTTTGGGGAGAGAAAATAAATTTCAGTCAATATATTTTCTCTTCAATTTGTTCATACCCAAGTAATGCATTATGTAGTCCATTTATCTATGCATGGCAACCTAATGCCTTAGTTGGTTGTGATTTACTGAAGTCACACAGAACAGAAATATGACAAGGAAAACAAAAAGAGCCTTGATGGTGCAGGCTGTTAAACACCTAGCACTTAGCTCCATCTGCCTGCAATTAGTGCATGCTCGAATCCCACCAGGCTCAAGGTTGACTCAGCCTTCCATCCTCTCGGGGTAGGTAAATTGAGGACCCAAGATTGTTGGGGGCAATAAGCTGACTTTGTAAAAATGCCGCTGGGGGGGGAAGCCCTAGTAATAAGCAGGCATATACAATAGAATGAAGGCTATTGCTGAGCACATTAGGTGGTGCTCCCAAGATTGTTAGCCGCCCTGAGTCTCCGGAGAAGGGTGGCATATAAATGTGAATTAAAAAAAAAAAACTTGTGAGATGAGGTACAGTGATTCAAAAAGACCTGGACACAGGCAGAAATGTGGGTCTTCTATTATTATGCCAAACAAAATTCAAACTGTTAAAACTAGAACTGATCAACCTGATTATATCCAATGTCTATACATATTGCTCTTGCTGGCCTTTCAATATAGAATGAGAATTTTAAGCATTACTTTTAAATAAAATTCCATCCAGACAAAGGCTGGAACACCTTAAAATTGTATAGACTGCAATGATATGTATGTGTTTAACATTCACATTTAAACTTAGCTGAATCACAACCACGTCTTTCAAAGAATAACTGTAAGAAATTATTTTTTATATAAATAATTCCTGATCAGAACCTTTTCATTCCTTTAGCTCCCATCTCTCCTATCAGTGGCCCCCAATATTGGCATAAACCCATGGACACAAGTGACTTAACTGAGTTAGATCCATTAATCCAAGAACTACTTCGCTTATACTTGCTGGTACTAATGACTTCATGACTGGTTGCTACTGCCAAATCGAAAGGGTTTTTATCTTTATAACTGCATAGATTACAAAGGAATAATGACTTTACCTATTAATTAAATTTATATGCTACCCATCTCATGATTTGAAGCAACTGGCTTCTATCTTGTGCCTTCTATTATATTTTCATTTTTTTTTAAATTCAAAGATAGTTAATTGATTTATTTTTCAGAAAAATATATTACATTCTATAATTTTCCTATTTTCTTATATTTATTTTAAGCAGCGTTATAATTAACTTGAAGACCTTCAATTATTGGAACAATTAAAAGAATTTTTTTAAAAAGCCTTTAGAGTTAATTGAGTAGTGAATTGAAAATACATATTAAAAATTATCTCTGCCAACTTCTAGTTATCATGCCAGTAATGGGATTTCAGCTTATAGGTCTATAAACACACACCTGAAAATAAACCTCATGGAACACAGTAGCAATTACTAGGACAGAGAAGACTTCTAAATAATTTGGGGGAAGGACTGCAGGCTTGGCATTAATCCAGCAGTTCTCTGCAATTAACTAGATTTAGGGTTACACCCCCCTTTTTCATGCTTCCACAAGAACTGGGGAAAAGAGATCCCATTGCTTTAAAATCAGTAACACACCTTTGTTCACCTTTGTTATTAAATCAGTAACACACCTTTGTTCAGATTTACATGGCAGCCTAAAAAAAAGTCAAGCAACTCTAATAAATAGTGAAAAGCTACTGTGCTTATCCTTGTGACAGTGCAATGAACTTCTAAATTATTTTCCCAATGTGCACAGTGTCAGGGTTCCAGCAAACCTCCATTCTAATCAATAACTCCGAGACAAACATAACTCAAAAGTACCTTTATTAGGATAGTAAACTGGCACATCTGTGGAATCCCAAATCTGAAAGTTTCTGGGCTTCCTACAATTTTCCAAACTACCCCCTTGGCCGTCATCACATCACATGCCCCAATCACGATCCTTCCAAAAGTAAGATCCTTATTTCATCCTGCGCCACACTCAATGACCTTGAACTAACAAAATAATTTTATTTTGTCTACTTAGATCTACTCAATTGAATCCACCCCCCTCCCACTTTCTCAGGCTTGTGGCAGTGTGGAAGCATCAAATCTCAATATGGCTTCCAAAGCTGACATACAGTTCTATTTTTAAAACACACATATAATTGCCATGATAGTTTAATTTTGATCTGTGGTATCAGCTTTGGTATTTAGTGGCTTTACTATTGTTTCCTCATTTTTGTGGATGTTCTTGTCAGCTTTTTGAATGATGATTATTTATTTATCAATGCCACCATTGTGGAAGAAATCCAAATGACATAATGTCTATTGTACTATTGTTTACATAAATGGGACACAGAAAATTATTACTCTTGCCATATATTAAACTGAATATGAAATAAAATATTTTCTATCCTTTCTTTTATAATTATTTTACCATGGAAATTGTTTTTATAAATACATTATAAAGTACAGGGTTTTTAAAATTTTCCAGTAACAATTCATGATTTAAAAAGTTATGTTAAAAAGCTCATAGTTCACATTATAAATTATTTTAATTAGTTTATTAGCTCCACAATAGATTCACGCCTTGTGTCAGTTGTGACTTGTAGCAGAATATCAATACAGAACAACACACCCTCTTAAAATAGACATACCAATTTATTCAGCACAGATGCAGCTTGTCATTGTGTGAAATTAACTAAAACCCAATAAGCAAGAAGTTTTTCTTAAAAAGTGACTGTAGATTCAATTGAGGTCAGTATAAAGCTTTTTGCTTGTTATGGAAGAAAACTGATTCCAGGTATGTGGGCAAAATAGAAGACATCTGGTTGTGATTCAGCTAATTGTTTAAGTGTGAATGTTAAACACATACCTTTGCCTGGATGTAATTTTGTTTTATTCTTTAATTGATTCATGATAAACTACTTTATTTCTTCCTTAAAATTCAGAACTTGTGAGTATGAATCTGCAAAGCAGACTTACCTTTCACTTTAGGTTTAATCTGGTACTCAATTAAAAACAAATGCAGGACTTCCAAAAATGGACTTCCATCAAAAGTCCCTTAAGTGTTGTGAAAGGCCAGATACTGCTGCATAATCTGTTTTTAGTGCCCTGGGTCTTTTTCTCTTTTTTAAATTAAAAGACTGAAAATGATTAATTTCCCCCTTGCTAAGAACTACAATGAATTTGACATCTCAGTCTGTACAATTTTAAAACATCAAAGAAAGGTCAAAGCCTAGAAGTATTCCTAATGATACTAGCACTCGATTATGTTATGATTCCCTAACTTAATGACCTTACTACATTCCTTATGTCCTTCTTCTACATCACCTTTCTAACACAATTTATTTTTACAACTGAAAAAATATATATCAAGCCACAAATTAGGCAGTTTCTCTGAAATGTTTATTCTCTTGTCATTTAATCTTAAATTCCTTTTATTTAAAAAAAAAATAGTTCCAGAAATTTGTAAGGATCGTATTTTTAATTTTGGCATTTTTGACTGTATTCAGGTATATTGACTTCATAACTTAATAACAATATATTGAATATTCTTGCATGAATATGATTTGTGTTTGATGTTGTACTCTATGGTATCTGCTGGATATGTTGAAGTAATAACTTCCAGAATTTAGATACAGGACACCCCAAAGATACTTATGACCCAGTTCTGCCAGCTGTCCCCCCCTCCAGTCACACAATCACATTTTGCATTTTGGGCACTTGTCAACTCATCTTTATCTGGTTGCAACATTCTGTGGTCATGTGACATAATTTATGACTTTTTTTGCTGGAAATCAGCCTTTTCAGGAAAAAAAAGACTTATAGCAATGCATTAATTCACTTAACAACTGTAGTGTTTGCTTACCAATCACTTAAAAAAAATTGGGTAGGTCATATCAGCTTCAGCTTATGACCATCATGACTTACGATGGAAATGCTGGGGTTTCATTAAGGTCATAAGTTGAGGACTACCAATAGATAGGTTGCCTAGGAACTCCATAACAGATCAGGAAGGTGTTAGGTTAGAGCTAATGTACATTAAAATGCAATCAAATGCTAACTCAGGTTAGAGTCAATTTCATTGAAATCAGTCAAAGTATCTCTGAGCGCCATTCTTAAGATTGCAATGTTAGTGATAGACAGATGGCTACAAATATCTTAAGCTGCTTTACAACCATAGTTCAAATGAGCTTGAAAAATAATTTGAGGTTTTGCTGCTTGTCAGAAATATCAAAGTCCTAAGTAAACAGATAAACAGGATACTGGAGAAGATGGATAGTCTCTTGTTCATTTTAGAGAAGGTTGACTTAAACTTACTGATTTCCTTACTGCGGAAATTTGGTATAGATTATTTGATGGATAAACCCGTACACATGAAAGCCTTATTTCTCTGCCATTGCAAGCTACTTTATGAACAGCTTGTCTGTCACCTTGCATATATTCTAAATAATCAAATGGAGCGTGAGCCAGGATTTTCCCAATAATATCCATATTTCAGCCATGAGTTCACTTGGCAGCCTGAAGGAAAACTATAATTGTTTAGCATTAGCCCTCCATCCATTTTTGAAAAATATGAACAATATCAGCCAGGTGTAGCATTTTTTCTCATCCTCACAGAATTATTAGGAAAAGCTTCTGTATTTGCCTTACAAATTGCATTATATTGTCTTCCCAAGGCAGTTAACAAAGTGTAAACCATTTAAAAAATTGAAATAAGGATGAATGAAAAATAGCACAAATTTACCATTTCACTATAAGAGACATACAACACATTTATTACTTAGATGTACATCCCACTTTTCGTTCAGGAGTTTGAAAGGCATGCCTCTTTTCCACTTCACCCTGCAGTATCAGTGTGAGGTAGTCTGAAGACAGACTTAACTCCAATATTTTAACCATTATTGTTATGTATGCAGAGTTTGAAATGATTGGTTATTGTTGTAAAGTGTTTGAAAGCATTGGTTGTAAAAGTGCGGGAAAATCCTGCACTCTGATTGGCTGGCAGCAGGCAGCCGCCTATAAATAACTGCGGCTGAGCCATTCGGGTCCGTTCTGAGCTGAAGTCACAATAAACTAAGAGCTGAAGCACTCCGCGTCCTGCCTCTCTATGTGAACTTAACACTGGCGACGAAGGTAGGATTTTCCGAAGAAGGCAGCGGAACAGAGAAGAGCAAGATGGCTGCGCTGAACACCACCCCAGCCCCGTTCGATCCGAAGAACGAAGACTGGGAGTCGTATGCAGATCGGTTTCAGATGTATTTAGAAGGAAACAATCTGGCCGCCATTTCTGAGCAGCGGAAGAGGGCGGTGTTCCTCACTTATTGCGGTCCGGCAGTCTTCAAGATGGTGAAGGCATTGGCTGGCTCGGCAGATGTGAAGGTAATGGCATGGTCTGACCTGGAGAGACTTTTAAGGGCACACTACGCCCAAGTATCGTGCCTCATTAAGAACACGAGTTTTATCGCGATCAGGGAGAAGACGAAAGCGTCAGTTACGTGGCAAGTTTAAGGAGCATTGGGGGTGTGTGCGAATTCAGCGTTTTGGAGGAGGCTATGCGCGATCATTTTGTATTGGGCCTTAAAGACAAGGTTTTGCAGAGCAAATTGCTGATGAAACCAAGATCAGCTGAAAGAAGCCATAGAGGAAGCATCTTCAGCAGAGGCCACCAAATCCTCAGCAGCAGCCATGAGAAAGATGAACAAGACTACGGGCCATTCTGATGGGGAAAAGACCACCACAACTCATTTTGATGAGCTTGAATCTGAGTCAGAATACAGTGGAGAAGAAGAAGGAATTAACAGACTCAGAATGGAGCGGAAAGCGACCTGAGAAGAAAGAGGCGAGATTTCCACTGCATAGGTTGTGGGGAACCACCCCGCACTGAATGCAAATTCCTGGCGCCATTTGCCTCCGTTGTGAAAAAAGAGGGCACATGCAAGAGTCTGCAAATCATCCAGAACTCCACCAAACAGAAGGAAGTTTGCTGCAAACAACAAAGACAGAGAAGTCAAGCCAAACAACACCAGCGAGAAAATGGGGCAGCACAGAAGCAAATGGAAAAAATGAAACTCATCAAACAGTAACTATTGGTCATTCCTCTTCATTAAATAACAGGAAAGTGCATGTCAAGGTATTTATTGAGGAAGGCCTTGCCAAATGGAAGTGGACTTAGGTTCATACCTATCCATGGTGTCATGGGACACTATTCAAAGACTGATACCAAACATTCAGAAGACTCATTTCAAGAAACAAGCATTAACTCTTAAAGACTACCAAGGGAACAAGATTCCAGTAGTTGGAACAAGAGAATTCAACGTGAAATTCAAAGGCCACACCAAGCGCCTGCCACCATTGTAGGTAAAGATCGCCCAAGTTTGCTGGGACTAGAGTGGTTCAACCCACTGGGCATCGAAGTAACTGGCATCAATCACATGAGCAACACTGAGTGGGAAGAATCATTGAAGTCTGAGTTCCCAGAGGTCTTCAGCGACGGATTAGGCAAGTACTTGGGGACCCCTATCACTTTTAACCTAGATCCCAAGGTACAACCAATCCGTTTAAAACCCAGGAGGGTACCATTTGCCTTAAAGGAAAAAATAGATGAACAATTAGATAAACTGATAGCCCAAGGGGTACTAGAGCCCACAGACCATTCCAGGTGGGAGACACCCATAGTCACGCCAGTCAAGGCTGACAGTTCCGTGAGAATCTCGGGGATTACAAGGGGACATTGAACCATGCGCTACAACAGAGCGCATATCCGGTTCCAGTGGTTCATCATTTATTACATTCTCTGGGGGGCACAGTCTTAGCCAAATTGGACCTGGCCCAAGCATACCAGCAGTTAACAGTAGATGATCTAACTGCAGAAGCCCAAACCATTGTAACCCATCGGGTGCATTCAAATGCAAGAGGTTACAATTCAGAGTAAGTGTGGCCAGGCATATTTCAAAGCCTCATGGAAAGGATGCTACAAGGGTTACCTGGGGTAGTGCCCTATTTTGATGATGTTTTAATCTCTGCTGAAAATGACACTCAATTACAGGAGAAACTCAGAGAAGTCCTGACCAGGTTCAGAAAAGCAGGGTTAAAAGTAAAAAAAGAAAAGTGTACACTAAGAACTGACAAAGTAGAATTCTTGGGATATATGATTGATCAACAGGGCATCCACCCCACAGAAGCCAAAGTCCAGGCAATCAAAAAGCCCCCAGACCAAAATGCAAAACTGACTTGCAAGCATTCCTGGGACTTGTTAATTTCTACCACATGTTTCTACCTCAGAAAGCAACCATTGCAGAACCCTTACATAGGTTACTGGACAAAAAATCTGCATGGGTTTGGGGCAGAAAAGAAGAGTCTGCATTTAACAATATCAAGAGACTAATCACTTCTGATTGTGTATTGATACAATTTTCTGGGACTTTACCTGTAGTATTAACTTGTGATGCATCCCCTTATGGAGTAGGGGGGCGGGGTTTTGAGCCACATGCTTCCCAGTGGAAGGGAAGCTCCTATTGCCTTTACTCTCTTTGACTAAAGCAGAGAGGAACTACAGTCAACTGGACAAAGAGGGCTTGGCAATTGTAGCAGCAGTCAAGAAGTTCCACGAATACGTCTATGGGAGAAGATTCACCATTGTCACAGATCACAAGCCACTGTTGGGCATTGTAGCAGGTGATAGACCAACGCCAACCATCCTGTCACCCAGAATGCTGAGATGGGTTGAATTTCTTGCTGCTTATTCATATAAACTCATCCATAGACCAGGAAAAGACATTGGGCACGCAGATGCACTGAGTCGCTGCCCACTTCCTCTGCACACTGAGGACCCTGCTCCTGAAACTTACACCTTTTTTCTAGAAACTGTTGCCAAGCTTCCAGTACATGCTGCTACAATTGCTAGAGAAACTGTCAAGGACACTTTATTGGCTCCTATTGTGAGTTGGGTTAAAAAAGGTTGGCTGCTGCAAGTTCTACCTCAGGCTTCCCAACCTTTCAAATCCAGGCAAACTGAATTATCTGTTTTAAGGGGATGTATTTTGTGGGGAAACAGGGTGGTTATTCCTGCAAAACTGCAGAAAGAGGTTTTGGAAATGTTGCATGAGGGGCATCCGGGTATTGTCAGAATGAAGGGATTTGCCAGGAGTTATGTATGGTGGACAGGTATAGACAAAATGGTTGAAAACTGGGTTGCATCCTGTCCAAACTGTCAGAAAGTCAGGCCTGCACCACCTCTCGCCCCCCCACAGGAATGGGAATGTCCTAGGGGTCCATGGTCCAGACTTCATATTGATTTTGCTGGCCCTACCAGAGGGCACACTTTTCTTATTGTAGTAGATGCATACTCCAGATGGTTGGAGGTTATCCCTATGGCCTCCACCACAGCAGACGCTGTTATCAAGCAGCTTAAGAAACTTTTTGTAACTCATGGGTTACCTGATGTTATTGTTTCTGACAATGGTCCTCAATTTACTGCCAACCTTTTTGAATCATATCTAGCACAACTGGGTATCAGGCACGCCCTTACAGCCCTGGGCATCCTTCGACTAACGGCCGGGCTGAATGCATGGTACACTTCACCAAAGAGAAGCTCCAACAATTGGGTCCCGAGGACATCACTGAGAAAGTTGAAAAACTACTCAGTATCCAACACATCACTCCTAACCCATCCACTAATTTAACTCCAGCCGAGCTTTTGATGGGTAGAAAACTCAGATCTACCCTGGACCACCTTCACCCCACTTACGCACCCAACGCACCATTAGATTCCACTAGCAAAACTCGCCAATTCTCCGTGGGTGATTTTGTCTATGCTAAAAACCTTGTAGGAGACCCATCATGGATTCCTGCAGAGATCACCCAGGTTACAGGCCCCAGATCTTACAGGGTTCAAACTGAGGATGGTGCCTTGTGGAGTAGGCATATAGACCAGTTATGGTCCAGACTGCCTCTGGAGCATCGCCCTTGCTCCTCTCTGGATTTCATTCCCACAGCCTTTTCTAGGAAGGAAGGGGGAGATAATGGAGGTAATGAACAAGTAAGAATCAACCCCATGTGTAACGAGCTAACACGACAGGAACCATCCCAAACCCTGTCACAGTCCCAACAACCATTTTTACCAATGGAGGATTGCACATCATTACCTCACTTAGAGGATAACACTGGGTTGGAAATAGATTGGGAGGAGAGACCAGGTTGTAGTAACCAAACAGGTTCTACCAGTACAAGAAATCCTAATAAGGGAATGTTGGCAGATACATTTCCTTCCTCACAAGGTGAGCTTTCCAAAACACCTGAACCAAGGTCTCAGCATACCATAAGAGCCCCACCTATTTACAAGAGTATATTAGATAGATGGGGTTTGAGTATGGACCAAACCTGGTGGGGAGGGGTGTTATGTATGCAGAGTTTGAAATGATTGGTTATTGTTGTAAAGTGTTTGAAAGCATTGGTTGTAAAAGTGCAGGAAAACCCTGCACTCTGATTGGCTGGCAGCCGTGGCAGCCGGCTATAAATAGCTGCCACGGCTGAGCCATTCAAGTCCGTTCTGAGCTGAAGTCACAATAAACTAAGAGCTGAAGCACTCCACGTCCTGCCTCTCTATGCGAACTTAACAATTATAACCACAGTAATTCTTAGCATCAGCAACAGTGACAACTGCTACTTCTAATCTATAGCCTTGTATGAAGATTCAGTTTGAGAAGTACTAAAACATTTAAGCTTTGGGGTCCATTTTTTTTTAAAAAGAAAAGAACTCTAGATTTTCCTTTTTGCAAAAAATTATTAAGTAATGATCAGGCCCATACCGGGGGTGGAGAAAATTCTTGTTTTTGCCAGCACAAGACTGAACAACAGACTCATAAGTAATTTGATTGGATTGGACTTATATGCCGCCCTTCTCCCTGAGGACTCAGGGCGGCTCACAACATTAAAATACGAATACAAATAAATTAGATAAAATACTATTAAACATTAAGCCCAATAAATTTAAAACCCACAAACTAATCTAAAAACAGTTAAAAAACCCATCCCACTCCACTTTAGTCCAGGCTGGATTGCTGAAAAAACCAGGTCTCCAGGTCACGGCAGAAGGAACGGAGGTCCGGGGCCAATCGGAGCCCCAAAGGGAGTTGGTTCCACAGGGTGGGCGCTACCACAGAGAAGGCCCTACCCCTGGGGGTCACCAGCTGACACTGTCTGGCCAACGGCACCCCAAGGAGGCCCTGTCTGTGGGAGCGTACAGGGCGAAGGGATGTCGATGCTGGTAGGGCTTCCATGCCAATTTTACAGCCCAACATATTCATATAGCTGTAGAAAGCCTTTCAAATATTTTTCAATACCTATAAAGCAATGCTCTGAGAGCTTAGAAAAATATTACTCTGACATTATTGGATGCCTGGCATATGTTTTAAAAAGCCCCCATAACTTTATTTGGCAGTGTGGAGGCCACTAGAACAAGTATTTCTGCTTCTGCTATTCCCTATTAACTGCTAAATGGTTCCCATGAATAACAAATACATTTTGGACAATTATAAGATATTTGTGGATTAACAGCAAGCAAAGTGATTAGAGGTATCAAATTATTTACTGCAAATTACTTCCCAGTTCTTGTTAATTATCTGCAAGTAGCAATTCCAGACCTGCCATTTGCAGTCTCGTATAAAAGAAATTAAAGTCCAGTGAATGGGCAATAGGGAAATCCAACAAGTTTAAATTGCCTCTCAAGAAAATTAGGACATTTATAAAATATACAATAGCATAACACGCTAAATTGCTATGGCAAGGGTTCTCATTCAGAGGTGTAATGTTCCTGCCCATCTTGCTTCATAATTAGTGAGCGATACTCTTTGGCTCTTGAGAGGCCCCAACTGTCATCACAAAACAACCTCATATAATTAGTCCTTTGGTCTCAAATAGCATGGGCACGCTTAGATTCCTTTGGTCACTAAACTTGGCAAAGGAGTTCAAGTCATTACCTTTGCCATAGGATTATAACCAGGATCGATGCTACTGAAATATTGAAATGACTCACAATGCAAATAGAGATATATTAAAAAACATGAGGTGCTGGAATATTCGGTTTTTTCCACTTCCCAGCAAAGTTTATGGGTCTACATTTTGGCAGTTACTGTACATGCTATGGATATATAGCACATGGGCGACTTTGCTGGTGTTGCGGCCTACTGGCCATTGGCCCCTCCAGCAGCCGAATCAGAGGAGGAGGAGGAGGTGGTGGCATGGGAGTCAGGGTCAGCTTCAGGGCAACCCTGGAGCTCTGAGGAGGAAGAGGGAATGGAGCTGGCAGAGAGAGAGAGAGAGAGAGAGGGAGAGGAGAGGAGAGGAGAGGAGGAGAGGAGAGGAGAGAGGCGGAGCCTGGGCCATCCGTCAGCCCTCAGATGGAGAGTCAACAGCCCTCAGGTCTGGAGGTGGCTGATGAGGAAGAAGAGGAACAGCTGAATCCAGTGTCTGATGTGCAGATGCGCAGGAGGTAGAGGAGGGAAGAACAGTGGAAATCCTTGGGAAAAGCCACCGCTGTTAGCGAAGTCCCACCCTAGCTCTAGATATAAAAGGCAAGGGGCAGAGATGAATAGATGTGGCAAACAGCCATTCGTCTTCCAGCCGGACGGACTTGTTAGCCTGCAGTAAGAGAGAATTTTTTTTGCTTGGCTGCCACCACGCCTAATTAAAGGAATGTTTGAGTTCACTTCAGAGGGCTTGTCGTGTTTGCGGAGCTGGGTCAGAACAGCTGGCATGTCACCATTTAAGACTCCCATTTAGAATTAGGAAATGGAATATTTCTAAGAGGAGAAGAAAGGGCAGACCATAAAAACGAAGAATATTTGTAGAAACATTAAATATTTCCATATTTTCTGATTCCTGTGGCAACAGGAATTTGTGGATTAGTTTTTCAAATAGGTAGCGCGTTTCAAAAGGATTCCATCTCAACTACAGAAATGCCTGACAATTCAGTGTGCTGTTTTACACTTAATCACCCATGACCCAGCAGATATTGGATTTGATAAAGTCATCTATCAAAGGCTCCTAAACTGAGGTGTGGTGGTGCAGAGGTTAGAATGCAGGATTGCAGGCTAACTCTGCCCACATATCAGAGTTCAATTCTAACCGGTTCAAGATTGACTGAGCCTTCCATCTTTCTGAGGCTAATAAAATGAGGGCCCAGATTGTTGAGGGCAATGTGCTGACTCTGTAAATCAGTTAGAATGGGTTGTAAAGTCCTATGAAGTGGTATATAATTCCAAGTGCTATTGCTATTGCTATTGCTAAGCAAAATTTGCTGCTAAGGAATAAGAAGCGATGTGTTTTCATCAGTTGGCAAATGATTAAAAAAAACAGAAAGGAGGAAGGAAGAATAAATACAAGGGCATGTTGCCAATTTGTTACAAAGGAGCTCTTCGGTCATAGGTGGAAGGAGGAGAAAAAGGTAGTGCCAAAATGGGCCTGTTTTTCAGCCTCCAAAGGCTCCAGAGGCTTCCCTCGAGCCCCCAGGAGGGCAAAAATGGCATCCCCTGGGCTCCAGAGGCCCCCCCAGAGGCTGAAAATGGGCACTTCTGGTATTTCCGGAAGGCCCATTTTTTTGGCCTCCCAAGGTCACAGAGGCTTCCCTCGAGCCTTGGGGAGGCTGAAAAAGGCCTCAAACATGCCAAAAATCAGCTGGGAGGTGTGTGCATGTGCAGTGCAGGTAAGGGGGCGGGCCGATGTTGTGCACACATGTACAGAGGGGGCAGGGCACATTGCCTTCTGCGTGCTGGCATGCAAGCGAGCGAGTGCAAGCACAATTTTCAGCAGGGGAGCCCAAAAAGGTTAGCCTCCACTGATACAGGGTTTCCTGCCTAAGCAGCGGGTTGGACTAGAAGACCTCCAAGGTCTCTTTCAACTCTGTTATTCTTTTTTTTAAAGTTTTTTTATTTTAAGACAAACATACAAACAAAACATAAAAATCATTTTCCATTTTACAGTGTGTCAGTTGGTTGCAGATCCTTTGTGTTATCCTTTCATAATCATCACTCACAATTTATAAAAAAGATTCTCATACTTTCAATATAAAACATTCTGATATATTTATCAATTATTATTTATACATGACTAAGCTATTTATTTCATCAATTATACGAGATATTCTCAATTTTATTATAAAGTTTATATTATACTTTCATCCAATGGTTACATATATATAGATATTTGCAGGAAACCCTGCTGCCGATAACAACTTTCCCATGACCCGTGCGCTCCCACTGGCTGGGCCTTCTCGGGTGCCGTCAGCCAGTCAATGCTGGCTGGCGGCGCCCAGGGGTAGGGCCTTTTCTGTGGGGGCACCCACCCTTTGGAGCAAGCTTCCCTTGGAGCTCCGGATGGCCCCTGACTTCCGATCCTTCCGCCGCAACCTAAAAACTTGGCTGTTCCAACTAGCCTATCCGGATTGATGGAAAAGGGGGGAGGGTCTTTAGTGGTTGTCTATATACTTTAATTCAATCTATGAAATTGGCAACTTAATTAACTTTAATATTTATATTGTTTATTTTTTAGTATTGTAAGCCGCCCTGAGTCCTTTGGGAGATAGGGCGGCATATAAATCTCATAAATAAATAAATAAATAAAATATATGTCTATGTTATATTTTATATCAATCTATTAAATTTCTATTACAAAATTACATATTCTATTACATTACCAAGTCTTTTTATCCAACCATTGATAAAACAAATCCCATCCAACTCTGTTATTCTGATTTTAAAATAAATGAACAAGTTTCACACTGGCAAGATGTGGAGAGATAGCTCCCCCCAGGAATCAGTACAGGGACTTGTATTTTCAACTTGTACCTGTATATATAAAAAATCTCTGCTTAGGGCTGAGAGGTAGTACAGGTAGTTCTCAACTTAAAAAAATTCATTTAGTGGCAATTCAAAGTTACAACAGCACTGAAAAAAGTGACTTATCCCCATTTTTCACTTATGACCGTTGCAGCATCCCCATGGTCACGTGATTTACACAGAAATGCTTGACAACTGGTTCACGTTTTTGACGTTTGCAGTGTCCCAGGATCATGTGATCCCCTTTTGAGACCTTCTGACAAGGAAAATCAGTGGGGAAGCCAGATTCACTTAACAACCTCTACCTCTAGCCAGAACTCTGAAAAATCCCCAACATAGCATCCATTGGTGGGATTCAATTTTTTTTACTACTGGTTCTGTGGGTGTGTCTTGGTGGGCATGGCTGGGAAAGGATACTGTAAAATCTCCAGTCTGAGGTGGGATTTGCTGGTTCTCCGAACTACTCAAAATTTCCGCTACTGGTTCTCCAGAACTGGTCAGAACCTGCTGAATACCACCTCTGATAGCATGGTGACATAAGCAACTTTATTTCTTACTAGAACAAAGCCACTTAAAAGCAGTTGATTGCACTTTTTTTTTAATTCATATTTATATGCCGCCCTTCTCCGGAGACTCAGGGCAGCTTACAATTTTTGGGATACAATCCAATGCGCTCAGCAATAGCCTTCATTCCATTGTATATGCCTGCTTATTACTAAGCGGCATTTTTACAAAGTCAGCTTATTGCCCCCAACAATCTTGGGTCCTCAAGATTGAGGTCCTCCTTGTAAACATGACGGTGAGATCCCTCTCATTCTTATTCTTCTGTCTTTTTCTCCCTTTCTGTCAGCTTACTGGACAACTTCCTATGTAATTTCCTATATTTCTTTTTCTTCTCTTTATTTAACAAAATTTTGTGGCTGCCCAACTCATGCATAGACGACTAGGTATTCATTGAGTATTGGCATAAATACATTCCTGTCCTACAAAATTCTAGTACCCGACATATTCCCCAATCTATGCAGGCCTCTTCATAGGGTGTTGTGGACAATGCTGTCCCGAATCTGTTTTACACTGTTCATAGGGATCTTGGTCTTCTGAATGGCAAATGGGAACTGTATTTAAATCAGTTACCGGCCACAATATTTCTGTTGAAAAATGTGTTTATCTTTATGCGTCTTTTATTGTTTTTTTACCTTGTGGCATTTACTCTTTGAAAAAGAAAAATCAAAGAAAGCATGTAATAGATTTTATCAATCAATCAATATAATGAAAATATTATCAGTCATAACACTGTGAACATATCAAATAAAATGTTTGAGGATTCTAAAGCAATGCCTTCTTTGCTTTGATAGATGTATAAATGAAAAGAGATTTAGGTTCTCTGAGATTATACGTAATCTGGAATGGCACATTTAGTAATACTTGCACCACATGACTCTTCTAAGTTTCATGTTTCTGTTCTATGCCTGATTCTTTGTTGTTGGATTATTTGAGACAGTGATTTGCAGCTAGCACGTCAGAAAGAACGCTAACCTAGAGCCCTTTGTCTCAACTCAAAGTTATGATTGATAGATTTTTAAATAATTTTTATTTGATAAAATCTGTACATGGATTTATTTTCAAAATATACAAATATTCAAATTTGGGGACCGGAATCTGCATGGAATGTTTTCAGCTGGTTCAAAGTTCAATGTCAGAGAGAGAATTCTACCTCAGCATCTATATAAATCCACTCATTCTTAAGTTGGCACATAGAGAAAAGAACACATTCAAGAAAACACTACTAAATCTTAATTAACATTGAGAGTATATTAGGCACTGAAAATCAAGGTAAGGATCTTGAACTTGATGTGTAGCACAATGGCCTCCAGGGAAGCCATTAATACTCTTTTTTAGAATCTGGCTGGTCCATCCTATGCCATCCACAAAGGCAGTTTATATGCTGTAATAATCTAATCTTGTGATTGTTGATATGACAACTACTAAAGCCGGAAGAGTTATCTCTGATGAATTAATTGGAGCTGGAAAAAAATATATTCTTAGTGTAGGATGGTGATGAAACAAGGAGCACCCATGATTAGTTTCTAGTTCTTTCAGAACGATGACAATCCTATCCAAAGCATGAACTTTCTCTAGTTCGCAGAAAAAGGATTTCCCAAGACAAGGTGTCTCTGTCTTGTCATGATTAAGCCTCCACTTACTGGCACTCATTCAACCTATTGATGCATTCCAGCAGTTTGAATCAAATACTATAGCAAGTAGAGTAACAACAGCATTTTAGTGATTTTATATAGATTTCCTAAACCATTCCCTCATTTGTACACAACAAGCAATTTGCCTCTTCATTCTAAATTGTCAGGCACCACAGTCACAATATCTTCTCTAACACCTCTTTATTCAATAAAACTTGTTCTGAAGGAACTACCAACTAGCATTAAATAATCTTGATGATGTCACATCCGGTGAAGCCTTCTTGGGTTCCATCCTTTTAACTGCGTTGCTTTCAAATCTCCTTCCTCCAGTCATCTTTTTATTACTGTATTATGTATATTACATAGTAAATAATCTAAATACAAATATATTATCTCTATTCTCATGCAGAAGATCCCCATTTCTTAGTGGGAGTCCTTAAAATCCAAAGGAAATACAGAATTTGAAATGGGGAAGATAGGTTAGTTAGGAACACGTTTTAATTCTAAAAATCCTGTATGGATTCCTTGGTTTGAAAAAAAAATTACTTTGAGTCTGAATGGTTTCCTTGTAATACCAATGAATGATACAACAGCCTTGAAATAAATTCATCTGGAGGACCTAAATATTACATTTAATCTTTCTTGGTGGTGCTACAGGTAAATATTTAACTCTGAGGTTTTTATACTAGCAAAAACATTGAACCTGAGTTCTTTCATGTACCATTTTAATCTTCATGGTCATAAACCTTGCAGTTATATTGTTAAATCCTCTTCCTATTCTAGATTTGAATGAGACCCGAAGGTTCAAACAATTTAATTCTCTAGTGAGCTGCCCTTGCATCCTTCAATATTTCACAGAGTACATTCATTTATTGCTAGCTAAAATGGTCACTGTATAGACCTTTTGTCAGAACCTCTACCTTTTGGTTTCACTGATTTGTGCAGTGGAATGACTTGTATTTTTTACTGCATTTTTCCTCTAAAATAAAAGTTTTGCTTCCATTGAAAGAGGCTAGGAACAATAGCTATATCACATGATGGTATCAAGAATCCCGAATTGCAGTGCATCGTGTGAGAAGCACTGAGATGCCTTCAAGTTGATAGCATTAGCCAGTGACATTACCATTTCCTGAGAGAACACCCAGATGACTCTTGCCTGCTGAAATTGCTGGTGGGATGCATGTACATTCATTCACATTTATGCCCTGATATGCAGAGAGACTGATGTGACAAAACACACAAATTTGAAAGCAAAATTTCAAAAGGGAAAAATGTTTTCTTAAAATATCAAAGTCAAAAAAAGAGGGGAATTCGGAGGTGTCCTGGCCAGAAACAGGCCTTGTTGCTGCAGGTTTATTAGTTTATTACTTATTTGTTTATTTGGACTGCACTAGGGAGAAAGGAGAGAATGAGTAAATGAGTAAAATTTTAACTGTTTTGATTTTCCCTCCAGAGAAGCAAAATGAAGAAGGTTTCAGAAAAATCTCTGCTGTCAATCTGGAAATCTATCACAATTAATTCTCTCCCTCTCTTACTCAAGTATCTCATTTTTCTTCAGCCAATTGTTTAGTTTATATAATTTTAGTGGGACTTTACATGAGAAGTAACAAAACATCTCCCCTACAATGACCATCATCCTTCAAGTTGTACTTGCTCAGAGCTCATACCAGTGGTAGGTACATACAGCTAAATATTCTGATAGTAAATAGTCAGTGCTAGACCTAGAGCAGTCTACCTGCTACTATCCTCTATATTGTTTTCATACATGGACCTGAACTCATTTATACACTTTCAATATGATATACAGGAAACCTTGACTTAACAATCATTCATTTAGTGACCTTTCAAGGTTACAATGACAAGAAAAAAAGTGATTTATGACCTGTTTTCTCACTTATGACTGTTGCAGCATCTCCATGGTCATGTGATCAAATTTTGGGCATTTGGCAACTGGCATGCATTTATGAGAGAGCTGCACTGTCCTGGGGTCATGTGATCACCATTTATAACTCAGCTGACTTCCGACAAGCAAACTCACTGTAGGAAGTCAGATTCATTTAACAATCACACCATTTGTTTAACAATTACAGTGATTCACTTAACAACTGTGGCAAAAAAAATCAGAAAATGGGCACACCTCACTTAAAAAGCGCCTTGGTGGTGCAGGCTGTTAAACGCCTAGCACTTAGCTCCAGCTGCCTGCAATTAGTGCAGGCTCGAATCCCACCAGGCTCAAGGTTGACTCAGCCTTCCATCCTCTCGGGGTAGGTAAATTGAGGACCCAAGATTGTTGGGGGCAATAAGCTGACTTTGTAAAAATGCCGCTTAGTAATAAGCAGGCATATACAATGGAATGAAGGCTATTGCTGAGCACTAAATTGTGCTCCAAAGATTGTAAGCCACCCTGAGTCTCCGGAGAAGAGCGGCATATAAATGTGAATTAAAAAAAAACACTATCTTGCTTAGCAACAGAAATTTTGGGTTCCACTGTGGTCATAAGTTGAGAATTACCTGTACACATTCCTGACACAATGTTATCAACTTTATAGCACTGCTATAAAACAATCTTGGAGATGGGTTCAACAACAGCCAGTTCTTTCGGACAATACAAAACTTGCTTTGAACAGACAAGCCTTGAATGCGACTGTGAGAGTGAGTGTCTTCCTTAAGCACAGTTTCTACTTATTCCTCAACCTGATTCTTCTGTTTATAGTCTCTCCATAGATATTTGTTGCCAGTTAGCAACAATGATAATGCCTTCTATAATTAATATATCATGTTCTGACCCAGCCTTCCCAAGTAATGATAAGCCGCTTACTCACAAGTAAAACAAACCCCTTTTTCAGACAGGGCAGGAACAGTCTTTGATTCACATGGATAAACAAAAACCAAATGTAATTAGTCCCGACAAACCTGGTTCCGGCCAAGTAAACCGAATTGCTTGCTGTATACTAGAAAACAAAGGATTGTCTATGACAACTGGACACACCTGGAAATAAGGAGAAACTTTCTGACAGTGACAACAATCAACCAATGGAACAGCTTGCCCTCAGAAGTTGTGGGAGCGCCATCACTTGAGACCTTCAAGAAGAGATTGGACTGCCATTTGTCAGAAATGGTGTAGGGTTTGGGGGGGGGGTTGGACTAGATGACCTATAAAGTCTCTTCCAACTCTGATTATCTGTTATCCCAAACCCTATTTATTTCCCAGCCAAGGAGGGGCTGGCTAGCATCTACATCTGCTTTTCCCTGAGAGCCGGCTTATTGCTTTCCTTTGCTCTCCTCTCCTTTCCCCTCTACACATACGCACATCTGTTCTTCCCCCTCATTTAGCTCAGGCCCAAAAGACAGCTGCTTCTCCACTTGGGGTGGAGAGAAGATCCCGGCTCTGCCTCTGTCTCTGATGCTGTTTCCTTATCAGAGCCTTCCAAAGGCCCCAAAGCTAACCCAGGCTCTCTCTCTCCACCTCCTCCTCCTCATCTGACTCTGCAGTTAGCACTGCTGGCAGCCAACAGGCCAAAACATTTCAGTATACATTATTAATATACAATAGAATGTTTTTAATTTGTCATCAATAAACATTATATATATAAAAGAGAATATTCCGAAGAATGCTCTTTTTCAGAGTTTCCAGTGATCTAAAAAATGCAGCAATTCTTTCCGCAGACTGGCTTAATATTGATCTAAGATAAGAACTCGGTTGTGTAACAACCTTGCCCCGCCTCACCCGCCAATCTTGGCAGATTTTGGATTTCTCTCTCTCCCCTGACTCTATCCCAATAGATGTTCAGAGTTTCTCTGGTACTCAAAAATACCCATGCAAAAAAGGGGCCAAGTAGAAAAAGGAAGCTTCTGGATGAGATTATTGTAGCATCCAGTACTATAACCAAGTCAAATAAGCGAAATCTTAGAATACTCATTCTAATAATCATGTTTTGTTGGCTGTCGATCCACTTCTGAGCTCAGATTGCCGTGATGCTACTGAAAATCCCAAACAATCTGGGATCCAGAATGCCTGCAACAGCACTTCCTTTCCTGATACCAGACAGCTTTTAAAAGCTATAAAAGGAAGCTTTGCTCCAAATGCCATTTATACATCCTCTGAAACAAGAAACAGAGTGCTTTTCTGTTGTGGTGCTCCAAAAATATTTCCCTTGGATGCTTTGACTGGCAGTATATTCTTTCAGGTTCAGGTCAAAATGTATTTGTTTATTCTGGCTCTCGTTTATGAAGCCATTTAATGAAAACTACCTATTTTATGCATTCCCTGCCTTTTATTGCTGCATTATGACTTATAGATTATAATGTTTTAAAGCATCAATTCACAACCGGCACATTGCATTGTAACTTTAAATGTTGTTCCAAATTGTTATAAATATTAAGTGCATTTTAAAAAATCTTACAAAACTGAAACCCAATATTGTTTGTATGCTGAAATGGGCAAGTATAGGCCAAGTTCCAGGTTATTCTTTTTTTTTTCCTTTACACTACCATTATAGCGTAGAGGCCACTTGCACTGTGCATCAATATTCAATTTTATAAGAAAGGCAAGAGACCAGATAACGTAATTCAAGAAAAAAATATTTATGACTAACCCACAGACATGATAGAATTACTGATAAATTTCAACACTAGGATGGAAATCACTTTCTATTTCAACAGATTTAATGACATGAAATATTGACAGTGAAATCACTCATGGAATGCTAATGTCCATAGATTGTATTAGATCTGCCTTGCTACAGCTTCCTTTGACAGCTTAAATCTTCATATTTTAAGGTCCCTGCAAATATATATCTAGTTCTCCAATTTGCAAGACATGCACATTCTAAATTTTGATAACCCAGCTGCAGGCACCTGAAATCTAGAATGTGTTGTAATCCATCCTATAGTACAATCTATCTATGTGTTCGCATATATTTGCATGCAACATTCTTATGTACAATAATACACTAACTGCTTGAACTAGGGACAAAATCAATTCTGATTGAATATTAATTACAAAAAAAGATAGTTTTTTTCTGTAACATAAAGATAGGCACTTTTCTGTAACAATAATAATTTATAATAAAATAATAATTATAATAAATAATAATAATTTATAATAAAAACAGTTTTCCAATTGGAACTAATCTGTATGTCCTATATCATCCCCAAACCTGTGATGGGAGGCAGTCCTTTAAGTAGAATGCAGCATATCAAGAAAGGCTAAGTTTATCTTTTTAGTACAATTGAAATTATCTGACTTCCAGAACATGGCTAATACTTAAGAAAAAAAATACCCACTGGTGCCAGCTTCACTGGTTTTTTATTGATCACAACAAGATAACACTAATGTTAGATGTTTGGTGGAATAAGACCCTGGCAATTACTGTGTTGACTGCCAATCAATTTAAAAACGATACTCATTTATTATATATACCGAGAAAAAAAACCCTGCCCAGAATGCAATTAAATGACACTTTCATGGAAATACCTCTACAAATTTGGATTATCTTACAAGGATTTCAGCAATTAAAGGTATACAGAATAATTTCTGCAATTCAGTATGAACTTCATCAGTAATTATTTATAAATATTAGATGGTAATAGAATCTTTTAAAAAATAAAAGTAAAGCAGTATAAGCAATTTGTATAATTTTTTAAAATTCCAACTGTGGTTTTTTTCCTCCAAATAGACTCACATCTCTATAGTGGAAACAGTAGGTTTTTTTATAGTGCCTGATTGCTACATATTACA
Organism: Naja naja; assembly: GCA_009733165.1. NCBI lineage: Eukaryota > Metazoa > Chordata > Lepidosauria > Squamata > Elapidae > Naja > Naja naja. The sequence continues at coordinate 211,111,409 of CM019148.1, forward strand.
CTGCTGAACCATCCATTCAGGATATGACTTTTATATTTAGACCCTCATAAATCATCCATGCATCCATTTGGTACTAAATGCATTTTGTATTAAATACAAAAATAAGTGGTAGAGAAGTGAAAATCTTATAAGTTTCAAAGAAAATGCCAAGCAATTACCAAAAGTCTGTTTATTGCTAAGAGCCATTAAATCACATTTTAAATATAGTATCACCAAGGGAAATCGGTTTCTGCTAAGTTCTTAACTTGATGACCTACAAGTGTTCTAAATTACCAACAATAAATAAATATATATATATATATATATATATATATATATATATATATATATATACACATTTATATTTTATTTCATTTTTATGCTAGCATGAGCAAATAAATGAACATTAAACTGCTGATATCAGAAAGATGGTAAATCCTGCATACAGATAATAGATACCAGGAAACCTTGCCACATACTCCAGTTAAAATCTCTAGTTCTTTTTAAGACAGAATAGGAATTTAAAAATTGCCCTGTCATCTTCCTAGAAGGGTGCTTTCTACTAGCCCGTGCATATTATGTCCACTACTGAGATGCCATAAAAATGACATGTCCCTAGTGAACTGATCACTCTATGTGATAATGCTGAAACTTATAACTACATGCCACCAGGCCGAGCTGGTGAGGGCTAAAGGCAAAGATACTTAATCTGAAAACTATATTCAGCTGACCTCCCCTCCCTCCATTTATATTTCAATAAGATTCCCCTGAAAAAATGTTTGCCTTCTTTTGCAGTGTGTCCATTAACATATCACTGAAAGGTTGTTGTGTCTCTTAGTCCAATGAAACCCTTCTGGTTAAAGAACAATGGTGTAATTACGTTAGCCTATATGGCAAGGACAGCAAGTAGCACATTCTCAACATACAACTCCTTAGTTCGATCTACTGTGGTTGTAGTTTCAACCTACGTGTAAATATCTGGAATTGTTGTTTCACAACTTCTCAAAATATAACTAAATTTTAGGTGCACTTTTCATATATCCATGTATAGAAAAATCCATCCAGAGCAGGAGTATCAAACTCGATTTCATTGAGGGCTGCATAAGGGTTGTGTTTGACCTTGGGGGAGTGTGACCATGGGGTGTGACCAGTTCAAAATCACTCATGTCGGAGATGTCTGTGGTGACCCAATCGGCCAGCAAAACGGAGCTCCATTTTCACTGGCAGAGACACCATGGGCCAATCCTTCGCTGTTTCCAGGGTGGCCCCATGGGCCAGGTCTAAGCATCTCCTGGGCCATGTCTGGCCCATGGGTCTTGAGTTTGACACCCCGATCTAGAGAGAAACTATGGAGGCTATGGAGAAGGAGAAGGGAGACTTATAAAATTTCCACAATAAACTAAGGAGATAATGCAGAAACACACTGGAAAAAAACTTTAACTTGCATGGCCAAATCATGGATTTAGTTATTTTTTTGTACCACATTTGTTTACAGATAAAGTGAACTGAAAGTATTTAAGATTTCAATTGCTAACATTTGTTTTAAAGTAACATTAAATAGGAACAAGAAAGACTTTGTCTTAGGGATAAGCTAGTTTTGTCTAATTGTGACCTAATTAACTGACATTTCATGGCAAGCATCCTGTAAGAAGAAATTATTTGTATATTCACAGTTCATGCTAGAAATCTCAGGAGTTCTCATTAACAGAGAATTACAGTAATGCAATCATCAGTGCCTTTGTCATTTGCAGCTAAAATGGTCTCTGGAAAACTGTGAAATATTTCAAGGTCTCTTGTTGCTATCAGAGATGTAGAGACTAGTTATGTCACTCTTATTCACCCAGTGGAGCATTCCTTCACTAAAAAGTCAGGCATGGGCTGTGGCCTAGAGTGCTTTTATTCAGAAGAAAATCCTGAAGAGTTCAATTGGATTGCTTCCCAGATAGGGCATACAGAGGTCCATTTGGGGTTAGAAAATGATCCGGAGGCCTACCACATTCTAGAACAGGGATCGCCAACCTTTTGGACCTCAGGGACCACCAAACTCATAATTTTAAATCCTGCGGACCACTAATACGAATTTTGACTAATGGTGGCTTGCTGACATTTTCCCAGGGTCTCTGCAGACAGCAGAGTCCCTGGAAAATCCCCAAAAAAGTCTGCAGGAAAATTCCCCACCCTGTTTTCCTATCAATCGATCATTCTTTATTTGGGATTGCAAGATACCATCTCCAGCTCTGTTTTCAGGGGGAGAGAGGGAGAGAGACTTCTGGCTTCATGCAAGGAAAGCAACAGAAGCAGCAGAAGTCTTTCTTTCTCTCCCCCAACTCTGCCAGAAATGAGTCTTTGTGAGACTTGTCGCGCCAGCACAGCCTCTTGTAGCAGGATGCCTTGCAGGGTCCCAAAGACTCATTTCTGGTAGAGTTTGGGGAAGAGAAAGCTAAGCGAGGAGTGGCTGGGAGGGGAGAGCAGTAGAGGTCGGTGAAGTGCCCCTCGATGTGAGTGACATCAAGTTGGCCACACCCACCCAGCTGGTCATTAGGCAGATCGTATTAGTGGGTCCACGGGATTTAAAATTATGAATTTAGTGGTCCCTGAGGTCCGAAAGGTTGGCGACCCCTTCTTTACAGCACTCTCTGGGTGGTTTTTAATGTCAGCATATTGCCCCCAACAATCTGGATCCTCATTTTACAGACCTCAGAAGGTTGGAAGGCTCAGTCAACATTAAACCCCATCAGGATTGAACTCCCGGCTGTGGGCAGAGTTAGCCTGCAATACTGCATTTTAACCACTATTAGAGCTCTTTAGTCTGAAGCAGCCTGAAAACACCTTTGTGGCTTTCAGTATAAGAAGCATTTACAGACAAGAAATGATAAATAAGCACAAATGGCTAACTTGTTATGAGGTATTAGAATTTTGTCAAAATGAACTTAAAAGAAATCTAAGGAAAAAATCTAGTGGCAAAAGAACTGCCAATAGTTCTCTTATGTACAATAACTAGAAAGGTAAGATAAAATAATTTTTGGTTCTGAACAGTCTAAGACTGAATTAAAAATAGAATTGTACACAAATGATGAACATGTTATCACTAAAATGTATAACCTATAATGAAATTTGAAACAGAAGTGAAAAAATAAAATTTATTTATTAATAATTTAAAATGTATGAATTTGGTTTTGTGAGTTGGCTTGGGAATCTGAGGGCAGTTTGACTAGAAAAGAAGATCTTATCCCTATGCCGTCTGTATCTATAGTTCTAGGCTTTTGCATAGTTTTTAAAACTTTAATTGTTTTTCTATTTATCTTTTTATGGTTTGTAGGCTGTCCGGAGTTGTCTTATCAGGGAAATGAGTGGCATATAAATTTAACAAATAAATAATAAAATAAAGTGAACTAAAAGTTTTGATTACAATATCAAAAAGGGGTAGTGGAAGAATATGTGGTTGAAAGGATTGAAATTTACACTATGTTATAATCTTAAAGAGAACTTCTATAAAATTATGTATTATTGGTATATGTCACTGGAGAAATTGTCTAGAATTTATAAAGGTAATTAACATGTATGTTTTGAAATGTGAACAACTAGAAAGGACTTTTTTATTATGTTTGCTGGATGTGTAAAAACAGAAAGTTTTGGATTCAAATATATATACACTAATTCAGAATATCTTACAGATTAATACAAAGTTGAAACAGGTTTTTCTTTTGGGACTGATTAATAAACAGTTAGGAAAAAAACAAAAGGAACTTTGTTTTTACACATGGTAACTGCAGTGAGATTAATACACAGAAAAGTGAAAAGATTTGATGTTACTTACAACATAAGAATGGATTATGAAGCTGATAAGAGCTCGCTGAGGTGGCCAAATTGACTCCTTTGATTGAAGAAAAAACATTACAGTATCTATTTTTATTGGTTATACTGTCTAAGTGACACAGAAAAGATTGAACTTTCTATTTATGTAGATTGAACTTTATATTTACTTTATGTAAATATTTGCTGTTTTATTGTTAGCCGCCCTGAGTCCTTAGGGAGAAGGGCAGCATACAAATCGAATAAATATATATATATATATATATTTACGGTTATTATTATTTGAAAAGAAAATGGATAATAGAAAAAAATGAGAGACGTATGTTGCAACCATACAGTGAGAGGTAAGTTTAGTATTGCTGTAAAGAAAATTGGAATTTACTTTTTAAATATTTTCTTTCTTTTCTTTTTTCTATACTTTTGACTTTGCCTTTTTCTCCTTTTTTCCTTTCTGTTAGTTTTTATCTTTATTTTTAAATTTTTAATAAAATGTAAATGGTAAAAAAATGAAAATTTTGGCAAGTTATAGAGCCCAAATACGCTAAATAAGAACCTTCATTTCCAACACCGAAAGGTGTGAAGCTCCTTAGGTTAACAATTAAAAAAGCAGATTTATTTTGTTTCTGAATCACATGAGAAGCTGATGCAGTAGAACAATTCAAAATTGCCATCAGTTAGAGAAGAGGTTTTACTGGAATGCTTGAGCTACACAATGGATCAACACTTTTTAATTCCTTATAAAATTAAATTTTGATTTCTTTTCATCTGCATCTTCTAAGGATCCTGGTGATTATTGGACCCCTCAAATAACGCTTAAAAGGAGATTTTATTTTATTTTATTTTATTTGGACTTGTATGCCGCCCCCACTGCCGAAGGACTCGGGGTGGCTCACAACTAAAGTACAACAATACATAATTTAAAAAACAATTAAACCCAAACAAGCCCAAACAAACTAAAATCCAATTTAAAACAGCTTAAAAATTTTTATGCTGGCATTTTAAGAAATCCGAGGGTTCTTTAACTCATATAATCTGTTTTCACCCAGCTATCGACTTATTTACATGTGTCAATACAATGTAGGGAAGAAATATAATAGTTAAGGAATTAAATGTGATATTGAACTACATATCTAAAATTGACCATTTTGTGAAAAGCTTTGGGTCTATGAAGGAGGGGGTATGGCAAAAAGGATAACTGCTCTTAATTGGAAAGAAACTCACACTCCTGGTTTCAAAGAACGGATCCAGGATATGCGGTACTTATTTTTGTCTTTCTGTTCTAAAACAGAAGACGATGCAATATGTTTCTCTAAGATCTAGATTTAATGACAAGCTTAAGGACTGAATTATTTTTCTATTGTTAACTGCAGTTGTTACATAGATTTTTTTCCCAGTAAATTATGGATTATCACATTTAGTTTATTTCAAACGTTATAAATTTAGATTTTCTTCCTTCACTGTATTACTATATTTCCTCTTTTGTTTTATTTGAGGTGTCATAGTATTTTTGTATTTCACTAATTAAAGTTTTTTTCAAAAAAGCATCCTGACACATCATGAAATCATCTTATCGGTCCCATCTCTATGACGGGAAGCTTTCTTTCTGGATCACTTCTGTGGGAAAAAATATCCATCTGGTTCAGTTCAAAGCTGGGAGAAAGACACTGGAAACATGGAGGCTGATTGGAAAGATGGTTTAATGATGAAGCAGAACCACATGGATTTGTGATTCTGGTGCAACTGACAAAATGGACTTGAGAGTGGGGGGTTGTTATTCCTTCTTTGGGCTTTGCACTTGAACTTCCTATTCCTGTGGAAGAACATGTATTCTATTGGCTGTTTTCAGATTCCTATGGAGTCATGTAGCCTATAGGCAAAAGAGGAAATTCAAATCCTAGGTGTTTGTCTGAGCTAATCTGGTCAACATTTGGCTTATTGTTTAACTGAGCTCCCAGGTGAAATTTGGATTGCTCTGGGATGGTGCAATGAAGGGGTTTATGTTCTGAAAGGGGGTTGAGCAATTTTTTTGTTGCTTAATGGCTTTCGTCTTGTTTTGGAGTGAGGGGGCTGCTTCTAATCCTAACATTCTGCCTTTGTTCAGACTTTGCTGCTGGGAGTTTCAAAATATCCTGTCTTGAATGGATTTCTGCCTGCAGTATTTGCTTTGCCTATGAATAGAGCTATCTAGTTAATTTACTTCCTCTTTCAATAAGTTCTTTATCTCTTATGTGCTGACATCTGCTGTGGGCTATTAAGGAAAGTGGGGGTTGCCTTCTGCCTCTAAAAAAACATGTTTCTCCATTTCTCCCTTTGGGGAACTATAATATTCTGCCTTTTTAAATATTTCTCAAAATATTTCATTCTTCTAGGAGGGGTAGGCATTGACTTTCTACACCTCCAACACATCAATTCCTAAACTGCTAGAATATAATACAGGGAAATTAACATATTCAACAATGGCAGAATTTTTGTTCAATAGGGAAAAAAAGTAGCACACAATTCCCCTTCCAGCACTTTCTGAAACTTAAGCTTCAAGCCTAAACACTTAACGCCAATCTGAAACTAAACATTATCTAGATTTGGATCATGTTGCTATGGACTTTAGATGTCGTGAGACCATGCTTCCTCCCTATCAAAGATAATCAATTGGCAGTCCTTACACAGGAAACAAGAAATCAATTCAAGATGCAAAGCTAGAAATGTCATGCCAGGAACCACAGCAATCATTACAAGAAGCAGAACCAGGAAAAACTGCCATCAGCCACTTCAAATCCGATCTCAAAGCCCATCTGAATGGGTGAAGCTCCTCCAGTATCTATGGAGTTTTCACTGGCCAAGAAGTCCTTGTATCGCTAGCCTGGGGTGGAGTGAGTTCTTTACACAACATGTTTCAGCTTCTTAATTCATTCTGCGAAGTATGAATTATGGAAATAATCCAAACTGAAAAGGGGGTGTTTGGATTGCAAAAAGAAAGCCAGTTTTTCAGCACTTGAAATACTGAAGGATGGATGCACGGAACAGTTCCCCCAGTTCCACTGTGAATCTATGTACAAGAATAACCCACAGATTGATAATAACTCCAAGTCTTAGTCAATTCAGACACACACACACACACTTGATTTTACAATAATGTGGAAAATGTTTCGGGTCATTTGGCCTGAGCACATTGTGAGCCTTAAAAGCTAAATTTGAGTGTCAAGAAGGAAGGAAGATTCCTAAAGCTGGATTATTCTCATGCCAATTTTGCATTCCCTGAGGATTTCACACACTCACCCCTTTCAAATAAGAAATGTTTGGGACAAGTTCCAAAATTTCTGGCAGCCTTGCCACCATCTGCTGCTCCTATCCACAAGGGTATTTAACTCCTGCTCAAAGAAAAACACATTCATTAGTTACTGTTTTTGTTTTGTGCAGCCACACATGGATCAGGCACTGAGCTTCACTGATTGTCACTTAAGAGATTTATTATTTTATTCCATGTTCCATCAGCAGGCACAGGGCTTGGCCTGCATTTACAGCAGGGGTATCCAAACCTTGGCAACTTGAAGACCTGTGGACTTCAACTCCCAGAATTCCCTAGCCAGCCATGCTGGCTGGGGAATTCTGGGAGTTGAAGTCCACAGATCTTCAAGTTGCCAAGGTTGGACACCTCTGATTTATGGCATTTCCCTACAAATGTGCCTGAGTTCTAATAGCAAAGAACAGGAAAGAGGCACCCTGACAGATACCAAGCCCGCAAATCTCAGGTGTTTCAAAAGTTCCCTTTGCCAGAGATGCCAGGAACTGAACCCAGAACTTTCTCCCCATCAGATATGCTCTTTCACTGAGCCACAACTCTCCCAAAAACAGCTAACATTGACCTTCAATGAGACAAATCAAATGTAGAGTTTTATTGGAAGACTTTCCCAAACCTGATAAATATTTTTTCCAAAGCTATCAAAGCAGAGAAAACATTATGATGTGGCAAGGCTGCAATCTTTAGATTTCTTTTATATAATCTATGAAGTGGCGAAAGAAAATATACACTGCTTTTTTGCAGTGTAGAAAATGCTGGCTAAAAACTGTGAGCTGAACTTTTTTTCAATCCTAGCATTAAAATATGCCCGCCTTAGGTATGAAAGCCAGCTGGGTGACTTACTTACTTACTTACTTACTTACTTACTTACTTACTTACTTTATTTATTTATTTATTTATTTATTTATTTGACTTTGGGCCATTCCCTCTCTTTTAGCCTCTCTCTCAGCCCAACCTCACAGGTTTGTTGTGGGGAAATTAGGAGGAGGAAGGAATATTAGATATGTTTAACACTTTGAGTAACTTATAATAGATTATATAATAATATAGAGCAGGGGTGTCAAACTCAATTTCATTGAGGGCCGCATCAGGGCTGTGATTGACCTCGGGGGATCGGTGGGCATGGCCAACTGGGTAGGCGTGGCCAGCTTGTCACTACTCCCCAAACTGCTGGCATGTTTCCTCTTCACACTGGGTAGACTGGGCTGAATCTACATTGGCCCAATGTTTCCTCTTCGCATTCCCATGGGCCTTATTTATTTATTTATTTATTTATTTATTATTTGGTCTTATATGCCGCCCTATCTCCCGAAGGACTCAGGGTGGCTCACATAAAAAACAATGAATACAAAAGTTAAAAGAGATTACAAAATATTAAATCAATTAGGACCAAATAAATATTTAAAACCCCACCACAAACATTTAAAACAAACCCCCCCTCTTAGTCCAGGCCGGCTTGTTCAAATAGCCAAGTCTTTAGGCCGCGGCAAAAGGAGCGGAGGTCAGGGGCCAATCATAGCTCCAGGGGAAGCTGGTTCCACAAAGTGGGCGCCCCCACAGAGAAGGCCCTCCCCCTAGGGACCGCCAGCTGACACTGTCTGGCCAACGGTACCCCAAGGAGGTCCTGTCTGTGGGCGCACATTGGGCAATTGGTGTTCAGCCTTGTGTTTGACACCCCTGATATAGAGTATAATATAACATAACATAACACAATGTAAAGTGATAATGTAACATAAAATAACGTAACATAAATACTAATAGAGGCAGAATAAAAAGGTAATAAATGAAATGTGCATTTGAATTTAGTGAAATGGTTATTCAGATTTCTACTGGAAACTAGTCTCAGCAGGTGGGTAACTGGGTGACTCTTTTAGGGGAAAATAGCTGACTCACTTTCAGAACCCAAACAAAGGGAATCATTCAGGAAATCAATCTGCTGTAGAATATTGAGCTGAAGATTCTAGAATGGGAAGACTGTTAAGTTTGCATGAAGAGTCAGACGCGGAGTGCTTCAGTGAAGAGTTTATTAGTGACTACAGCTCATAACAGAGCCGATTTGGCTGGGCTGCGGCTGCTACTTATAGCCAGCAGCCGCAGTTGCCAGCCAATCAGAGTGCAGGATTTTCCCGCACTTTTTAAACCAATCATTTCTGACATTTTACAAGAACAGTTCAAACTAAACCAATGACATTCAAACCTGCATACATAACAAAGACAACGGTAGAAGATGGAGGAGAGAAGATTCCCAAGATTTTTAGAACAGGGAAAGGATCCAGCAAGAAGACTGCAAAGAGAACAGAATTTCTTGCCCATCATCCTAGCTGCCCACCTATCCAAATGAAAGTAATATAGAGTTCATCAATTTTCAGTGTTCACCACAGATACACAGACATGTGCAAATGGGCATTTTTTTACCTCAATGTAAATGTTTTTCACACATTCAGCCAGTAACAGAGACAATCTTTATTTCTCCAGCGCCAAATTCCGAACAGATTTATACAACATATGCCTTAGTTATTCAAGTTTTGCTCTTTTGAAAATGTCACCAGTGCTGCAGCAGGTTAACATCCAATGGCTATGCAATGCTAAGACATATGACATCCTTGTCTTTCATCCAAACAACATATTTTTGAGAAAAAGCAGGGATGTGCTTTATTGTTAAATAAATAAATATGTACAGTGAAGAAACAATTATTGCAACAATTATGAAAATTAAATAGTCTTTGAAGGCACTATAACTATGAAATTCAATGTTCAGAACAGTTTGGCATTAGTAAACAAAAAATAAATATTTGATAACAAAGCTTTTTCAAAACTCCTCTGCCCAAGAAGCAAATGTATATTTATCAGTTTGTTTCCTTTTGCAATTTGAGAATGGATTTGACCTACGCTCTACAAATGATCGAAGCCCAATACTGATAATGAAGATTGCCTTTCTCATCAGATGTATGTCATATGATACAATCTCCAATTGATTTTTTTTCAGAAAGTGCTTTTATTGAAGCTATTTTACATGGAAAAACACTGTTTCTCCATACTACAGTTATTTGAGCCTGAAAAACTTATGATTATGATCTGCCTACCTATTTTTCATTATGTGTCTAGCCTCTAGACAATTATTCAGGCAGGAATTGCAATTTTATTTTTAAGCATACATTCCCACAGCAGAGGAACTCTTTATGTATTTCTCTATGCAGGTAATCCTTGAATTATCCTTCAGCTTAGCAACCATTCAAAGTTATGATGGATCCCTCAAAAGCAGAGGTGGTATTCAGCAGGTTCTGACCAGTTCTGGAGAACCGGTAGTGGAAATTTTGAGTAGTTCGGAGAACCGGTAGTGGAAATTTTGAGTAGTTCGGAATACCACCTCTGACTGGCCCAGTCCCATCTATTCTCTGCCTCCCAAATCCCAGCTGATCAGCTGGGTCTACTTTTGTTGCCCTGCACAGGAGAACGGAACTGGAAAGCAGGTTAGTGGGGTGGGGAGGGAATGGGGATTTTATGTATCCTTCCCCTGGAGTGGGTGGGAATGGAGATTTTGCAGTATCCTTCCCCTGCCACGCCCACCAAGCCACGCCCACAGAACTGGTAGTAAAAAAAATTGAATCCCACCACTGCCCAAAAGGTACTTATAACCTGGATTTGAAGTTAAGATGGGATCATGGGACTGCATTATGTGTGCTCAGAGAACAGCACTCATTTATGGCTGTTTGTCCAATCACTTGATTACAATTTACTACATTTTTGCTGAAAACCAGCATTTATTTCCAGATTCTAGCAAAAGCACTTAACAACTGCTTAACAACTGTTGCAAAAAAAAGGGCATAAAATGGGAAGGCAGTTATGGGATGACCTGCTTAATGACCATCATGACTTATGACTGTAATTGAGGGGCTCAATTATGGTTGTAAGTCAAGGACTACCTGTGCTCTAATAAGAGGAGGAATTAAAAATATGAAGTCAATGCAGATTTCAGCAGAGAAATGTACTCACTAGATTCTTTGGGAGGCTTTACTATTTACTTAAAGCATACAGCAGAGCAGGTTATTTACTCAAAATAAAATAAAAATATTTTGCTTTTTCTGCAGTTGCAGCATTATAAATGGTTTATTTATTTATTTTATTTTATTTGGACTTCAGGAAGGACTCAGGGCGGCTCACAACTAAAATACAAACAATAAATAATTTAAAAAAGAATTAAACCAATAAGCCCAACATCTAAAACCCAATTTAAAACACTCCCCCACAGAGGTCAGTCCAGCCCAGCCTGCTCAAACAGCCAGGTTTTCAGATCGTGGCGGAAGGAGCGAAGATCAGGAGCCAAACGGAGCTCCAAGGGTAGTTGGTTCCACAAGGAGGGGGCTGCTACAGAGTAGGCCCTCCCCGGGGCACCGCCAGCCAACACTGTCTTGCGGACGGCACCCCGAGGAGTCCCCGTCTGTGCACACGCACGGGACGATCGGCATTCGATGTCGGCAGGAGACGCTCCCACAAATACCCCAGACCCAAGCCATATAGGATTTTGAATGTTAATACTAATACCTTGAATCTCACCCGGAGGGCAACCGGCAACCAATGCAGCTCGCGCAAGAGGGGCGAAACATGGGAGTATTGGGAGACTCCCATCACAACCCGCATGGCCACATTTTGCACCAGTTGAAGCCTCCGAATGGTATGCAAGGGCAGTCCTAAACAGAGAGCGTTGCAGTAGTTGAGTCGGGACGTGACAAGTGCATGAGTGACCGTGTGAAGGGCATCTCGGTCCAAATATGGGTGTAGCTGGCGAACCAGCCGAACCTGGGCAAAAGCCCCCTTGAACATGGCCCCCACCTGCTCCTCCAAACCGAGCCGTGAATCCAGGAGGATTATGGCATGTATTTGTCCGGTAATCATAATATACATGAGCTCTCTAACTAGGTTTACCTTCTTCTCAATTAAAACATTTAACGTTAACATGTGGCACTAATGGGCTGTACTCTATTCATTTGGCATCCCTATTCCCATACCTGCCAGTATAGGAATTGTGTCTGGGGAAAAAACACTAATGCAGCAACAGCAGAAACTGATAAAGGTTGCTCAATAGAGAAACAGACTGAATTCTACCACAAGACTAGCTTCAATGAAATGTAGACAATCTTGGAACAAAATGCTGAAGTCCAAGAAGTGTTTACTTGAATAAGTTCGGTGGACTTTATTAAACTGAACTGCAAGCTATTTAGGATTTTTAGGTTTATGCTATTATTTTTTAGTAGGCTAGTCATAGAAAGTCATTTGTCTTTATTTACTTAATTACATTGTATTTCCTGATCTTTCAAAATAAGTTAAATCAACAATGAATTAAAAGCATAAGTAGAAGAAACTAAAATGATGCCAAAAAGGAATATCTGAGAGGAAATACAAGTTTAAGCTCCAGGATTTATTGTGGAAATGTTTCCTATATTATAACCTGTTGCAAATAATTCTATAGTAAAGTATAATCATCTACTGCATCGGGGAGCAAGATTCATGGGCTACCCTATGTGTCCTGATTTTTTTGCTCTGGGAAATCTTTACATAATTCATATGAGAAATATGAAATTAAATGTACAAGACTTTATTTAGGATCAGCTGAGTTTTTGTTGATTTTCTCTGAATGAACCATTTTGAGCAGACTGATCTTTTGTGCTCACAGATTTAGTGGCACTCTGAATAGCATATGAACAGGTATAGCATCTTTCCTCATCTTCAACTAATATGCCCACTAGGGACCAATATAAGTGACAAGCTATGCACTATGGAAATTAAAAATACTTATTTCACACAGGGTGGTAAGGGTCACTGTGGGCAGAGCTGAAGAAACTTCTTGATGAGAAGCGAAACGTCTTCAAAAGAAAAACCAGAAAGTTTAGTTGCCTCTTGAAAAAGCACCTTTGGGACAACCATGACCTGAATAACAGAATCTCCATAGACATCTGTGGGCAGAGAGAGGGAATGCAGAGCAGGTAGGGTCACAACATAAACATTTTAGAGAAAGCTTGCAAAGGTAAGTACTACCCTTGATTTGATTTGATTACTCTCAAATCCTCATGTAAAATGATCTCACAATCTCACAATATACCATATAAAAATGGTAAGATTTGCCCAGAAAATAATTAGGAAAGATTTCCACAAAGTCTAAAACAACAACAACAATAACACCATCCTCAGTCAAGATTCTAGCACACCTAGCTTCTTTCTACATTTTATTCAAATATACAGAACTGTCCAGTTTCATATTATACATGATTATGCATTTTGACAAATTTGGGTCTATAAAAATATACCCTTTAATCTCGAATGTAGGCCACCTGTAAATATTTATTATTCTCCCTTTAATCTGACAAGCCTATTTAAAAGTACTACCCTCTTAGTGACCTCTTTTTTCCTTTTTTTAACAACAAAAATTGTCGAATGATTTACTTGGATAAATCAGGTCAATACCATCTTACGTTAATCTTTTTTTATATAACCGTATTGATTTTCCAAAAAAGATTCAAAGTTAAAAGATAAACAGAAATAAAAAATTAAAACAAAGGCTCAGGAAAAGAATAAAAGTAAAAGTGCAGAAAAGAAAAAAAGTACGTAAAGTAGGGAAAGAATGACTTCCAACTTTCTCTCATACAGATATGGATATAAAAATATCAATTTTTTAACTCTCAGATTACCATTTACACTATTTTGATAATCCCATATAATACTAATTATAATGCCTCCAAATAAACCTTTTAGATCTTTCAGTTTCTTGCAAAAAGTCCAATAATGGTTTCCAAGTACTGCGGAAATAAAATTTGTTAAAGTCTTTTCGTTCACCAAGGCGGTCAATTTCGCAATCGTAAAGGAGACAATTTTGCCTTCTATCTATTTCAAATTCTCAATATGCTACATCTAACAAAATAACAAACCTTTTGCGTTTTAAATTAATCTACATGAATGACAAAACATTATACACATTATTCCCCAGTTCAGCCTTGCTTTAAATTCATGTTTCCTGTTGTTATTTTTTAATAGGTTGTTTCAGATGCTGCACTCACAAACAAAAAAGAAAAGTTAACTGCATTGTGTAAGGTAACACCTGCATTTGTAGTCTAAGAAGGGGAGAAATTAGGGTAAACAGCTTGTTTCAAATAAATTACAGTTAAACTTTTTTTACTGAATTTTGACAACGCGGGAAGCCATAGTTAATTAAAAATGTGAATGTAAACTTTAACTGTTTATCGCATTCAAGAAGAAGTTTGAGGGATCATTTTCATCACAATAAATCCAGTGCAGCATTGGTGGATGTCATCTCTAAATGGCAGAAATAACTTTTCAATGAAAAAGAAAATCTCATAAAATCTTGTGAAATTTTAACCTAAAAAATCATTAGTCTCTTAGGCCATCATCAGCATAATTTAATGGCACTTACTGTTTGAAAATATTTACAAATAAATGGTGGTATATCATAACATTGATACCCTGATATTCTCATCTCTCTGCCATATTCAAAGTCATTGGCTGCTATTAATGAGATTGGGAAAATGCCTGATATGAAATCCTGACATAGCTGTTTCTACTTAGAACTGAGGGGGAAAAAACCCATATTATGCAAAAACACAAAAGAATGAGTCAGTAATTTCCTTCTTTTCACTGGCCAACTTGCTGATTCACCCAACCCTGCATCAAGAAATACTTCTTCTCTTACTTAATGTAAATGTTTCATCTTGAATCGAGTAGTAATTTGTAGGTGAACACAAGTTGTAATCTAATTTGTGAGGCAGCTGTCATTAAATAATACCACACAGTAGCCTAACAAAATTTTGCATGAAGAGGAAATCATTCTGCAGATTGGATAAGTGTATCAACAACATTAAAAGGCTTGGAGCGTTCCTTTATAAGCAAAGTAAATAAAGGTAATGATATTAACAGATGTTCCCTTTCCTTTAAAGCTTCAATATGCTAATTCCAAAATCAACTCTACAAACTGCTAGAGTAGAGGCTCTTTCTTAACCATTGGGGTAAGGATTGCTTATTTATCAAAATGCCATGCCGTCTCAAAGATGGTTAACCTATTGAATGGAGCCATGCATAGCAATTATGGACACCTCTAGCAGATAGCTTTGAGGGCTATGGTGGCCAAGCCAGATGGTACTGGGAAGGGATGTAAAAAACAACCACAACAACAATTACAGTGAGAGCTGTTTGGTATTAAGCTCCAGCCTTGCTAGCTATGTGCAGCATAAGGCAGATTAGAAGAATTACAAGTGAAATAACTGGGGCTCCATTTGAGCAATAAAGTTGTGAAATAAGAAGGGGATGTTTTAATAAGGAATTGCAACAATCACAACAATCTGTGCTGTAAATCTCATAATTTTTCTCATAATTCAAAGTTTTCCAACCTAAATGTGGTAGCCTTCATTTTTTAAGAAAGGAGATTTCCCAGCATGGAGTGGTGCGGTGGCCTAGAGGTGGTGTTCTCGTCTTGGCTGTGAGTTTGATCTTAGGTAGAGGCAGATATTTCTCTCTCTGGGCACACTGAGAATACATCTGCTGAACAAAGCTCCACACTGGTGGCAGGACAGGCATCGGGCCATTAAAACACTTTGCTAGCCCAGACTCCACCCTGCAAGTGATTATGGGATTGTTAAATGATGATAATGATTTCCCAGCATCACAATATTTGTGAAATTAATCACAGTGCTTGGAGGTACATATTATGAAAGGACAAAGAAAAATTAGGGATATTCCCTAATGAAATATAGTGGATAAAATAGTTAAAAGAAATGTGAAAGGAAATTATGCTGTAAATATGAATATAAATGGAAATGAATATGTCAATATGTTAATAGCACCAACTTAGCAATGTAAGATAAATAGGAGATCAACTGTTGTATGTGGTTTCATGTTGTAGGGTGTATGGCAAAATAACTGCCAGGAAAGTCATACTGTGTTAAATGTTTTTAATGTTTATTCAATAAAATTTTGTAAAAAAAAAGATAAGAATGAAAAACACAGGAAACGCAATCATCATATATAAAAAATTCTATATTAGCTCAATAAAGTCTGTGGGGAAAAAAAAGAAAAAGAAAAATTAGGGTCCAACCTAACCATTTCACACGTTGATCTGTAAGTGCTGGCCCCAGGCATGCCACTGGTTTTATGAGGAGAGTACACTCGCAACCAAAAATGTAGAGGCATGGCTGCATCAATAAATAAATCTGTCATTGTGACTCAAGTGCATTTTTTTTTCATTACCTTGCAGGTCACTTAGCAAAGGAAGGAACAAGTCCAGCCTTTTGGATGCAACTTAGAATATTCTTATTTTAGTAGCAAGGAAGAACAGAACATGCTGACTTCTTTTTGCCACACTGTGATTCACAACTTTGCAGCTTTTTCTTGCTTACGGCTTACCAGAGTTGCTGAAACAAAGGCTGGACTGAATGGGGGAGAAAAAAGTACTTAAGAAACATTCACCTAGTCTGCCAATTCTGGAAATTTAATGAATAAATGTGTAATATTATGTAACTTGTAGCTATGTGTCAGGGTCCCTGTGATTATGCCTTTCCCTATCACTGATGAGGCTACTGTCTCGGGAACCTGATTTTGAGTCACGAAAGGGCAGCAGAATTCTTTTCTTTCACTGTTGTTATTATTATCATGAATGTATTTCTGCTAGGGTAGAATTAGGGCTAGGCACAAACACTTTTGCGAGTCTGTTTTAACCATCAAAACAACCTGGCCAGCTCTAGATATTACAGAAATTTGATAGAAAGGTGGTGCTATTTACTACTCTGAATCTCAGCCTATGCCTTCAGAAATTCAGAAGATAAATCTGGTTAATGGCAAAAATCAACTCTGAGCTCCCTGTTTGATAAATCAAACACAAACCACTCTATCAACTAGATGTCAGAAATGAGAAGGAACTCTGCTAGCAGAGATCTTTTCCATTTCTAAACCACCATCCTAGTCCTTGATAGAACTGATTGGCTTTTTGACATATTTTTCTATTATAGAGATAAAAAAATACCCCTTTTCACACCCCTATCTTTATATCAAATTTGTTCAGAACAGATATGCTCAATGCTTGTATTTTTTTCTTGATTTGGAAAAAGGGCGTATCAATCCAAATCCACAGATTGTAACATTTATCTTTGGAAAAATGTATTTTTCTAAACGGAATTTGAGAGGACAGAATGCAGTCTATTTTTCACAATACATTTGTTCCTGTTATACTACCAAAAACAAAATTCACATTTTAAGCCAAAGATCTGAAACAAACCCAATTCTTAGCATTATAAACATACAGCAATGGTCTATAAAGATTAATTAGGCTAATTATACACGCTTGTATTTATTATACAGAACAGCCATAAATAATGAAATGATACAAAAAATCAAATATTTAGGACTGCCCTTGTATACCATCCGGAGATTGCAGCTGGTGCAGAACACGGCGGCGCGGGTGGTGATGGGAGTTTCCCGGTTCTCCCATGTTACCCCCCCTCCTGCGCTGCCTGCATTGGTTGCCGGTTGCACTCCGGGTGAGATTCAAGGTTTTAACTTTAACATACAAAGTCCTTCATGGCATGGGTCCTTATTATTTAAGGTAGCGTTTCCTGCCGACATTGAATACTAACCACCCTGTGTTAGCACATAGACAAGGACTCCTTGGGGTCCCGTCGGCCGGGCAATGCCGGTTGGCGGTCCCCGACACGAGCCTATTCTGTCGCGGCCCCTGACCTCTGGAACCAACTTCCCTTAGAGCTCTGCCTGGCCCCTGACCTCCGCACCTTCCACCATGACTTGAAGACCTGGTTGTTTAACCAATCCGGGCTGTGACCCTTTGGGTGGGGTGGTTCTTATTTTTGTATTTTGTAATTATATTCTTTGGGGCTTGCTTAGTTTAATTCTTTTTAATTATTTATTGTTGTCATTGTTTTAATTGTGAGCCGCCCCAAGTCTTCGGAGATGGGGCGGCATACAAGTCCCACTAATAAATAAATAAATAAATAACAGAAGAAAAAAATAGTGTCTCATTCCACTTGATGGAGAGTAAACAACAAAAATACCTATGTTGATTGTGGGGAAAAAAGGAACCCAAATTCTCATCCAGCCATGGCTTCTTTGTCCCAGAACGTTAGACATTATCTGATACTTCAACTACTAGTTTATGAGTATTCAGTGTGCCAGCTCCACCCTAATTAACAATGATGTTAAACTTTAGACTTAATGAATAAAACACTTGATCCAATTTTTTAGACATTTCTGCTTTTTTCCCTTTCTAACTTGATAAAACATTCTGTAAAACATGTACAATACATTATTTGGAGACATTTTGTAATATAAGTGTTATGCAATCATAAACCTTGAAATCTCTTACACAGGGACTGGCCAACATTGTTGGCAATTAAAATCTTCTTAAGGACAGGTGTAAGTGCTGTCTAATGAAATGAAAAGCATCACTGACAATCAGTGCTTATTAGTTTTACTGTCACCATCTCTAGTGTCTCCAAATTTAAAAATGAACTGTTGACTAGAAAGATACTTTCATGAAATCTTGCAGCATAGATTATTTCTGATCACTTCCATCTTCACTCTAATCAGAGTTTGCATTTACTGGAACAAATAATTCCTTATTATCCAGTAATTAACTTTATTCTCAACTAAATTCAACTTCATGCCTATAGGAGATGAACAGGCTGGCGGGGTCAAACACATCATAAGTTTGGAATCACTCTGCTCCTACAAAAGACTTAAGTCCAGCTCCCCCTTGAATTTTGTTGACTCTTATCTAGCACCAATTTGCCTTGTTGGTTAGTAGATCAGATTCTTGTGTATAGGCAGTATGAAATTTACCTGAAGTACTTTGAACTAAATTCCTATTTCTGGTACTTGCCTAACAATGGGCATACTCAGGTAGGTTGTTTGGGAGAACTAGCACTTGCCACTGCCGTCTTTTATTCTGAGATCTCATCCAAATAGATCTGATCCTGCTTAGCTTCTCAAACCTAGGCAATTTATTCAATAACAATTTGCTTGTCTATTATACCATATTATACCATTATTAATATTATAATATTAATAATTTCTTATTGTTATTATATATCATATATTCTTTAAAATTGCAGAGCAGCTTACTCAAATAAAAATAAAATGAAATACAGAAGCATAGTTCAGGACTGTACGAATTAATAAGTCACATGTGTGAGTTAACAGACAGCTCTATCAAAAGAACCTGAAATTTTGGCAAAGTCTGAAAATCAACTGACCCTAAATTTACAAGGCTAAATGCTTTGACCCAGTGTTCCTGCACAAGTGGCAGCCGAATGTGTGATATTTCAGCACAAGCGCAAAGGCGATTCTTTGCTTCAGAGCAATAGCAGCCACCAGTTTTTTTCCAGGGAGGGAAACAGTGACAGCAATATGTTGTCTAGGGACAATGAGAGCAGCTCTGCTTTTCACTTTCAAAAGATGTGATGGGTGAGGTGGGGAGCAGATGTGGACAGTTCTGCGCCATAGTTCTCTTCCTGTAGCTTCTGCAATGAAAGCTGCAAAGTAAACAAACAATTCCATAACTCTAGAGTATTCCTGCCATGGAAGTTGATGGGCAGTAACAAGCTCTTTGTTAGTAAAAAAACAACAACATCATGCTGTGACAAAAATCCTGTTGTGAAAAATAGTGTGTCAGATGAAGTAAACCAAAGAATAGTTAGCTCTAAGACAAACAGGCCTAACTTCATGGCGTGAAAAATGATTTGGGGCAAGAACTGTACATAGTTTTGGCCACTGGGCCAGAAATAGCCCACTAGCTGTGTGTGAGGCTACTGAACGCTCCACAAATTTTCCCTTCTCTTTTCATAGACCAGGCACATGAGGAAATCAAGTGACTTATCAAATTCCAAAGGGCAGCTAAGCGGAACAGGAAACTTTTGGCTAAAGTGGCATCACTGAGGAGGGACTTCTCTGAGAATAGCTGCCAGCTAATGATGGAGTCCTCTACTGAAAAAAGATATCTATCTGGGCCTGCACGCCAATCCTAAGAATGGAAATGGAAAACATCTTCCTCTAATGTAGACACAACATTCAGAAGTCATTCAGGATCCCTTCCAGGTTAATTTTTTATTTTATTTTTTTATTTTTTATTACATTTATATGCCGCCCTTCTCTGAAGACTCAGGGCGGCTTACAATTTTTTGGGATACAACCCAGTGTGCTCAGCAATAGCCTTCATTCCATTGTATATGCCTGCTTATTACTAAGTGGCATTTTTACAAGGTCAGCTAATTGCCCCCAACAATCTTGGGTCCTCAATTTACCTACCCCGAGAGGATGGAAGGCTGAGTCAACCTTGAGCCTGGTGGGATTCGAGCCTACAGTAATTGCAGACAGCTGGATCTTAAGAGCAGGCATCTAACAGCCTGAGCTGTTGGGGCTATAGTTACCACAAAACCACTGGCTGTTCTGAAACACACTAGCCTAATCACAAAATGTCCATGGAACAGCCTAGCAAAGCTGTTCATTTACATTGGAGGTGTCAAACACACATCGTCATGGTATCACATGACATATCAGGACTTTTTTCCCCTTTGCTAAACCAGGCAGGGCCTGCGCATGATGCATCTGGCCCACGGGCCATGAGTTTGACAGCCATGATCTACAGTAACAATTCTGATGGCCGGTAAAGGTATCTGAGAAGGGAACTTTCCATTTAGGTTATCCAGCATTGTTTTTGGTAGATGAAATATGGAATGCCAAATTTTAAAATCCACAATTATGTAAAAATGAACCTCTTGCAGCAATCTGTATTTCAAAGCAGGCTTCCACAAATGGTAGTTTCTAAGTACAATGAGCCTGCAACTCTCAGAATTCCCTGCAAAGGCTGAGAATTGCAAGGCTGAGACCTGTTGGCAGTATCAAGTTGAGGAAGGGTGGTTTACTTAAAGACTGTGCTAATGTTACCATCAAGGTTTGGTTGCACAAGTTATGGCTTTGCACATACAAATCAGAAACTGTATTAGAAATTGCTCTGGACTTTATTTGGACAAGCCTTGGTGGCTCAGGCTGTTAATTGCCTGCACTTAAGATCCAGCTGCCTACAACTGCTGTAGGCTCGAATCCCACCAGGCTCAAGGTTGACTCAGCCTTCTATCCTCTCGGGGTAGGTAAATTGAGGACCCAAGATTGTTGGGGGCAATTAGCTGACCTTGTAAAAATGCCGCTTAGTAATAAGCAGGCATATACAATGGAATGAAGGCTTTGCTGAGCACACTGGGTTGTATCCCAAAAAATTGTAAGCCGCCCTGAGTCTCCGGAGAAGGGCGGCATATAAATGTAATTAAAAAAAAAAAGCTTATCCAGGTGAAGTAGGAATGTGTTCTTAATGAAGAGTCAGGTTGGATGCACATGTCACAAGGCCTTGTACACCAAAACCTGGAGCCCTATCAGAATTTGCTCTGGGCTTTGCTTGGACTGTCTGCTAATCTACATTATCTATCTAGATGTATCAAAAACTACAGAATGTTTCTGAAACAATACCATGGGAAGTTAGCATGGACAATCTCAAAGTGAATACCGTAGCTTTTGGTTATTCCAACTTTACTTCTATTATGTACATAATAGAAGCAGGACAGAGGTGGAAAATATGATACCAAGTGATCCTTTCTCTATTCTGCACCATAAAAGGAACAATTGGCTGGACAGGAATGATATATTATATATTTGCGGGGGAGTACCCAGAGCCAAGTGGTTCTATATAAGCAGGGGTGGGCTTCAAAATTTTTAGCAATGGGTTCTCTGCCCAGTTGCTGTGTGGGTGTGGCCATGGTGGGCACGGCCTAATAGCCCTCCTGCACCACAGTGGGGAGGGGGACGTTTTTGCCCTCCCCAGGCTCTGGAGGCTCTCTGGAAGCTGGAAATGGGCCCAATTCCAGCCTACCCGAACTTCCGAGGCAGTACCCTGCACTTACCTGCATCCAAAACAGGCCGCTTGGGGACTCCTGGGAGGGGTGGGTGGGGTTGGCCCAGACAGGAGTGGGATTTGGGGGTTCTCTGAACTACCCAGAATCTTAGCTAGGGGCTCTCCCAAACCCCTGCGAACCCCCAGCCGCCCAGCCCTGTGTATAAGAGATAGACTGAGAAAACAGGTCTTTTTGGAGGAGAACAGGAAGGTGAATTATCTGCTTTCTTTTGTTGTGGTGACAGTGAGGCTGAGATTGCCAGGAACATTTTAAAAAGTGGAGGAATTAAAAAGTGGAGGAATAAAGACATTAATGGTTTGTAGGGTACTGAGCAAGCAATTATGTTAAGCTACAGGGGAAAGGGGATGATCCAAGAGAAGAAGGAAGGACAGTGATGTATTCCTTTGGTCACAAATAGAGAAATATATAGTGGGAGCTACTGGGCAGATCCTTTATAAGGGAAAGCTGATAAAGAACTTGGTTTTAGTTATTGTTTCCCACACAGCAGTTTTATTTTGAGATTCCATTTTATCCACACGTCATGAATAAACAAATGGACCTGGCCTATATTTCTTGAAATTTGATGGGCTTAGGAGAGAAATTCAGTGGTGGGATTCAAATAATTTAACAACCAGTTCAATTCAAATAATTTAACAACTAAAGCCAGGTTGGCTGTCATGGGAGGCGTTGTCCATCCCCGTCCTCTAGTTCCACCACACATGCAGGACAGCCTCCTGTGACCACCAATCTGACCCTGGGTGAACCAGTTTTTAAATTACTCCCCCTGCTATCAAAGTGGATCCTGGGCACTACACTGCACTGCACTGCACTGGAGAAACGGGCAATGAAGCAGCTGGCACAAGGGAAGTAGGAACATCAGGGAGAAGAAAGAGGAAAAGAAGTTTCTCCTTCCCTTGTACCAGCCGCTCTGTTGTCCGTTTCTCCATTGCAGTGCAGTGCAGCACCCAGGATCCACTTTGATAGTGGGGTGTGTGTGTAATTTGATAACCAGTTCGTCTGAGCCAGTGCGAACTGGCTGAATCCCACCACTGGAGAAATTTCCCTCTCCAAGGGATATACCCTCTCCAGTTGCAATTCCTGTATCATTTATGACAAAGGGAAGGAGTTACAACAATTCTTTGAGAAAGTTTGGTGATGATCAGGAGTCTTATTTAGTCTACTTAGAGAAGGTGGGTTATGAATGTGTGTATGAGATAATGAGTGTAGTTAGTGAGCTCTGTTATTACTGATGTACTTTTTTCTTTTGTGAGTGGGGTTATGGTTTATAACCATAGAGTTATCTATCATTTATGTATGTGCATGTGTTCTTAATGCATATGTTCTGCACAAAGTCAAGATCTGTAACCCAGCGGTCCCCAACCTTTATGGCTTGATGGCCTGGCAGGAGGGGAGGGTGAGAGATGGTAAGCATCCCATGCAAGTGATAGACTGCCACATGTGCATATGTGCATACACTTCGGCTCACCACATGCACAAGCTGAGCTATGCATGTGCTGGCCAGCTGCTCACACGGCTCGGTTCCAAACAAGCCACAGCCCAGTAGTGAGCTGTGGCTTGGGTGTTAGGAACCCTTGATGTAGCCAAATAAATAAATAAACCCAGTGTGTATTTTACATACTTCTCTTTAAAGAATAATTTTGCTTGTAATTGTGTCTAATGTGCATTTCTGCAAATCAGTTCCCCAAAATAAAGCATTTTAATGTTACTTTCTTGAATACACACAGTCTTGCACTGATTTTCCACTAACATCCATTTTAATTGTTGAATTGCATTACAATTTTTGGGAAAGGAAGAATTTTGAAATTCACATTGTATACTGTAAAAAGAAAAGTTAGATTAGTGCATTCAAATAACTCACCCTGTAAATGTTTAAATTGATATGTATATTCATATTGATATGTAGATTCATATATATTGAAAATTGATATGTATTTTCATATCAGAATGAATTCTTCTCTACTGCTCTAAGAGCTTGGTGGCGCAGTGGTTAGAATGCAATACTGCAGGCTACTTCTGATGACTGCAAGCTGTCTGCAATTTGGCAGATCAAATCTCACCAGGCTCAAGGTCACACTCAGCCTTCCATCCTTCCAAAGTAGGTAAAATGAGAACCCAGATGGTTGGGGGCAATAGGCTGACTCTGTAAACTGCTTAGAGAGGATTATAAAGCACTATAAAGCGGTATATAAGTTGAAGTGCCACTGCTATTGCTACTTCAGAATATGTGCACCTAATGACTCAGTTTTAGGATGGAAATCGATTAAGTTTCTCAAAACAGGATCTGATGAAACCATACAATTATTTGGAAATGAATGTACTATTTCTCATATTAAATCTCTGCTTCTACTGTTTTATGTAGGCCCTTTGTATAAATGAAAAGCAACCAGAGAAAGACACATTAAATCTAATTGTTGAAACTGTGAAGAATTACCATACTTGACAAATACAAAGATATAAAAATGAATGATCCTGGGTATCCTAGTTTTACATTTTTAAAAAATGTCCAATAATGCTAAGAAGATTGATTGGTCTAATTTCAAAAGAAGCAAAATGTGAAATTACTTTTCTTTTTTTAGAACTGGAAAGACTTAATGGGATTTTCCACAGTTACCTGAAATCAAAATCAATCCAGAGCACTTTAAGCCAACAAATTTAAGCAAAGGTATTGTGTCCTATTGGAGATACATATTCCAGCAAATATACTGGAGATGCTTGTGGCAGAATATCTTTAGATACTTTCACTAACTCGTGATTATAGGATTCAGTTTATCAATGATCACCATCTAAGAGCACAAGATCTGGGCCCTTCTTGTGGCTACTTATGACTGATCCCTGCTACCATACTGGACCCAACCTGTTCATGGAAATCACACCAAGACCAGCTGATGGCACAATTACATAGCTTTGGTCAATAATTTTCCTTCTTTGCTGTTTGATAAGGAGATTCTAGAATGGAATTATTCATAAATGGTTTCTGCTGAAATATCAAGAAAATAGTGTGTCATGGAAGACAGCTACATCAATTGTTTACAAAAAGATCAATCATACAGTGGTAAATTGGATGGATGGATGGATGGATTGGTGGGTGGGTGGATAGATATATACAGTAGACAGACAGACAGACAGACAGAGGTAGCTAGAAGATAGATGATAGATAGGTAGGTAGGTAGGTAGGTAGAGATACAGGCAGATGTTTTAATGGATGAATGGATGGATGGATGGATAGATAGATAGATAGATAGATAGATAGATAGATAGATAGATGCATGCATGCATGCATGCATGCATGCATAGACAGACAGACAGACAGACAGACAGACTCCAGAAAAAAAATATTCTGGTGCCATTAATGGCACTCATTCATTACAGGTATTTCCAAGATGAACAGAAAAAAGAATATGAGATTTCTGAATCTGTCAGGAAAGGACTGGCTTGTTTCTTCCTTTACCAGTCAACTCCCTTTGAAATGTATGCTTCTGAGAACATTGGGGCAAAGAGACAGATATTCACAAGGAGAGAATGCCAATCCTCAGATGTTCTTTCAAGGCAGTATTTCTGACAGGCACACTTTAATTCTGTGTTCAGAGCTTTGATCACATAGTTTTTGACTTGCAATCTTGACTTTTTTAAACCTGCTCTCCAGATAGCAATAGCAATGGCACTTAAGACTTACAGCCCTTTCTAAGTGGTTTACAGTGTCAGCATATTGCCCCCCAACAATTTGGGTCCTCATTTTACCCACCTCGGAAGGGTGGAAGGCTGAGTTAACCTTGAGGCTAGTGAGATTCAATCTGCCAAATTGCAGGCAGCTGGCTGCAGCAGAAGTAGCTTGCAGTACTGCACTCTAACCACTGTGCCACCAAGGCTCTTGCATTATTTATTTATTTATTTTATTTATTTGATTAGTCAACTGTTTACAAGATAATAGGTATAAGTATAAACATAGTTATAAATACATGGATACATATAAGAAAATAAAAGAAACAATAGGACAGGGACGGTAGGCACTTTGGTGCTGGTGCCCTGCATGCCCCAGACCTCTTAGGAAAGGGGTGAGGTCAATAGTAGGCAGTCTAAGGTTAAAGTTTTTGGGGTTTGGGGAAGAAACCACAGAGTCAGGTAGAGTATTCCAGACATTGACCACTCTGTTGCTGAAGTCGTATTTCCTGCAATCAAGTTTGGTGCGGTTAACCTTGAGTTTGTATCTATTGTGTGCTCTTGTATTGTTATGGTTGAAGCTGAAGTATTCATTGACAGGTAGGACATTGCAATGTATGATTTCATATACTATACTTAGATCGGACCGAAGGCGGCGTAGTTCTAGTTTTCCTAGGTCTAGAACCTCAAGTCTGGTGGCATAAGGTATTCTGCAATGAGTAGAGGAGTGGAGAACTCTTCTTGTGAAATATTTCTGGACTTTCTCTACTGTGTTAATATCAGATACGTAATGGGAGTTCCCGACTGGTGAGCTGTATTCAAGTATTGGCCTAGCAAATGTTTTGTATGCTCTAGTTAGTAGTGTGATATTACCAGAGTAAAAGCTACGTAGGATTAGGTTAACAACTCTTAATGCCTTTTTGGCTATGTAGTTACAGTGGGCTCTAGCACTCTAGCTCACTCACTTGAGATGAGTACTCCAAGATCCTTGACGGAGTTTGGATCATCAACAAGGTCTTGACTATTCAGCTTGTATTTTATTTTCTGATTTTTTTTTTTGCCAATATGTAAGACAAAGCATTTATTTGTTGAGATTTGAAGTTGCCATTTGTTTGACCATTCTGATACATAGTCAAGGTCTTTTTGAAGGGTAGCAGAATTATTTGTGGTGTTGAATAGCTTTACATCATCAGTGAAGAGAATGCAATTGTTCTTAATATGATCACAGAGGTCATTTATGTAGAGTATGAAGAGAGTTGGTCCTAGAACACTGCCTTGAGGGACACCACTGTTGACAGGTACAGAATGAGATAGGACGTTTCCAATTTTGACCATTTGTTGTCTGTTTGACAGGAATGCTTCTATCCAGTTATGCAGGTGTCCAGAGATACCATAAGATTTTAGTTTTAATAGTAGTTTGTCGTGTACCACTGAATCAAAGGCTTTACAGAAGTCTATGTAGATTGCGTCTATTGTTTTGCCCTGATCGAGTTGTGTAGTCCATATGTTTTTGCAGTGTAAGAGTTGCAGATTATAGGATAGTTTTTTTCTGAAACCAAATTGTTTATTAGCCCAAGATTGATAGGTCTGCCACTGGGCCCTGAGCCTTTGCCAAACAAACTTAGTTCCCCAGCATCAGAAAAGGATTATACTGCCAACTAATGTAGTAATAAGACATTTCAGATTTTAAAGGGAAAAAAATACATTTGCCTTTTTCTGCACTTTCTAGGCTAAGTCATAAGCAAAGATACCATGAATAGGTGTGGGTGTCATGGATGGGAGCACTGCTCTAAGTCTGAAGGAATGTAATTCTGTTTAGTGCAGATAATGGTCGATGAGACAATATTTCCTGTCCAACACCGTCAATTAATTGCAAATCTGAATTCAGGGAAAAAAGATGTGCTGGTGAGGTTGTCAATCCCATCTACATCATTACTAGTATCTAACCACTACTATGTGCAGACGCATATACGAAGTCTCTTTCATTAAGAGTTGACAAATTCACAACAGTGAATGTGTTCCATTTCTCTGCTCACTTTACCAAATAAATTTTAGGAAGGCACAAAGACCTTACAGCAATGAGAAAAATACTCAATATATCGAATGCATTTTAGGTTTTATCAAATCAAGAATGAGGGAATTGAGCTCATGTATTTCACTTTCTCTTCTGCTGTAGATTCTAACTGCATTTCCAGGGTTTGCCAAACTCCATTTTTGTCACTGCCTCAAATCAAGGAAATGATAAAATTGCACTTTGAGTGTAGATCAGATTTCTTCATTTCTAGACAGAATTTAATTCGCAATTTCCAGGGTGCATATAAACAATTAATTTGAAAAAGCCTGGATTCTTTGTATGAACCCCTTTGAAAAATTGCTGAAGAATGGGAATAACACATGGCCACATTAGGCTGATGAGTTAATCAGATTTCTGTACTCTTATGCAGACAGTCTCCTACTTATGAACTTTTGAGTTAAGAACTTTTTCTGACACAACAACTTCTGCACAACTCTGATCTAGAAGATCCTAGAAGGCAGGAGAAAGTGGAATAGAATTAGTTTTTGGCATGCTACAAGTCTCCTGTTGAGAAGGACAACCACGCCACACACCTGAGGGGCTGACAGAACACCTTGGCCAAGTGAAGTAGGTACAGTCCCACCCAAAAGTGGATTCAAGCATCCTGACAGGGGAAAGGATCACCGAGGCAGGATGATTCTGCTCCACTTGAATGCTGACTCAAGACGAGGCTTGATTGGGAGAAGAAAAAATAAAGGTGAGCTACCAGCACATCCAGAGAGGCTTGCAGTGTGAAAATAGGGTCTGTGAGAATGACCAGCAGAACTTGGAGCTGGAGGCCTCCACTGCTAGGAAACCTCCATCAAATGCACATCTGCTTATCCCTGCAAAGAATGGAATGGCACAGGGCTGCTCATAAGTTCAAGCCAAATAGCATGTGCCTTATAACCCTGTTGCAGGTCACACGTGGTGGCAGTGCTCAGTTGCCTTGCCAGTGGCTCTTCCCAATGAGGTTCCCAGTAGCCCATGGATTGACTGGCCTGCCTTGGCGCCAGTGACTAAAACCAGCAGATTAATACAGGAGAGGTCTTCAGGACCCCACTGCTGGGAGAATATTGCCTCGACTGCCCCACTCCCCCGTGCAGAGTGATTGATTGGATAGAGAAGAAATGTACCTTAACATGTAAGATAAGAACTGTACTGTGCATTTTTATACTTAGTTGAAGTTACAAGCAAAATGTACATATAAATAGCCCCTTAGAACAGGGTTGTTCTATTCCATTGAAAGCCACATCAGGGTTGTGTTTTGTCAGAGCATTTGGCAGTGTGACTACCTTTATGAGACAACCCAGGAGTAATACACAGCACACAGAGACTTAGACAGTAACAGTGGTTTAATATACAACAGGTATATACAGATAATATACACGTGGTAGGCAAAATACCTTTACAAGCAAGCTTTTCTTCTTCTTAACACATGGAGAACTTCTACACTGAATACTGCTCACAAGGAAAGAGAACCACACCCTCTAATGGCTGCCTTTATATCCACACCTCTTAAGGGCTCTTTATTATCCAATCTTAAAGGGAAATACCCATACTCTGCTGAATCACTCTTGTTACATCAGCCAGACTTACATCAACTCCATAGCATCATGCAGCTACTCACTGCTGGTCAGTTTCTAAATCTTAATACCTTAACATGTTTGATCTGGGGGGGCAGGGAGGGTGTGGCCAGGGGGGGCATGGCCAGCTTGATGTCACCTGTGCTTGGGGTGCCTGTGGTGGCCAGAACACTGTGCCAGTAAAAACGGGCTCCCGAGCTCCGTTTCCGGCTGCGATGGTCTTCTGCAACCCTCTGCCAGCAAAAATGGAGCCCGGAAGAACTGCATGCAGACCTCCCAAACTCCATTTTTGCTGGTAGGGGCACCACAGGCTGGTCCTTCACTGTTTCTAGGGCAGCCCCATGGGCCAGATATAAGCACCCCAAAGGCCAGATCTGGCCCATGGGCCTTGAGTTTGACACCCCTGCCTTAGAACATAACCTGTTCGTAAGTAGGAGACTGTCTGCATTGTGCCCTAAGCTACGGCTGGTTTTATCATGGTGGTATTGACACAATACACCCAGCTATAACTCATAATTTGCAAAACATAATAGTTAACTATGATTTTCTTTATACAACTTGCTAAAGCACAATTAAGCAACTACATTGTAGTTTATCAGGTAAGAAACAGCTAATGGAAAGAAATCCATGCACTTTGAATTGTTTTTGCAGGGCTGTGAACATCTGAGATAAGACACTAAGTATTCAGTCAAGGTGAGAAAGCAAATCGGAACTAGCTCCTCTTTGGTTAAATTCCAGCAGTTAAATAAGAATAAACTTAAAATTGAGATCCTCACATGCAAGTGTCTATTTCATCTAATGCACATATCATTTGGATTTATGTTCTCTACTATTTTTGCCTTTTAAGGAGCCTGATTTATAATAGGAATTCAATGCTTGATTTTGCTTGATTTTCTGTTTACGAAATGGTATGTAAATTGTACAAATTTCCACCAGACAGGTGCTGCCATGTAACTTATTATCAGAGAAAGCACAATTAAGAGTGCAAGGTATCATTAACTGAGGTGTAGTTTAATCAAGTTTCACCCTCTTCAGAGAAATAGCTGAACAACTGGAAACAGTAGCAAAAATTGATTTAACAGCTAATAGACTGGGTAACAGTGCTGTCTCAGATGGATATCCTACTTATTAAGTGTTTAGGCATTAGAAACATGTCACGAGTCAGAAAATTTTTCAGATATAGGGGCTAATAAATGTTGATTAAAAATAAATAAAATTTTGTTCCTAAGATTGCAATGTGATTTTTTACACATCCCAAAATCTCATGACATTATTTTTCAGATGGTTGGAATCTATCTCATCAAATATGTTGATCTCATGAGATCTCATCAATCAAAACAAAAATCAGTAACCAGTGGGGCTATGATCACTTTGGCCAAGACAGGTCCCTCATTTTTAACTTCTACTCTGTATCCTGTTGGAATTTTTATATTGCTTGGCTTCTACCAATGCAGCAATGGTGAAATGTTCCGTGAGCAATCAGAAAATTCCCTACCTAGAAGTGGGAAAGGGTAATTGGTGTATACAACCATTAAAATTTTGTAAAATTATTTATTTGGGGCCACTTTATCTAATAACAATGTATTTTAATCTCTGCAGTTCTAAACAAAGGAGCATTAAATGATTTCTAAATTATTCCTTTGTTTTGCTCTTTTCTCTTTAACTATTTTCAACTTGCTGGTGTTTTGTGATTTGGTCAATCTAATTTTTTCATGAGCCACTTTTTTAATGGAACATATTTAAATATATGTAAATAAATCAGAACAGTCAGTTGGATCCAATGTCAATTTGATTTTCCACAATACTTGTCCGGTAGTAGAAAAAAACTTGAAATGGTTAACATGCAGATAATCTAAAGAGAGTTAGAACTGGTCATTTTTCTTCCTCCAGATCGCTCACTCTACTCTTAGATAAATGCACCATTGAGAACAAGGAATGAAAGAGAAGCAAGCTTCGTGGCAGCTTAACCTTATTTACTTATTTGGCTGTTAAATTTTTATGATGCCGAACTCCCCTGTAAGGTGATTCTGGGCAACTTAAAAGTTATAACTTAACTAAAAATTAATTAAAACATTAAAACTCCACCAACTGCATGATTTTAAAACTATAATTGCCATTTGCCAACCTAGGCAAGGTAATATCCTTGCAGCAGGATTATTATTATTATTTATTGGATTTCTATGCCGCCCCATCTCCCTAAGGACTCGGGGAGGCGTACAATAATAAAACAATACAAAAACTATACAATTAAAAAGAGATTAACTTTTTATGTGAAGCCGCTGGGTGAGATCATCCATGGTTTTGAGGTGAGTTACCATCAGTATGCTGATGATACACAGCTATACATCTCCACCCCAAACCACATCAGTGACGCTCTCTCCGTGATGTCCCGTTGTTTAGAAGTGGTGCGGATCTGGATGGACAGGAACATGCCAAGAGAGAGTGGTTGTGCATACCAGCATCCCGGTCATTTTGAGATACCACCATTGGTCATGGGGGAGGAGGTGTTGCCCCCCGTGGACAGGGCACGGAACCTGGGGGTTCTCCTGGACTCACGGCTCAAGTTGGAGGAGCAGGTGGGAGCCGTGGCCAGGGGGGGCTTTGCCCAGGTCTGGCTGGTTCGCCAGTTGCGCCCATATCTGGACCAGGATGCCCTGCGACGATCACTCAGGCTCGTGGTCTCCGACTGGACTACTGTAACACTCTCTATTTAGGGCTGCCCTTGCATACCACTCGGAGGCTTCAGCTGGTGCAGAATCGCGGGTAGTGATGGGAGCCCCGATACTCCCATGTCACACCCTCCTGCGTGATCTGCATTGGCTTCCGGTTGCCCTCGGGTGAGATTCAAGGTGCTGGTTTTAACATTCAAGGTCCTGCATGGCATGGGTCCAGGATATTCTGAGAACGACTCCTCCCAGCATCAAGTACCAACCGCCCTATGCGGGCCCACAGGCGGGTCTCCTCAGGGTCCCATCTGCAACCCAATGTCGCTTGGAACCCAGGGAGTGCCTATTCTCGGCCCCGCTTTATGGAATCTTCTTCCCCTGGAGCTCCGGTTGGCTCCCGATCTCCGTACCTTCTGCCACGAGTTAAAAACCTGGCTGTTTTTACAATCTGGGCTATGTTGACTCTTGGGGTTTTGTTTTAATATGGGGGTTTTTAATTGCTTATTCGGCTTATAACCTGTTTAATATAGTTTTAAGTAATTTATTGTTGTATTGTATTTTAGTGTGAGCAGCCAGTCCCTTGGGAGAGGGGCGCATATAAGTAATTAATAAATAAATTAATTAATTAAACATGAAACCCAATAATCAAATTAAAACCATAAACAATTCATTAAAACCCCTCAGCCCAGGTCAAGAGTTGGAACAACCATGTTTTTCAGGCTCCGACAGAAGGACCAGAGGTCAGGGGCCACCAAGAGCTCCAGGGGCAGCTGATTCCATAGGGTGGGTGCTGCCACAGAGAAGGCCCTACCCCTAGGGGTCACCAGCCAACACTGTCTGGCCGACAGCACCCCAAGGAGGCCCTGCCTGTGAGAGCGCACGGGACGCTGGGAAGCCGTTACTGGCAGCAGGGTCTCCCACAAGTACCCTGGTCCTAAGCCATGTAGGGCTTTATAGGTCAACACCAGCACTTCAGGCTGCCATTTTCTACTGCAGAAGTTCCAAGGGATAACCTTATTATAAGGCAAAGTAAGATGGTTGCCTGATACTAGATATTTTGAGAAAGGGCGTGGTACCTGATCGCCTTCTCCATGAGCTGAAGAGCATCCAGAAGTGGGAGGTGCTCGAGTCTCAAGCAGGCTGGGCAAAATTATACTGGGACGCTCCTCCTCTGTCACTCCACCTCAACGCCCCAGTTTTTCGGCGAAGACTCAGCGGCGAACCCGCCTACACTTCACCCGACTATAAAAGGAAAGGTTTTGGCCGAGCAGAGAAAGCGCCCCCAGACGGAAAGGGATGGGACTGATGCTCTTCGCAGCTCATGGAGAATGGGCGTATCAGGTAAGTACCAACGCCTTTCTCCCCAGCTGCTCCGAGCATCCAGAAGGGACATACCAAAGCTAGAGATGCCCACAGGGAGGGATGCCGTCTGGCACTAAGCCTACTCTCGATCCCTATGCACCTGTTGTAAAACCCTCCTGCCAAATGCCGCTCGGGCAGAGGCAAACAGGTCTACCCTATAGTTCCGTATGAAGGGCGAGGGCGAGGACCATGTGGCCGCCCTGCATATCTCGTCTATCGAAGCCTGAGTAGCCCAGGCAGCGGATGTTGCAGCACTACGGGTTGAGTGGGCTGTGATACCCGCTGGCACAGTCTCCGATTGAGTCTCATAACATTTCGCTATTGCAGCCCTGAGCCAACGGCCAATCGTGGAAGAAGACACCTTTTGACCCTGGGACCTGGGGAGAAACACAAAAGGGCCTCCGTCTTCCTAAATGCGTGACGTTGCATGTAAATGCAAGGCTCGGGCGACATCAAGGTGATGCCATTGCCGCTCCAGGCGTGACCCGGATCGGGCAGAAATTTGGAAGGACCAGCTCTTGAGCCCTATGGAAGGAAGAGTTGACCTTAGGGACAAACGTGGGATCGGGCCTGAGGACTACCCTGTCTGAGTGGAACACGCAGAGGTCTTTGCGAATCGACAAAGCTGCCAGCTCTGAAATTCTTCGTGCTGATGTAATCGCAACCAGAAATGCCATCTTATAGGTCAGGAGCTGTAAACTGATGGTCCTCAAGGGCTCGAATGGAGCCTTGGAGAGTGCTGATAGGACTTTGTGTAGGTCCCAAGTTGGGTACCGTGGACAACTGGTGGCCGCAAATTGGTGGCCCTCGCAGGAAACTGCGAATTCTGGGGTGCTGAGAGACTGACGAGACTCCCCAAATGAAATAACTGAGGCCAGGGCCGCCACCTGTCGGCGTAGAGTGTTAGGGGATAGACCCTTATCCAGCCCCTCCTGCAAAAAGTCCAACAGTTGTGCCGGATGGAGAGTGGGGACAACCCCTTCAGCACCATTTGCAGAAGGCAAGCCAAGTAGCGTTGTAAATCGCACTGTCGATGGGCCCTAGCTGCCTGTATGGTCTCAATTGCCTTAGCTGAAATATCCTCTGACCTCAGGCGTTGCCGCTCAACCTCCAAGCGGCTAGGTTGAGCCACTGCGGGTCTGGGTGTAGGACCGGCCCCTGAGAAAGAGAAATCCTGGATGGTGGTATTCTCCAAGGATCCTGAATGGACAATCTCCTCAGGTCCGCAACCACGGCCTTCTGGGCCAGTGGGGGCCACCACCATAATCTCCGCCCTCTCGTCCAGAACCCGTGGATCAGCCGGGAATCACTGGAAGTGGAGGGAAGGCATATAGGAGGCCTGATGGCCAGGGCAGCGGAGTGCGTTGGCGTTCTCCGCTCCTTGGGCGGATAGAGGGAGATGAAGCGTGGCAATTGTGTATTGCGAGGAGAGGCGAACAGGTCTATCACGGGGGGCAATTTCGGATTGCCTCCTGAAACAGGGGTGCAGCTTCCACTCTGCCTGATCGGCGTGGCCCTGCTGAGCCAGTCCGCTCGCACATGGTGGCCCGAGATGTGTTGGCCTTGATGGAAAGGAAACTGTTCTCGGCCCACGAAGCAATTTCTCTGCCTCCGCATCAGGCGTTTGGAGTGTGTGCCCCTTGTTTGTTCAGGTGTGCCTTGGCGGTGATATTGTCTGTAAGCACCAACACGTGATTGGAGCGCAGTGCTGACCTGAAACTGCGCGGGGCAAGGTGGGCGGACCGCAATTCCAACCAATTGATGTCCTGTGCCCGCTCTGGAAGAGACCACTGTCCCTGAGCGTGTGGTGAAGGTAGTGCCCCCATCCGTACAGGCTGGCGTCCGTCGTGGCGACCTCTCTCGGTGGATCCCTGAAAGGACAACCTCTTTTGATTGCTGCTGTTGTCCACCAGCGTAAAGATCTGATGGCTGGGAGGTATCCTAACCGGGCCATGGAATTGTCCCTCCTGACCGTTGGTAAGGCAACAAAACCACTGTAGATCCCTGGCATGCAGTGGGCCCAAGGGGCGATGGATATGCAGAGATCATCTTCCCCAATAGCTGTGAAAGAAGCATGGGGGAGCCCTCGGAGAACTGATCTCCGTACCAGCTTCCTAATGCTTTCCTGCCTGTCGGAGGAGAGACTGTGCCTTGTGTGGTGTCAGGACCGCCCCTAGATGAATTAGTCTAGTTGTGGGCGTCAGGTGGCTCTTGTCCCAGTTTATGGAAAACCCGTGACGTTTAAGAGTGTCAATGGTGATGAGGAGTCTGCTCTGGACTGTGAAACAGATGAAGCTAAGATTAAGATGTCATCCAAATAACAATGGAGCCTAATGGGTCTGCTCCTGAGGAAGCGGCCAGCGCCGCCAGGACCTTGAAAGTCCTGGGGCAGAGGCCAGTCGAAAGGTAGGCGGCGTACTCGTAGTGAGTGTTATTGTAAACAAAGCGGAGAAATTTGTAATGGGAAGGCGAATCGGTATATGCAAGTATGCCTCCGTGAGGTCAATGGAGGTGAATCGTCTCCCTCCCTGATGCCTTGCAAGATTGACTGTAGTGTGGTCATCTTAAATTTCACGATAAACTAAAAGCGATTGAGGCGCTTGAGATCCAAGATGTCTCCAGCCCCGAACTCTTGGGGACCACGAAGGTGGGAATAAAAACCCTGGCCCGCTGACCTAAAGGGACCTTTTGGATGGCTCTGATCTCCAGCAAGTGGGAGATGGCGGATTGCATAAGAGCCCTCTTCGTGGGGTCCCTGGAGGAGGGACACTTCATGAAGAATTGCGGTGGACTGGAGAGGAACTCAAGGGCCAGACCAGACCTAATGGTATTCCTCACCCAGGCATCCGAGGTAGAGGACTCCCACTGGTCGGCAAAAATCTCAAACGACCCCTATGGGTGTCAAGTCCTGTTCCTCACTTGGGCGATGGATGCCTCTATTACTGGTTCCCGGAACCCGTCTATTCTGCCCCCTCGTCGATTACCACGGCAAAGTCGGAGACCCGACTGTTGCCCCTGACCCTGGGTACTGGTTGGCTGGAATCTGTGATATTGTCCGGGTAGAAGGATGCGAGAGGGGCCCCTCGAAATGGCTGTGAAGGCGGAAGTCCGGCCTCCTATTCAGCAGGGAGGATCCTCTTCGATTTTGTCTCGATAAGAAGAGGATCAAGGGCTACCAAATAACTTCTCCCGGATATAGGTGCAGAAGCGAGCCTCCATTTGTGCCTCGCATCTGCCTGCCAATGGCGAAGCCATAAGAGCGCCTGGCGCGCACCTGGGGCGTAAATAAATCAGAACAGTCAGTTGGATCCAATGTCAATTTGATTTTCCACAATACTTGTCCGGTAGTAGAAAAAAACTTGAAATGGTTAACATGCAGATAATCTAAAGAGAGTTAGAACTGGTCATTTTCTTCCTCCAGATCGCTCACTCTACTCTTAGATAAATGCACCATTGAGAACAAGGAATGAAAGAGAAGCAAGCTTCGTGGCAGCTTAACCTTATTTACTTATTTGGCTGTTAAATTTTTATGATGCCGAACTCCCCTGTAAGGTGATTCTGGGCAACTTAAAAGTTATAAACTTAACTAAAAAATTAATTAAAACATTAAAACTCCACCAACTGCATGATTTTAAAAACTATAATTGCCATTTGCCAACCTAGGCAAGGTAATATCCTTGCAGCAGATTATTATTATTATTTATTGATTTCTATGCCGCCCCATCTCCCCTAAGGACTCGGGAGGAGTACAATAATAAAACAATACAAAACTATACAATTAAAAAGAGATTAACTTTTTATGTGAAGTCAGCTGGGTGAGATCATCCATGGTTTTGAGGTGAGTTACCATCAGTATGCTGATGATACACAGCTATACATCTCCACCCCAAACCACAATCAGTGACGCTCTCTCCGTGATGTCCCGTTGTTTAGAAGTGGTGCGGATCTGGATGGACAGGAACATGCCAAGAGAGAGGGTTGTGCATACCAGCATCCCGGTCATTTTGAGATACCACCATTGGTCATGGGGAGGAGGTGTTGCCCCCGTGGACAGGGCACGGAACCTGGGGGTTCTCCTGGACTCACGGCTCCAGTTGGAGGAGCAGGTGGGAGCCGTGGGCCAGGGGGGCTTTGCCCAGGTCTGGCTGGTTCGCCAGTTGCGCCATATCTGGACCAGGATGCCCTGCGCAACGATCACTCAGGCTGCGTGTCTCCGACTGGACTACTGTAACACTCTCTATTTTAGG
The DNA here is from genome assembly GCA_009733165.1 of Naja naja. NCBI lineage: Eukaryota > Metazoa > Chordata > Lepidosauria > Squamata > Elapidae > Naja > Naja naja. The sequence goes on from CM019148.1 coordinate 211,149,039, forward strand.
GCTGCCTTGCATACCACTCGGAGGCTTCAGCTGGTGCAGAATGCGGCCGCGCGGGTAGTGATGGGAGCCCCCCGATACTCCCATGTCACACCCCTCCTGCGATGATCTGCATTGGCTTCCGGTTGCCCTCGGGGAGATTCAAGGTGCTGGTTTTAACATTCAAGGTCCTGCATGGCATGGGTCCAGGATATTTACGAGAACGACTCCTCCCAGCATCAAGTACCAACCGCCCTGTACGGGCCCACAGGCGGGGTCTCCTCAGGGTCCCATCTGCAACCCAATGTCGCTTGGCGGGAACCCAGGGGAGTGCCTATTCTCGGCGGCCCCGCTTATGGAATCTTCTTCCCCTGAGCTCCGGTTGGCTCCCGATCTCCGTACCTTCTGCCACGAGTTAAAAACCTGGCTGTTTTTACAATCTGGGCTATGTTGACTCTTGGGGTTTTGTTTTAATATGGGGGTTTTTAATTGCTTATTCGGCTTATAACCTGTTTAATATAGTTTTAAGTAATTTATTGTTGTATTGTATTTTAGTGTGAGCCGCCCCGAGTCCCTTGGGAGAGGGGGCGGCATATAAGTCGAATTAATAAATAAATTAATTAATTAAACATGAAACCCAATAATCAAATTAAAACCATAAACAATTCATTAAAAACCCCTCAGCCCAGGTCGGCGAGTTGGAACAACCATGTTTTTCAGGCTCCGACAGAAGGACCAGAGGTCAGGGGCCACCAAGAGCTCCAGGGGCAGCTGATTCCATAGGGTGGGTGCTGCCACAGAGAAGGCCCTACCCCTAGGGGTCACCAGCCAACACTGTCTGGCCGACAGCACCCCAAGGAGGCCCTGCCTGTGAGAGCGCACGGGACGCTGGGAAGCCGTTACTGGCAGCAGGGTCTCCCACAAGTACCCTGGTCCTAAGCCATGTAGGGCTTTATAGGTCAACACCCACTTCAGGCTGCCATTTTCTACTGCAGAAGTTCCAAGGATAACCTTATTATAAGGCAAAGTAAGATGGTTGCCTGATACTAGATATTTTGAGAAGACAAAAAATTGCTAACCCTTTAATTTGTCATTAAGGTTTTCTATGAGTAAGGAAAGATATTTTTTCGCCGCCACTGAGATAAAACTCAGTCGGGGGACGCTCAAAGAAAGTGAAAACCTACCTCGGTCAAGAACCCAGCTAATCGAGGCTGAGCAAAAACTGGGGCGTTGAGGTGGAGTGACAGAGGAGCGTCCAGTATAATTTTGCCCAGCCTGCTTGAGACTCCGAGCACCTCCCACTTCTGGATGCTCGGAGCAGCTCGGGGGAGAAGACAAAAAATTGCTAACCCTTTAATTTGTCATTAAGGTTTTCCTATGAGTAAGGAAAGATTTTTTTTATCAGAGATTGGATTAATCTACCTACCTGAACGTGAAATAGTGGATTACTCTACCTATCTAAACATGAGGCAGGCAGCAATTATCTCTCAAACTGGTCCTATTTCACTTCTTATATGGAAGTGAGCATTTCTATGAAAGTTATATTCCTAAGGTCTGACTTGATCATATTACTATCCCAGATGAATATTTTATTGTGCCATTATGGAAAATTTAAAAAATAGGAGAGGAGACACAGCTATACCTGATATTGCTAAAATGAGAGTATATGGAGGAAGAGATTTAAGGAAGGAAGGCAAGACAAGGCGGGTGTCAATACCAAGGTTGAAACCAGAACATCTTCATAAAGAGTTGGGACCTCATTTAATCATTTATAGCAGGGGTATCAAACTCGCAGTGTCACATGCTGGCTCCGCCCCAATCCAGTTTAGCGAAGGGGGAAAAAGTCCCAATATGTCACGTGATGCCACCTTAACAACGTGAGGATAATAGGATAATACAGAAAGTGTGGTGGATGTATTTTTTTTAATTACATTTATATGCCGCCCTTCTCTGAAGACTCAGGGCAGCTTACAATTTTTGGGATACAACCCAATGTGCTCAGCAATAGCCTTCATTCCATTGTATATGCCTGCTTATTACTAAGCGGCATTTTTACAAAGTCAGCTTATTGCCCCCAACAATCTTGGGTCCTCAATTTACCTACCCTGAGAGGATGGAAGGCTGAGTCAACCTTGAGCCTGGTGGGATTCGAGCCTGCACTAATTGCAGGCAGCTGGAACTTAAGTGCTAGGCATTTAACAGCCTGCACCACCAAGGCCCAATTTTGTAGGTCAGATAGTGACATCATGCAAAAATAATCTACAGTCTATCAGATACTTTGAGTTATTGTTTTTTTAACCAGTGCAGAATATACATATTGAAATAGCATGTATTCTCATTTAAAATTTCAATTCACTGAGCAATTATTTCAAGATGATAGGTATGTCTTTATACCAGGACACATCTTCCTCTCTGATGCACTGGACTTACCTATTTTGTATTGAAAATATGAGCTATTTTCCACCTCATTTGCTTAATGTTAGAACATTTCAACAATTTAATTCAAACATCACTTTCCTTAACTGAGAACAAAATGAAACTATTTTCTCTTCTGAACTCAAACTGAATACACACACCCTATCTGTATATACCTGTATGTTACCAATTTACTAGAAATCCTCATGTCCTTACATTACAGACTTGCAAAATGCTATTTACCAGATTCCCCAAGTGGTTAAAAATGGTTTCTAGGCACTTAGGCAGCAACCTTCTTGCAAAGTGGGAAAGATATACATTTTCTCTCAAAAGCAGGAAATTTCATCTTCTCCTCACTCCTACATAATTTCTATGACTGATTCAGGGGCCAGAGATATGAACATATCCCCAAAAGGGGTGGGGATTTGGCTAGCAAGCAGAATGTATACACTTTATATCCCTCTTATTGATGCTTATTGGACGAAGGTACATCAACAGGCCCCAGGTTCTGTGAAAACCTCTCTGAAATTATTATTTTTTTCAAATTTCATCGATGCATTTTAAAAGGTTTATGTTGAATGACTAATACACTTGGGAATCTTAGCAGTCTAACTGCTTCAAAAGATCAGAAGGTGTATGTGCAGAACATAAAGTTACACCAAACTAGAAGTGCCAGGCAACACAATTATATACCTCATCAAAACATACACTTTAAAGTTGAATAAGAACAAATAGTAGAGCTTTTCTATTCTGATTTTCTAGATTCTTGATTCCCAACATGGTGCTTGCCATGGACTGGAATGTACATCTCCATGGCAACCTTTATATCATTGCCCCCCCTTGACTTTTCTTTGGAAAAAGTTATTATAATTTTTTAAAATAAAAAATAAAAAAAACTTGAAGAAAATAAAGCACGGCATCTTTATTTTTAAGCACGAGCTCTTTACATAGTGTAATTCTTAGAAAACATGATCTGGAGCTGCAGCCAGAACTTCGTTATGGACATGGAAATATGATCACCTGCCCACAAAACAGGACATCTGTAAGTTGAAATAGTCAAATATTTAGAGGATTAAAGAGAGAAAGCTAACTATTTGGGGTTTCAATTACTGGTTGCATTGGGCCATGACCTCCATTTTGGAATATAGCTTTCAACATGCTCTTAAAATTCCAAGTATCCCACTAGCGTCAAAAGTTTAGGAATCTCTATTCTAGGCTAGGAATGGTTTAAAATAACAACTCTATTTGAACCCCTTCTTAGATTACCACCTTCAAGGATTTTGATTTGCAAAACATACTATAAAGAAATTGATTTAAGTAGGGTTCCCCCCGCCCCTGCTAGCTGCCTATTAATTATGGTTTTCACCCAAAACCCCTATTTGGAATGAGATTGTGCTATATATTTGATGAATGCTGATAGCCAATCAAACATACACAAATAAACAATACAGATCATGTTTATTAAAATACAGTATACTCGTTAACAATATGGCAAGATTTCTGCTCTGTATTGGATAGTATTTATGTTCCTTTGCTATAGATTATCACAGATAAAAGATTTACCAATGGTTTGCCTTGGAGACTTCCTTAACCTGGATCCCAAACCATTGGGAAACAGACTGTGACATTAACACTCAATGGGATGCTTTATCTTGCTCGCATTCGGATCAGAAGCACCATGGAGTTTCCTGGTTGAAAGGATTAGCTGGTAACATTACTGTTGCCTGGGAAACACCTGATTGGGGGCTACTTTCGTGTCCCCATTAATGTGCCCAACAAAATGGTACCTATCTTTCTACTTGTGAATGCACACTTTCGAACTGCTATGTTGGCAGAAGCTGGAGCAAATGACTGGGGCTCACCCCGTCACACAGTAGCACTCGGGTCTCGAACTAGAACATGCTGATCATCCACCCAGCATCCTAACCGTGTGGGCCACCATGCTCTTGGTTACCTCTAACAATAGCTCATCCAAACGCAAACCTCTAAATGCATATATCTACAGAATATGTAATGATAAGGGCATTTCTGGGTTACAGTACAGCCCTCTTTGTTCAATAACTTATGATTATGTTGCGGTAATGTGTAAGTTCACTGTATTATAATATTGAACACACACACACACACACAACACACACACACAGACATACAAAAGAAATATTTTTTTTCTGATTAGCATCACACCTATTGATTAAAGAGGATAATAGGAATCTCATTTGATCTAGATAACTGCCAGCATTTTACAAGAAAGAGGAAATTCAGAAGCACTCATATCTTCTAAAAATGCAGATTAATAGAAATAATTAATAAAGAAAAAAGATACAGACTCAAAGGCGAGCATTTAAATTGATAAAATATAGCCCATCCTGCATATGTTCTGCAAGACCTGAATCAAATTAGGCTGAGCAGACAAATGGAGGCTGTAAGGCAGTGGAAAGAAATGATGAGTTAAAAGTGGCACAGAACACAGAATAATCTTCCCATCTGCTGAACAGCAACCACAAGCCACAAAGGAAAAAAATCTTATAGAGCCCTATATTAAATCAAAATATCCCAAGAGGAATAAATAAATAAAACTACAAAGAAGAAAGCCAAAAGTAGGAATGAGAAACTGACCAGCCAATGGAAAAAGAGAAGAGAGGGCAAAGAGAAACAACTGGCAGAAATTGCAGGGCATTAAGTCAGAAAAGGAAGCTAAATACAATGAAGGTTCACAGAGGTTAGAGTTACCAGGAGATGGGCAAGTATAATTTCATAATGCCATGTCATGACAAGGGAAGTGGTTCATACTCATCAGAAAATGAATAATAAATTAGGGCCCTATGTCTAGGTACAACCTGTCCAGAGACTGCAACTGAAATCACCCAGTGGTCTGGAACAATGCTTCATCAAAAATAAATGTTCATTCCAGGGGTGATGGGTATTGGTCTTTCACCCCAACAGTAGGGGGAAAAAAACCAGGCAATTTCACTCACCCTTTTAGCTCAAATCCAAGGGTGGGATTCTACCAGTTCTGTCCGGTTCTATAGAACCGCTTGTTAACTTTCTAAGCAGTTAGGAGAACGGTAGTTAGAAGCAATCTCCTTTTGGTTTTTTTCCACCCTTATTACATTCTTGCCAGTACGCCTAGACTTCCTGTCTCCAGAGCTTCTGAGGCTTAGCTTTCTTAAAGGGGAAGGGTTGTTTTAAGATTTTTACATTGATGTTGGGAGGAAATACTTCCCTGGACAATCAGCACTTTGAAGAAATAATTGAATAATGAAGCAAAGCTTTTAGTGACAGGGAACCAAGATGAGTGACATTCAGCAAGGCTTCTTAGCTAGCTAGAAAGACTGACATTCAAATGTGAGTTTACATACCCTTTCTGAGTTTTGGTCTAAAACTGGTTTTTGGTGAAGGTTAATTCTGTGCTTGGTGATGTTTAATCCTATATTTATTGATGGAGTAATTTTCTCTATTCAGCTTCAACAAGCAACAGCTACTGTTGTGATTTAATTATTTGTATTGTGTTTGAATTTTTTCTTGCCTCATGGTTTCTTTTTCTATCTGGGGAGGGGGTGTTCCTTCACTGCTTTAGTGGTATCTGGCACTGTTCTTTTGGGGTATACTTCCAAGAGGCAAGATGCAAGCTTGACACTGATTTTTTTTACTGCCTTTCTGGGGGGGGGCATGTGACCTTTCCTTAAATCTGGATGATTTCCTTAGGATATCTTGTGAGGTGTGTGAGACCAGCTGGTATCTTTAAGTGGTGCAAATGGATCTAAGGATTGCTTTTCCTGGGTGTGCTTTTTCTGGAGAGCTTAAATAACCTCTCTGCTAAAGGGTTTCACTTTATGAGCAAGAGATGGCTGCTTGATAGTTATCACTGCATTTTAACTATTTTCATTCCTCAAGGTGCTCTGGCACCCTGCCTGATTTGTAATTCTGGCTTGCAGGTATTTTTAATCTAATGATTGGTATTTAGGGCAGCTTTTTGCAAGCAAAGAAGCTTTTTGTATTTTTGTACAGATAATCCTTGACTTACAGCAGTTCATTTAGTCACTATTCAAAGTTACAATGGCACTGAAAAAAATGACTTATGACCATTTTTCACACTTATGACCATTGCAGCATCCCCACTGTCATGAGGCCAGGCGAAGAGGTGCCCCTTGACATGAGTGATGTTGAGTTGGCCATGCCCACCCAGCCACATGACCACCAAGCCATGCCCACAGAACCAGTTGTTAAAAAAACTGAATCCCACCCCTGCTCAAATCCCCTTTTCCCAACTCACTCTAAATTTCTGTTTTCCAAAATTTGGCCTAGCCAAAAAAAAAAAAGACTAAGCTTTCCATATACATAAAATGTTTCTGAAGAAAAGAACTGAAATATCTGAAAACAAAAGAAAAAGAACATATGAACTAATATATTATTGGAGTATCATATTGATTTTAGGCAGAGGTGAGAATGGAGAAGAAATGTGATAAGGTTTCTGTGAATTATGTAAAGATTTACAGCTATGAAAGGGTATTATTCAGCAAGAGAAGTAAATGAGTATCTACTTTATAGAGAACTCATAAACTTTTAGTGTTGGTTGGCTATAAAAACAAAACAAAAACAAAAAAACCTCCTGTTCAAATTGTTTTTTGATCAGTGTTCAGTCTGCATGATAAACAGCTGAAGATTAAGTCTAATTTTAAGAATATTCTATAATAAAACTGAATTGTTTCATGATTGGTATTATGTCAACTGCCGAGAGCCAGTGTGGTTTCATGGTTCAGGTGCTGGATGGGAGCTAGAGAGATGAAGGTTCATGTCCAGCAGAGATGGTATTCAGCAGGTTCTGACCAGTTCTGGAGAACCAGTAGTGGAAATTTTGAGTAGTTTGGAGAACCACCTCTGACTGGAGATTTTACAGTATCCTTCCCCTGCCACGCCCACCAAGCCATGCCCATAAAACCGGTAGTAAAAAAAAATTGAAACCCACCACTGATGTCCATCCTAATCATTGGGTGACTTTGGGCCAGTCTCTCTCTAATTCAATTTACCACACAAGTGATTGTTTCTTTCCCTCACATGGGAACACTAAGGATGAAATATATCACCTTGAGCTCTTGAGGGAAAGGTAGGATATGAATCTAGCAATAAGTAAATAAACAGCACTAAACAAGAATTTATTTTTATAGTTAAAAACAAGGATTGAGACCTGTTGACCCACCAGAAATTGCTGAATTGCCATGGCCATTTGCCATCAGCCATGCTCATTGGGACTCCCAACCGTTGTAGTTCAGCAATAGGTAGTTTGGGTATGAGGTTCACTCACTCAGTTGCATATATTATAATTAACACACAATGCACACACCAAATTTGCGGGTGATACTAAGCTGGCACGAATAGCTAATGTTGTATAGGCTCAAGATCCAGATGGATCTTGACAGACTTGAATACTGGGCCCTATCTAACAAAATGAAATTCAATGTAGAGAAAAAGAAAGTCTTACATTTAGGCAAGAAAAACCAAAAGTACACACATAGACTTGGTGAAATCAGGCAAAATAGCAATAACTGTGAGAGGGATCTTGGAGTCTTAGTGAACAACCAATCAAATTTTCTGACAGTGAGAACAATCAACCAATGGAACAGCTTGCCTTCCAAGTTGTGGGAGCTTCATCACTGGAAGCTTTCAAGAAGAGCCTGGACTGCCATTTTTCAGAAATGGTGTAGGATCTCCTGCTTGGGTGGATGGGACTCAAGATTAAGCTCCATCTAATTGTAGCTACCAAAAGCAGTTTGTTTTTTTAAAGAAACAATATTGTTTTAATATAGGAAACAACACACATTACTGAACAATGGAAAATATCACAATAAAAATAATAATGCAACAAGCAACTAAAGAACAATATGAACAATTTCACCCTTTACATGCATTGAGGAGTCTAAGACCAAACACAAATTACCCCTGAGGAAGTATTACATCTAATCTTATCTTCATTTTTTTTCCAATTCTTTTGGACAAATTTTAGATATTAATATCTTGGGGGCAAGAAATTTACTCCTTTATTTTGAAAACAAGATCATATTATACCCACAAGATCATCTCCACAACCTCAAATCAGTCAACCTTGTGCAATCTTTAAGTTGAGTGCTGAGCGACCCTACCCATGAAAGGTCCCCAAAATACTGTAAGGAATATTCTCAGCCACTTTGCTTTTAGAAGGTCCATGAAAACCTTCTTCTACCAAGCATTTGATGGAGCTTGGACTGCCTAATTCATTTGGACAGCTGAGATTGTTGTTTTTGTTGATTAATATTATTGTAAGCTGTCTTAAATTCTTGTGAAATGGGAAATCTATTAATCGTTGTGCAGTCATTTTTCACTGACTAAATTTCACTGGTTGCATTTATCGTTCTGCCAGATAAATTCCATTCTAATACCAATATTGTCCAATATTGATTTTAAATTATAACAAAACACATCCACTTTCTGCAACGTCCAGCTCTCTTCTTGAATTTATCTTCTAGAATAGAATATCCATTAGCCATTTCTGTGGGATCAGCACACTTTAGAAGTTATCTTCATATTATAAGCAAGCAAAGAAATTTCCTACTGAAGCAGTGAAACAAATTTTATAAATCGTAATAGGGCTGCAACATTAAACCTTAAAAGTTCTAGTAATTTACTGCCTCTTTAAACTAACAAGACATGGGATCTTAATACATGTAGAGTATTTTAACACTACCTTCTCTAGACTTTCAAAATAAAATTCTGAAATAAATGTTCTTTGGCATTCAGCAGGATGACACTGATAACTGATTACATGCACCTAGCAATTATTAACTTGGACTGTAAGAATACCAAGGCCATGAGGATGGGTTTCATATCAGGGACATAGCCACACAACCTAGGCACCTCCCACATACCAATTAAAACTGATTATTTATATTGTATACATTATGACATATGTACAATATCTAAAATAACCCCAAATACAGCTTTGTGTTAAAATATTTTTTTTCTAGAAATATGTTCTCCACTGAAGCTAAGGAATGTAGCTAAGAGAGAGAAAATATTTCCTATGGAGAAGGTCCCAGTTGAAGAATTCTTTCCTGGGCAAAACCCTCCTGGTGCTTTCTCTAACATTTCTTAAGGAACAGGCAAACACCTTCCAGTTCACTCAGGTGTGTTAATACATTTAAATGTTGTATGCATCTAAGCCAGTGTTTCTCAACTTCAGCATCGTTAACATGTATGGACTTCGATTTCCAGAATGCCCCAGCCAGCATCTTCTGAGTTGGGGAATTCTAGGCATTGAAGTCCATCCATTCAAAGTTAGTGATTTAAGCAATTGTTTTTACTATTGTCTTTTTGTACTCTGAAGCACTAAATTGCTTTATGCTTATCCCCATGGGAATAATTTATACTGATATTGTGGATTAGGATCTTTTATTGCACTAGATAATTTTGACTGGTTTGGTTAATGTATGCTACTCGGTTAACAATTGCCAAATAGTAAAAACAAATAAAATATAGAGACTTCTTGAACTTGCTAATCTGTTTAGCCTTTGACTTTTCATGCTTTTAGTCCAATGCAGGTACTTCTTGCTTACCAACTGCAATTGGGACCAGCAACTCTGTCACTAAGTATAGTCATAAAGTGAAAAAACCATGACAGTGCACCTGACCTACTAGGGCATTTTGCCAGTTCTGGGTGCAGTCATTAAATGCAGTGCCAAGTGATAGCAACTGGCAACTTTCTGCCTGATTTTGCTTGTTGGAAGCTGGCTGTGAAGGTCACAATCCCATGACTATGGGATGCTACATCCATCATAAATGTGCACCAGTTGCCAAGCATCCAAATTGCAATCACATGACCACAGAAACACTGGAATAGCCACTATTTCGAGGACCGGTAAGTCTCCTTATTTAGCACCATTGTAACTTTGAGTGATCGCTAAACGAATGGTCAGTAAACAAGGACTACCTGTAACCTCAATGTTTCCTTCATTTGCAGGAAACTAAAACATGATTCATGGGTACAGGAAACTTTTATTGGAACTTTTATTTTATTGGACCTCCCAGCACTACATCCTGTTGCATTTTGTGAATGGAAGCAGTTTGAAAAGAGGAGAAAAATAACAGTGAAAGAACTACTGCCCAAGGCTTCACCTTTCCAAAGCTTCTCAGCAAAATTTGACTCCCACCCTACCCCTCAGTTTAGACAAACTGAATGAGAACATAGGAGGAGCTCACCCCTTCCTTATAAGTATGCTCTAAGCATACTTATTTTCAGCAACATTAATGGCAATAAATACTCTTAGAAAAAAGCAGATACATGCTAGCAATTAAAGATCATTAGTTTCCCACATGCCTTTCTTGATGTCAAACAGTGAAAAAAGAGGGTTTGACATTAAGGGAAGAATCATTCCCCGTTACGCACAGAGACAATTGCTAAGTTTTGTGGTGTATTGAAAATTCAGTAAAAATTCAAATCCAGGGCTTCTTTTATCTGTTGGCAAAAATAATGAGCCAAGCTACTATTTTAAAATGGCAACTGCAAAAATCAAACTTCCCAGGAATTTTTATCCTGAGATAACACACATACTGGCTTTGAGGACTGTATTAGCGATAAAGTAAAATCTTTTGACAGCATACTATTTCACTTATGGACAAGTTCTTTGCTGAGTAAGAGAACACATTTTTAAGAAAAGCAGATGTTAAATTCTAAAATCATCATTTTCCAAACAGTTTAAATGTCCCCAGGCTAATCAATTTAGTAGAGATTCAGAACAAAACATTCAGAGGTTGACACTGGGACATTTTACAGCAACTTCATCCCACACTAGCCCAATACTTTTGTCTCTTTATATCTTCTTTACATACTTGACATTATGGTCTGGAATACATTTACTGGAGAAAAATCTTTTCAGAGTACAACTGATTTAATTTCAAATTACATTTAAGGAAAATTCCTGGTCCGCTTTCAGACCAGGATGAAGCTTTCTGGCTTTATTTTGTGAGGCAGATGAACGTTTTGGCTTTGTTACTGTGTTACTCTATCCACCCTTCTGTTCCCATGTTCCATTTTTGTACCAATAATTTAGTCCTGTTTGCTGATTTTAGCTTGGGCTCCCAAATATTAACACTTGGCTTCATTTGAGAATGCTGGGTGGAAGATGACATGTGTCATGCTGGTGTCTTCCATCACCTTGTGTTCTGCTTATTACACTCTGGATGGGTATAAAGCAGACAGAGCAACTCCACAAAGCATCCATACAAAGTCTTTTTATTGGTTCATCAGGCATCCTGTCAACTCACATTTATGATGAGGTTCTTCTTAATGTCCAATCCTTTGCATATCTGAATTGTGGTGTAGAAAGATATTAAACTCTCATCCCTATGATGATAACCATGATGATGATTGTAGTGACCACATGGTAAAGGATTCAGGCTAGAGTGAGGGAGCCTCCCTCAACCCAACAAGGGTCAATTTAGTGACCAATCAGGATTACAGATGTGACCACATGACATGGACTACATTTCCCAGGATACCTTAACTACATTTACCATGATGCATTCCCTTAAGGGGACAGCTCTCAATTCCTAACTACCTATCTCAAATCCCATTAACTCTAAACTGGCTGGACAGCACACCTTGCACGTCTCCATCCATCTTTGATGACAGCCATTGTGTTTCTTTCACCCTGTGGGCAGAACAATTTACCCAGAAAAATAGGTGAATTTCCACCTGCTCTGTTGCATTTAACAGGCATCTGTTTGCAAGAGTTCAGTTCAAGGATTTCTTCAACTCTGTGTCTTGCGAACCTTTGGAATTGCAAAAGTGTATGATTTAGCAATTTTCTACTACCTTATTAACCTGCTTCACACTTTTCCATGACCTATAGCTCTTTTGTTAAGCCTGCCGCTGAATTCTCCTTAATTTTAATTGAGGCCCATGTTATCGGAGTCTGTTGCTATTTTTTTTAATGCCTTTATCATCCAGTTTCACTAGTTTGGGCTTTTCAATCCATTATGTCCCCATTGCTTTCTAACTCTAGATATTTTTTCTTGCCATAGTTATGTTCACCTTGTCAACAGAACATATCCCTTTATCTTTTTGCACTGACTCCAGCTGATTAGCATTTATACAACTCAGTGTTTTCTGCCCTTACTTCCCTTAGCCATTTACTTCCTCCAAAGGCCTGCCTTCCAACACCATTTATTCCGCCTCTTACTTTAGCTATCATTTTTAATTCTTTAATATATTTAAAAAAATCCTTCCAAATTGAATATGTATTCTCATCTGCATACATTTTCTATCGCCCAGCCATACTTTGATGATTGTCTAAATGGCTTGATTTTTCTCCCCCATCTTCACCCTCATCTATTTATAGTAGATAAAGATATACCTGACTATGACCCAGAAAAATAATACCATCTGACAAGTTAATTGCACTTTTATCCTTGTTTACCAAGGACATAGATTTACAAGAAAACAAAGATAATGAGAAGGTGGCTTTTTTGAAGTAAAGGAAGTAGCAAATATGGAAAACTGCTAATTTTAAAGTCATTTCATGTGAAACAATATATGAAACACCAACCTAGAACAAAGGCTTTTGTTAGTTATGTTAATTCTTAGATAGGGGAGATTAAAAGCAAAGACAGAATAACAATTTATTTATATTTGTGTGTGTGTACTATGTATGTGTGGAGAGAGACAAGAGTGAAAGAGATGTCAAGCACATTTTCTGCATAAAATATTCTGCTCAGCTAGATAAAAATTCTATTAATTCAGTTCTCATAAAATGCTCATGTTAGGGTATATTGAAAGTCAAATTTGAGCTCCAATCACCCAGTGCGCTCCCACCGGCAGGGCCTCCTTGGGGTGCTGTCAACCAGACAATGTCGGTTGGCGGCACCCAGGGGAGGGCCTTCTCGGTGGGAGCGCCACCCTGTGGAACCAGCTACCCCTGGGGCTGCGGTTGGCTCCTGACCTGCGTGCCTTCTGCCGCAATCTAAAGACCTGGCTGTTTTTACAGTCCGGCCTGGCTTGAGAGTGGTTGGGGTTTTAATTTGGCTATTTTAGTAGGTAATTTTAGGTTTTATTTGGATTGATTAACAAATTTTTAATAATTGTATATGTGTCTGCGTTTGTGTGTGAGCCGCCCCGAGTCCCCCCGGAGATGGGGCGGCATATAAATCCAAATAAACAAAAAACAACAAACAAATTGATCTCTAAACCATGTTTTAGAGACAAAGAAATATTCTTTCAACTTCTTTTAAAAAGTGTAAGGGGACAAATTGGAGGTAACCTTTTACAAACTAGCCAATAAAAAGTTTCCACACCATGCATGCAGAGACAGAATATGTATTTGTATGACTTTATCTAGCAATCCAATTGAGTGTAGCAAAGACATCTGACATAGTTTTATATATTGCAGATTTTGTTCACTGAATCCACAAACAGCTCCCAGAAGTTCTACTATCACATGGTCATTTATTTACTAGCATCTCAGTCTGATGTAAACCAGAATTTTAAACAGTGCATCTAATAGGATATTTTCTTAGGAACAAAAATGTTTTTCTTAGAAAACTCACCTTCATATAGGTTGAAAGCAAAGCTGAGCTGTAAGCTGTGCTTTGAAGATACATTTTATAACCTCTAGCTCCTCCTATTTTCAGATGCTGGAGACACATCCAAGTAATTTTGTTAAATCAGGATTGAACTATATATAGCAAATAATGGCAGCCACACTGTCCAGCTAGGTTAATGTAGTAACAATCATACATCAGGAAAATTCCTAATGATTTTCTCTAGAAGGCTGTTTGGTTGCTAATGAATTTTCAGCAAAACAACAGAGTGTGATAATGCCTGGGTTTACACAATATGTATTTAAGCCATGATGGGATTGTGGGTCAGTGTGCAATGTAAAAATAATCACTATACTCTGTAAACCATATTTTATGGCTTGGCATTTTGTGTCAATCTAGTCAATGGTTAAGGAAATAATGGCTTAGCAGACTGTGTGAACCTTGGTCTTACAGTGTTTACATGACTTCTTTCAAACATGTGAAATAATTTTTGTTGTGCTCAATGCATTCAAATTTGATTGATACCAGTTTAGGACATACAGGTCAGTGAGAGATCAGTGAAGTTCTCAGATATATGTGAAACCTCAATGCATAACACAATAAATATACATATTGTCAGGGGTCCAAGTAATACATCCCGTTCAATAAGAACTCTGAGGCAAGCAAATTCCTCAAAGAACATTTTTATTAGGACCTATCAAATTGGCATATTCCTGGTGGAAAACCGGCTCTAAGTTGCCGCCGTTTTTCCCCCCAATTAAAAGAAAACTTTATCACTCTCCCTCCCCAGAGTCTCAGTCACATGGTCCAATCAGCATGCAGCCCAGTTGCTAGGTGACCCCAGTCTCCACCCTAGGGATATCTGGACCAATGTCCTTGTTTCACATGGGAAAGAATTTTATTTTGGCTACAACACCCCAGCTATCTCTACACCCCCCTCCCTGGCCCCCTTCGCTCCAGGCTGGGTCAGCCCTGAAGCAGTAAAAAAAGAAATCTCCCTAGAAACTACAAAAAAGAAAATGGCCACAATTCAGCCAACTTCAGGGCTGACACATGTATCAGGGATACAATGAAATATATGAATTACACAAAAATGAACTAAGATCTTTTACTTGGAATCTAAACATGTGTCTCTATAGCAGAGGTGTCGAACTGGCAGCCCACAGGCCGGATGTGTCATGCGCAGACCACACCCATCCTAGCTCCACAAAGGGGAGAAACATCGTGAAACGTCACGTGATGGCAACGTGATGCGAGTTTGACACCCGTGCTTTATAGCATCAAAATCGCACCTAAATCTTGGAAAAGATAACATTATAGTTGTTCTATAAACATGGCTCCAACTGACCACTGCAATTATTTCAGTATTGCAAAAAGATTCTGCAAAAGTAACCTTTTGATTATAGTACATATTTCTCATACTGTATTGCCCGAAGCATCAGATAGTATCTCTTAGATGCAAGAGATCAATGAGCACTTTACACAATAACAGAAAAGAATGCGGTAGTAACCCAAATTTGGTCAATATTGTAAGCATATAACTAAGACATTATAGCATGGTAATCATAATGGTGATTGTCAAAAATGATGAGATGTAGAGAACATATATGAATTTTAAAATTATTTTGAAAAGTACTTTAATTAGTGAAGAAATGTACTTTCTGAAATACATCAAAGATTTCTGTGTGATGGACTGAGGAAATAAATACTATTGACTAAGTCCACCAGAACATGCAATGTAAACCACCACTTAGTTGTTTCAGTGATTTCATCAATGCAACATTATGGAACACATTAAAAAACCCAGGAAAGAGAACAGCTTCCTATTCCAATTGCACATAAGAAAAGGCACTTAAAGCAGGCTGTAAAAACACAATGAGAAGCATTTGTAATGCTGTTTCTGTAGTTTACCTTCAAGGAAGGGTGTGATGGCTCAGTGGTTAAAGATGCTGAGCTTGTCAGCTGGAAACCTGACCACCTGGGTTTGAGGAGCACTGCCTAATGGGATGAGCTCTCGTTCCTTCCCCAGCTTCTGCCTACCTAACATTTTGAAAACATGCAAATGTGAGTAGATAAATAAGTACCACTTCAGTTGGAAGGTAACAGCATTCCATGTGCCTTGGCATATAGCCATGCTGTCCACACCACCAGGGAAATGTCTTTGAACAACGCTGGCTCCCTCGGCTAAAAACCAGAGATGAACACTGTCCCCTAGAGTTGGAAATGACTGGACAGGGGAAAGGTCTATGGAGATTCTCAGTCATCCAGGTCATGGTTGTCCCAAGAGGTGAAGAAGCTTCTTGGATGAGAAGTGAAACATCTTCAAAGAAAAACCAGAATATCTAATTGCCCCTTGAAAAAAGGGAAAATCTTGACCTTTACCCTCAAGGAACCTAACCTTGTCTACTCTACTACAGCTGATATGTACAGTTTGTCCTTTTGCAAAAGCTCCCACCCCTCCAAATAATCTTCCCAGATTGATAATTGTAAGCTTTCATTTTCCTAATATCTAAAAGGACTATATTTTAGTAACATGTTGATGTTTTTGGTCAGAATACAAATAGTTTATTTATTTTTTATTTAATTTTATTTGTTTATTTATAAAGTGCAATATAAATACTTTCATAATGTCCATATTAATATAAATTTGGCCATGCCATTTTGATAAATAAATAAATAAATACATTGCAATAACTCTTCAGAAGTAACACAAAAATGTTCTGAAAGAGACTAAAGGGAAAGAATACCTGGATAGCTTATTTCTCAACTTGTTTCAGAAATGCCATCATCGTCCATGCTCCTCTCTGACTCTGCTGAAGGAGACAGAGCTTTTGGGAAGGTGTTTTTTTTTTTAACACAACAAGCATCCACCTTGCTTGTTTCCACAGATGTCTCTCCAGGAGACTAATTTAGTGGATGGCTTGGCCTTATATTTACTGTACAATACAGGCAAGATCAACATGAACCAGGAACAATTTATTTCAAGATCATGTGATCTCTACATATAATAGTACAAACTTGATGCCTGTTCATTAAAAAGAGAAAAATATTTTGTCATGATTGATGCTGAGGAATCACTATACAATTACGACTCTGTTTTCCATATAAGAGTCCACATAAAAGACCAAGGAATCAACGCTCTTAACTACTCTAGTGCTGAAAATGGAGACTATGCTAGTTGAGAATAAGGATGTTTGGTTATTATTTGGTTATTATTCTTTGACATCAAGACTCAGGTCACAATTTGCCTTCTTAAAAAGATCATATTTGAAAATCTATTTAATTTTTCAAATCTTAGGAGAAATCCTCCATTAAGAATCCTGCTATTCAGTGTAGCTTCCACAAAGTGAAATTGAAATCCATATTAGAAATTGAACAGAACTCTTGTGAGAAATGCCTCTCCCTTCATTTTGGGAGTTACCTCCTTTCCCCAACAGGCCCATTCCACATGATTTCCTATTACAGAGAAATTATGAGAGGACTCCAGGGGATGTCACCAGAAGAAGTAATGGAAAATTCCACTTGGTTTTTTTTTTCACTTAGAGTAGTGGCTTAAAGCACATTCAGAGGCAGTTATTGAAGAATGAAAACTTAAATAAAGACTGTTGCGATGAGAAACACACCATGCTGAATGCTGGGATTTATTCAAGCTCCTGCAGCTCTATATATCATAATAAACCTGCCTTTGTCAACTAAATGAAATAAAAAACCATACATCTGCAACCCTATTTTAATTATTTCCTTTTCCTCTGAAGTGCTTCTTAGAAAAGAAATAACACTCTTAACACACGAGAATATTTCATACTAGTTCTCTTTTACACAGACTTCTAATGAATTCACTATTTCTTCTGAAAGCATTCTGAAGGAGAGAAAAGGTTTGTCAACAGACTAATCTGGTGTGAAATGAATACCAAGAGAGTGTTGACAGATTACAAAATATTTTTTCTTCATTGAATATATTCTCCCAATTCCAAATTAAAAACTCAGGCTTCAAATTACTTTTCAAGGAAGCATAGATGTCATCTATTACATTTTGGTGCTATGGGCTGCTATAGTTGCAGCTTCTATGCTAGAGATGTGAAAAATATTCTGTGAATAAACTGTTCCAAGAACAACTGTTTTAGATTGTCTGTGTACAAACTATAACATATATAAAAGTTGTCTGGTCCATGCAGGGAATTAAATAGGTTTGTTGGATTATGTGCAGGGAATGGGAAAGTTTTCATCAGGGCAGATTAGATTAGATTAGATTTACTGGATTTCTATGATGTGATGTGATGTGATGGGGGAAGGGAATATCAGCAGCAGAAGATAGGCACCAAAAACAAGAAAAGGAAGGACCACTGGTTTAATATAGATGAAAATTTATCATACAGATTTTCTGCAGGTTTATGATTTTCATTCTTTTATTTTTGCCATATGTAGTGGTCATGCTATTCCTCTCCCAACAGGATCCATTTTCAGACAGATAAAGGATGAATTGCCACAGTTTAATATTCTCCCTTTGTCATCCTCCATTCATTTAACTTGGAACAATGTCTGCACATTGAGCATTGTAGACAAACAGACATTGCCTCCTGAGGTTTTAGAAAGTGTGGTACAAATGCATCATTTTCATGTGCTTCCAAGAATCAAGCTTAAAATATAATTTTAGGTTTCAAAAATCTGTTGGACACTTAGGAACATGGATATCCTTTTAGGCAGTTACATTTAGGTATCTTTTCGTACAAGATATGCTTGTAAGATTTCTGCAAAGTGCAGTTACCGAGAATTTATAACCTCTATAGCACTAAAAGACTTTAGACCAAGATATTAAGAATCTGCCTCTCATTATCTTATCTCCTGCTCATAATTTTAAACTTATAATAATAAGTTTAATGAGGATTTTTTTCTATATTGCAGATGTGCAGAAAGTTCAGCTTCGGAAATGAGAAAGGGTATTCTTTGTGACAACCAATTTTGCCCCTCAGCCTCTCTCATGGGGTTATGCCATATGACACAAAAATATTTCTTTAGGCAAACTTTTGATGGGTTTTGTAGGGTGCCGCTGAAGTCTGATATTTGTTTTATTTTTGGACCTGTTTCTGCTGTTATTATATACTTTTCCAGGAGCACTCAACAGCCGATCCTAATTATTGTCAGCTCTGCTTGCTGGTGTATTAAAAAAGGTGGAACATAAATAATATAATGTCATGATCACTTGCAGCTAATTTTATTCGGCTCTGCAGATGAACTGAATACCATTTTCTAGTCAAGAGTGATTGGCAATAATAATTACTGACCATGGAAACAGAATAGCTGAGATCCACCATTCCTTCACTTATATATAAGAATTATTAAACAACAAAGGACAGAGAGATGCACAACTAGTATCTTGAATGTTCCTCTTGTTAATCCAAGAGTGCCTCTTACATTTACTGTGCAATGTTTGACAAGCACTGAATGCGATTGTCTGTGGAGATTCTCAGTCATCCAGATCATGGTTGTCCCGAATGGCGTTTTTCCAAGAGGCCACTGCACTTTCAGATTTTTTTTTTTGAAGATGTTTCGTTTCTCATCCAAGAAGCTTCTTCATCTCTATCTTTGAAGACATTTTACTTCTCATCCAAGAAGCTTAAGAAGAGCTGAAGAAGCTCCTTGGATGAGAAGCGAAACCCCTTTAGAGAAAAAACCAGAAAGTCCAGTTGCCTCTTGGGAAAAAAACACCCTTAGGACTATTGAATGTGATTGCATGTATTTATTTTATTTATATCCAGTTTTAATTATTGTTCATGAATATTTCTGTTGGAAGAATTTCCAATGTGCTGTGCGCTTTTCACTATTTAGGCTTGAAAAGTCAAATGAACCAATGGCAGCGCAGATAGATCTGCAAAGTACTGGTTTTGATAACCACACCCCCTTTTAATAAGAGGTTATAAAAGGGGACAACCAACTGCCATTTACCTCAGTCTCAAGGAATCTGCAGACCGAGAGGGAAGCTGTACTGCATAGGCAGACAGTCCTATTTACCTCAGTCTCAGTTCCAGTCTCAGCAGCTTCAAGACAGAAGCTGGCAGAGGGAAGCTGTGCTGCATAGGCAGCCTGTCACAGCTAAAAGTCCCTCAAGACAGAGACAGCTCTGAGGATTTGTCTGTCTGCTGTCCTAAAGAAACTGTGCTGCATAGGCAAACAGTTTCAAGAAGAAAATCAATCTCAAGCTGCAAGGAAAGGTAATCCTAGGCAAGAGACTATTGTAAGATTCTTCTGCTTCATTTCTCTGAGGAGAAAGGGACACTGGGACTCCAACTGTATAGACAGTTGTAAAACTAAAGGACTTGAGGACCTTAAAGGAAGAGAGGACACCTGAATTGTTTATTCTGAATATTTATTTGTTAGTCTGCTTGTTACAATAAATAAGTCTTTGATTTGAAAACATCTGGGCTCAATCTCCTTTTAAATAATTTTAGTTATAGACAAAGGGTTTACGGTCCATCACATTAATTAGTCACAGGATTAATTAATAAGTATTTTTTCATTCAACAATTTCAAAGGGGCGAACATATCCAACACACCTCTCTACTCCTATTTTCCCCATAACAACCATCCTGTGAGGTGGATTGGGCAGAGAGAGAATGCCCAAAGCTATCCACCTGGCTTTCATGGCTCAGGCAGAACTTTGTCACCCATTAAGTCCAAATATGTTTTGCCCAATGAAAAAATGGAATATGGCAGAGAAATGGGTTCTCCATGTAGTCTGCTGTGCCATTACCCACACCTACTTGGGGACACCTTAGAATAGAAACAGAAGTAAACGGGATTCTGGAGAGTTTTGGAACATCCCAAAGATCAAGGAACGCTACTGTGCGAGGAGCCAAGATGGCCACACACTAGCTGCTTCTGAAAGGCCTTGACCCTTCTGGCTGAACTCAACACACCAAAAATGCCACTCAAGGACAAGAAAAGAACCTGGGCCATCCACAGCTGCATTATTGGAACCCATAAATGCAACAAGGCAGAAAAATATATGAGGACTCTACCATTGGTGGGAGGGAGGGGGAGAGATTTGTTATATAGATAGCAAATTTGCCTTCTCAAGGTTGTCATCACACTGTTCATAAACTTGCTACCAAAACATATATTATACTAATATTTAAATAAACCCAATATAAATAAAAGGCATGGTTACTACTGTTAACAGGATTTCCTTGTCTCCCACTGAGGTGTCTTTCCTTTCTTCCTCTTATTTAACCATTTCATATCCCAAGCTTGTTTCTTTAAAGTTTTTTTGTTCTTGTTTTCCTTTTTTAAAAAAAATTTAAGTGCAAAGGTCCCCTCTAGAAACCATCTTCAGTAGCAGTTCCACCCTTCAGCACATGATTCTACCTATAGTTAGCAGACAATACAATGTTTTAAATGGCAGAGAAAGAAAAAGAAAGAAAGAAAGAAAGAAAGAAAGAAAGAAAGAAAGAAAGAAAGAAAGAGAAGGAAGGAAGGAAGGAAGGAAGGAAGGAAGGAAGGAAAGAAAGTCAAGTTAACTAGGACAAAACATGAGCACCAAAAGTTTGGAAAGAGAAGGCTCACAACAAACAAAAAAGCCAGTAGACATGCTATAATCTCAGTGTAGTAGCTGCACCATGTTTTCCTTGCTTTCCTGCCTTGTATATAAGCCATTTAAATATAATGTGTTGGCACCCCACCAACCCCGCTCCATCTCTTCTACAGTGCTGCTGGTGTATTCAGCCATGTTACAATCATTCATATTGCCTTCTCTTACTTTGAACTAACAAGTGGAGTTCCATGAGAGTAACGCTTAGCCTCAACCTGCTTCAGAGCAATTATCAGCCTAGTATATTTGCCATTAAATGACACTGTGCTGATTTGCAGCTCCGTTAGCAACTGCAGCCATGTGGGAGGTGGAGGGAGCTGTGCCTCTTTCCTTCTTTCTGAAGAAGTTTGCTTAGATCTTTTTGATTAGAACATTACAACATGATGCTTCCATTATTTGAATTCACTAAACCTAACTTAAAATAGAAAATAAAGAGGCTGCCTGTTGTTTTTAAACAACACAAACTGAATAGGATTTGTTCTTATCGTCTTTCTCTCTCTGCAGAAACCATTGATGGGTAGACTCATTAAAAAAAAGAATTCTCCCCCTCTCCTTCCAGAAGTACATTAGTTTCATCTCATTGGGCACGAAGCAGTAACCCTCATCAGATTTTAAAGCAGCCGTCTCTCATCTGACAGCTTTGGGGCGGCATCTTCCAAAATTCCATCTGGTCCTGTTGGTTAAAAATCCTGGGAATTGCAGTTTCAGCCTATTTGGAAGGCTTCTTGAAGGACTGTTGTCAGCAGCAGAAACCCTGCAGGAAAACACGTGTGTATTGCAGTTCATGTAATATTTACCACACACCCCTGTAATTTCCTCCAAGATTTGCAGTAACCCAAGACCACAACCACCATTAAAACTGTCTCCCCAGGGAGACTTTTCACCACAGAGAAATAAGGAATATTTTTCTGGTGGCTTTATTGTGAAGAAAGGATCATGGGGGTCATTATACTAGAATACCAGGCAGACACAATTCTTTGCTTCACTAGTCAGACCAATCATATTTAGCCTTAGTATCAAGGAAAATACAGGAGGAGAATTCCACCAAAACACCTTCATTTTGGCTACAAATTTATTTAATTGTAGATTGGGAATTGAAGAGTTCTAGCTAAACATCTCAGTGTGATGATAGTAAAAAATATAGCAGCATTATAGTATTGCCACCATCAATCTTTCAATTCTGGGTTTTGCTTTCTTTTTTTAAAAAAATTCATATTTATATGCCACCCTTCTCTGGAGACTCAGGGCGGTTTACAATTTTTGGAGCGCAGCCCAATGCGCTCAGCAATAGCCTTCATTCCATTGTATATGCCTGCTTATTACCAAGCGGCATTTTTACAAAGTCAGCTTATTGCCCTCAACAATCTTGGGTCCTCAATTTACCTACCCCGAGAGGATGGAAGGCTGAGTCAACCCTGAGCCTGGTGGGATTCAAGCCTGCACTAATTGCAGGCAGCTGGAATTAAGTGCTAGGCATTTAACAGCCTGCACCACCAAGGCTCTTTTCTTTTTCTCCTCTTCTTTCAGCATCTCTTTCTCTCTTTCCTGGATCAGTTTTCCTTCCAATTCTGAAAATATGGAAAGGAATTTACTTTATTACTTTATATATTTAATATCCCAACCTAGTTCTAGTCCATCTGCTGCTGTGTTGCCAAACCCAGTTGGTATTTTACTTCTACCTGACAGGGACCCTATCTATCTGAAGCAATGGAAATCAGACCATCCCCTACACACAGAGCACCAAACATTCCTGATACAAATTATCCAATGTGAGCAAAATTAACCCATGCTATTGTCTTCTGAAGCCATTTAATCCAAGAGCTCTCATTTAGCAGAGAAATTGCTTGGAAGTCCCTCTATTACAGCTTGCCATACTGAGTCTAATGGCTTATATGGAGTGGGGCTGCCATATTCCCCTTTTACAAGAGCTGATAGAAAAACAGCAAGAATGCACAACAACCTTGTTTACTTGCAAACTGAAATGAGTCAGTGGCAGTGCAGCTTCCACCTGATTAGATTTTCTGGGATTATTTGCAATTCTTGAGACCAAAAGAGGGGGATCAGACATTTCTTACTCATATATCAGACCAGTGTCTTCTTAACCCTTGCTTTTTATATCTGATAATTATTGCCTAGATTTAGACTTTTTAAAAATCCCGCTTTTATTATTTTTATAAATAATTGAAGACAGTGAAGATACCTAATAGTTTTCCTTCCTCCTATTTTCCCCACAACAACAATCCTGTGAGGTGGTTGGACTGAAAGTGATTGGTCCAAGATCACTCAGCTGGTTTTGTGCCTAAGGCGGGACTAGAACTGACAGTTTTCTGGTTTCTAGCCTGGTGCCTTTACCACTAGACCAAATTGCCTCTCAGTATATCTTAATCTAGTATTAGTATTAAGTATTAAGTATTTATTGTTCTGTATTTTAGTTGTGAGCCACCCCGAGTCTTCGGAGATGGGGCGGCATACAAGTTCAAATATAAATAAATAAATAAAATCTAGATTTGAGAGGATTAGATAAAGCCACAGTAATAAACCATTTTTATAAAAGTGTTAAATGCTAGAACCTTGAAGAATTCATTAGTGCACCACTCACGAAACCTACTCTGGTCTCTTAAATCTTCACAACTACAACTCAGTTGTTAGCATCCATTTTTAAGGGTAGATATTGTATAGATGCAGATGTTCTCCTGATAAATTAATTAACTGGAGCCAATCCACCAGAATTCCGACCTATTGATCAGCTTTGGCCACCTACAGATGACTTATTCTGGATTTTTTTTACATTTCTGAACCAGCTGTCTCCCTCAAAAAGAGAATTACCAGTTTGATTCCACACAAAATTCAAAATATATACATAAACGTATAAACCCCCGAGAGCCTTCTCACCAATGTATTGGCCAAGTTCTTAAAGAAACAATATTTGCTTAAGAATCCTTTACTGATGACCCAAGAGAAAGTATTCCTCATATAAATACTCTGGGTATGGAATTCTATCCCTGTTAAGAGATGGTTGATGCTGAATTTCATCAACTTTCAACAGTAGCTTAAAATGTTAACTCATACTTTTGCCTACAGTGGTACTGCTCTGGTTATCTGATCTGGTGTTGTTCTACACTTCAGAATTTATTTTAAAGAGCTCCATTGTATTTATACTTAATTATTTTCAAACTCAATCTGTTTTGCTTATTAATGATTTACATCCCACTTTGGTATAATTCATTACTGTTTCTAATAATAAAACATGCTAGAAATGCAATAAATCAATACATTTTATGAATCCAGGCAGGGCCACTTAGTTCCCTGAATGCTGTTTATTTGTCACTTAATGACCATATAAATGGAAGAATGTCAGCAGGGAACAACATCCTGCTCATTTAATTGGCTTAGATGATGGGCAATGAGTCTGAGAAGAAGCCCACAGGCATCAAAGATGAGGCCAAGAGTGTACTTTCTTTATCTCTTCTATATTTAGGATAAATGCATAAATAAATTTCTCTTAACAACTGTGAAATACTGTAGAAAATTTCTAAGTTACAGAACCCAAATTGCAACTTGTTGCTGCTTTTACTCAACATAAAATTAGAAGCAGACACATCATTACAATATAGCCGTGATGGCAAACCTATGGCACACATGCCACAGGTGGCACGCAGAGCCATTTGTACTGACACGTGAGCTGCAGGCAAATTTATCTCACTGCGCATGTGAGTGCCTCACAGCTGATTTTTGGCTATTTTGAAGCCTTTTTAGGCCTCCCAAAGGCTTGAGGAAGGCTTCTGCAGGCTTTTACAAGCTTTGTAAGCCGAAATCTAGCCCTGTTTTGTCATTTCCGTTTTTTTTGGAAAAACCAGAAGTCACAAAACGGGGCTAGATTTCGGCCTACAAAGCTTGCAGAAGCCTGCAAAAGACTTCCTCAAACCTTTGGGAGGCCAAAAAAGGCCTCAAACTGGCCAAAAATCAACTGTGAGGCGCAATGCAAGTAAGGGGGCGGTGGTTGATGGGGGGGGATTACATGTGCATGCTTAGGGGATGTGGGGGCACGCGCATTGCCTTCTGGGTGCTGGCACATGAGTGCGAGCATGCAAGCATACGCACAATTTTTGGCACAAGAGTCCAAAAAGTTAGCCACTTTCAAGGTGAGCAGAACTTATGATTTTATGGACATACCTATGGATTTTTCTTCACTATAATACTGAAGTGGTTTTTCATTGTCTTCTTCCATGATGTTTTCCCAATTCCCCAATGTTCCCTAGAGTCCTAGGATTTTCCTGGTGAAATCCATCCAAGCCTTTATTCAGATTGGACCCTATTTATCTTTCTAAGATCAGCCAAAGATGACTAGATATGGCCACTATTTGGCCACTTTTTAAGGATCATATAAAAGTGAGCAGAATAATGATTCAGAAAAGTGCAGAACCAAAAAGACAATTTCTCTTACAGGTAGTCCTTGACTTACAACCATAATGGAGTCTGCCCATTACAGTTATAAGTCATGACAGTCTAAGTGAGCCACCCACGTGACTGATCCAATTTTACAACCTTTTTTGTGATGATTAAGAAATGCCACACTCATTAAGTGAATCAAGTGTTCACTATGGGATAGATTCATACACACCAGTTGCCTGGTGTCCAAAATGCGGTCACATGACCAGGAGGCAGTAAATACCTCTACAGTTCCAACTCCACTGAGGTAATTAGAAGCATATATGTATGTGCAAGTATTTCACTGTATAACACTTTTAAGTATCTGTGTGTATATAAAATTTCATTATGCAAAAAATCACAGTTCATTCACATTTGTGCTATTTTCAACTTTTCACAAAACTTCATTAAAGTTCAGAGAAGCATAAAACACAATGAAAAATGAGGAAAGGGTAGGAAAAAAGTAAAATCTGGGAGTGCAGAGAAAAAAGGGAAAAGCTACAGAAAAAAGTAACTTTTTTTCTATATGGATAAGAACCTAAAAAAAATCCAATGATCCTTTGAACTAAATAAACTGTAGCAAACAGTACTTCTGACATCATAAACAAGCCTGTCATCAAAATTCAAGATTGAAATTTAATTTCTTTCAATCACAAAGAAAGAAATCTAAGAGTGGTTTTCAAGTAGAAACCAAGCAAGATAATGACAACTCTTTAATCAAAGCAGTCAATTTTGCCCTCTCCACCAATGCCATTGACTCTACCAACCATTCTTCCATTGTGGGTATATGCAGGGGTGGGATTCTACCAATTCGCACCTATTCTCTAGAACTGGTTAACATTCGAAGCAGTTTGGAGAACTGGTTGTTAGAAGAAATTACTGGCCTAATCCTGTAAGGAAGGCAGGAAGGAAACATTCTGGTGTTGCTTACAGAAACTGCCTCTCCATTAACCCTTATTACATTCTTGGCAGGACTAGACTTCCTGTCTCAGGAACTCATCTGGAGTTTTTTTCCCCTCCTTTGCTGGTACTTTGCTTGTGTGGAGTGACCCTTCAAAGTTACAATGGCACTGAAAAAAGTGACTTATGACCATTTTTCACACTTACGACTGTTGCAGCACCCCCACAATCATGAGAGGCCAGGAGAGGATATGCGTGCCTCGATGTGAGTGATATTGAGTTGGCCACGCCCAGCCAATAACATGACCACCAAGCCATGTCCACCCAGTCACATGACCACCAAGCCACACCCACCAACGAAGCCACAGAACCGGTTGTTAAAAAATTTGAATCCCACCCCTGGGTATATGTGTCCTTCCATCTCTGGGCATAAAGAAGCTTGTTGCTGTTGCCATATATAAGAACAGCATTTCATAATGTTTTCAATCTGTTTATCCATCAAACCTAAAAGAAAAGCCTGTGGCTTCAGTTATACATTCAGTTTAAGAATTATATAGATTAAAATACATATCTAATTCCAGTAAGTCTTAGCTTTCTTACATGCCAGAGGTGATAAAAGTGCCTTCAGACTGTTTACATTTCAAAACATTTGTGTTATCTATTAATGTAGAGAGGACAACAATGCCAAAGACTAGGTTTCTTGACTGCACTAAACATAATTTAGAGTATACAAGATAGTTTTTCTACACAAAATGTGTGGAGTCTTTTCCCAAATTGCTTAGATGGCTTAAAAAATCATGTCCATAATGAGCCAATTAGGCCTACTCAAAAATTCTTAACCACATCAGTCCAAAATGTCAGACTGTCAGTACAATGGTTAATCTTTGCCCATTTTGGTATTGGTGTACAAAATGCATGCTTAAATCTCAGCCATATATAGGTAGTCCGGGACTTAACCACAACTGGAATTGAAACAGTGGTGGATTTCAAAAAGTTTTCCTACCGGTTCAGTGTGACCGTGCGCTTTGCACGCATGCAATGTTTGCAATTCACTTTCTTCTGCAAGCCCTGTGTGTAAAATAGCTGACACGTGGCAATCGGCTATGCTGCGTGAAGCAGCTGAAATTGAAAAGCAGAAAATAAGGGTCATTACAGAGCCGGGGCATGTGGGAAGGGTCCAGCAGCTGATCGTCAGAGTAAAAGCTCACAGATGATCCTTGGAGTTACCGGTTCGGCCAAACCGGACCAAACTGGAAGAATACCACCACTGGATTGGAATTTCTTTCATAAGTTGTTGCAGTTCTATGTCAAGTTGGAAATGATTTTGTAACAATTTTCACAGGGGTCATTAAGCGACTCACATATTCATTAAGCAAATCCAGCTTCCCCAATGGCTGTGGGTTTTTGTTTTTGTTTTTGCTGGAAATTGGCTAAAATGTCACAAATCAAATCATGAGACCAAAAGGCCAGTCATAAATGTAAGCCAGTTGCCAAGCACCCAAATTGTGACTTCAGGGGTGCTACAACAATCATCATTGTGAGTACAAGTCATAGGTCACTTTTTCTGAGGATGTCATAACTTTGAAGCATTGTTAAACAAAAGGTTGTAAGAGGAGGACTACTGTAACTTGTTCACATGTTTTGTCAATGCAGGAGATGCCTGCATTTGGTACTAGATGACATGACTAGTTCCGTTCCTTGAAATGTTATAACAAATAACATTTGTAGAGGTCAGTTCAGATATAAATTAAACCAATGCATTCTGTATATGGGGTAGTCTCGAAAACTTCTTGGAAATGTCCATTCTCTTAAAATACCTCTACCATGTTATTTTTCCAAGCTCATTTTCTACAGAATGTATCTAGATAATGCTTAAACATCTTATAAAATATGCAGCTGTAAATTAAGCTATTGATTATTTGATTTTAGTTCAAGTTCCAATCATATGGATCACAAAATTAATTAAAAGACCACCTAAAACAATATAGACTTTTCTAAATCTGGACTTGTATTTAATGACTACTGGAACATTTTCTAGAGTACAGACAGTCATGACAAACAATGGGTTATTTCTTTCTATTTGTCTTAATATGAAAAAGAAAATGCCTCATCCACAAACCAAAATTAATATTAGCCAAAATGAAGAGTTACAGCTCATCACATTTGCTGTCATTGTTGTAATTCTATCATTAAAAGAGACAAATATTGAAGACTTTCTGCCTTAAAAAATAATTGAACATGCTTTTATAAAGAAATCAGATTTTCCAAGTTTAAAATTTCAGAGCAAACTAGACTTTCCCAATGGAGGACCTTCCAGAAGCATTGGGCCAACTTCCCAGATAAAAGATAAGGAATAACAGGCTGGAGAATGCCTTGAAAAACATGTATGAATCATACTTAAATGCAAGAATGCTTGCCATGTCTGGAATGTTCTGTGAATAGTTAACACTGGTATATTTTTCATCTTTTATTTATTATCTCCCTAAATACCGTCTGGTTTGTAGAACTCATGATGGCTCCAGTGAGAAAGAAAACTTGAGCTAATTACCACATAAAATTTAATAAATAAGTTCTGACCTGCCCATAAAAAATGGCTAATTAAGAATCACCACCTCAAGGGAAGGCCCTACCTTCTCCATTCAAAACCTTCTGGGTGACCTTGTTTGGGAAAGGAGAGGAAGGGAGGGCTTGAGGCAGGATGATGTTGCAGAATTTGGCATGTGCCAACTTTGGCCATGACAGTTTTTCACAATCTAAATAAAGATTGTGCTCATCATCTCACTTTTTCCATTGTACATGCTACAGATAAATGCTACAGATACTCCTGGTGTATTTGAGTTAATTTTTACTCCCCTATATTTTCTCAAGCAACCACCCGTATATACAGAACATGTCAAGGCTAAAAAACCTTTTGCCAGGGAGTAAAAATCTTCCAAAACATCCCTGTTAATTAGAGGTGATAGACTGTGTTTTTCTTTGCTGTCAGTGCTGATAAAAATGAGAACTGGAAAGTAATCTAAGAAACATTTTTATTAGTTACAAAATAAGAAAACCTAACTAGCTACATATTGGCAGCCTCCTTAATCGCATACCAAAGGCATATAGAAAAAGAACAAAGGAAAAAAATACAATGGAAGTTACAGGAAGTAAAGTATAAACTTTTTACACATGCACAGTAAATCAAAACATCACAAGACTTTCTTATCTCATTACTATGGAGACAAGATAACACAGTGCTGGCTAGCAGACACCTGCTTGCTATAATATGAGCTTAGGAGCTTGACAGACAAACCAAAAAATGCATTGACAGAACAGAAGAACCCAGAAGAATAGGGCAGACTACTCTAAAGGAAACAGTCAATTTCCCTTGTGAAAAAGTTTCTGGCCAAAAAAAAAGAAAAAGGGGAAGGGGGAAAAAAGCTTTCAGTAGACTTCAACAAATGTCAGTAGATTTCCAGCCCTCTGTTATCTTACGATGGCAGAATCAATCAACCATTTTAATTTATTATAGTATCTGATTGATACTCAATCATTCAGGTACTATTTGAGCCACCCACACTTGCTTAAGATGAGTGGTCCTATAAATCTTACAAATAAATAAATATTGTCAGGAAATACTTGCCATTGCTACAATAGGTGAACCCCATAGCAGGTGATAGTGTCAAGAGACTATTTGAGGGAACAACAAAAGTTTCTTCAAATGTAATAATTTTGGCCCAAGATACTCCTTCTGTTCCAAAGACAAATGTTGATTGCATTTTAGATTTATTTCTGGGCAAAGATTCCAGCTGTACTAAGGCAGCAAACTAGTTTTGGAAGAAATTATTAAAGGCACACATAGCTCCGTCACTGGAAAGTAGGCATAGTTAATTGTCTCAACTGAGTTGCTTTGATTTGTTAATTGGGTTGGCCCTGGATTCAAGACCTCTTTGGAAAAAAAAATATTTTGAAAACATGATGGAAGAATGAATAAAATAGAACAGGAGGGGCTGGGGTTATCACAAAATAACCCCATATTGCTCTATCACAATAATAGCTCTTTACCCTTCTTCAACTTCCCCATCTCAGTTCCTATTATTTTATATTATTATGGAGATTTTGCCCTTTTGAAAGATAAAAAAGATAGATGAAACTCCCTCATCTGGATAAAGGAAGCTCTGTAATAATGAAACGTAAACCACCCAAAAATAATTTTCAAAAATAGAACTCTAAAGACAATAGTCTGCCTCCCATTCTTTTTAGGAAAGCATGACACAATACTAACAAACTTCTCTTGTTCATTTGTATAAAGTTACTAAAAATTCTCCTCCGTTTTGTTGTGCTATAAAGGGGTAGCTACGCCATATGTGCAAAAACAAAACAAACCATTAACATTAAGAATAACTGAACTGAAGGGATCGGCATCCCTAAGAGACCTCTAAAATCATTTTTGGGGAAATCACTACTTATTAGTTTATCTATGTACAATTTGTGATTATTTTTTAAAAAGAATTTCAGTTCCTAAGAACCATGCCTGAACCTAAGAATTAAATCACAGTAATTGAATGCCTTCCCATTATTGTTTCAATATCTCTTAAAAACACATGTATAATGTTGACTTAATTAGACTTCAAGTTTAGATTTAGATATCAATATGTATCTTCTAAATCCACTATGTTTTGGTACATATCTTCTTTCGCATAAAACTATAGACCTAGTTAAATGGCCACATCTCAGACAATGGAAAAGAGAGCATTTAAGAGCCTAAACACTGGTTTGTTGAGACAAAAGCTCTTATCTGTCAGTTCTTCAAGATCGAGATGTATCATTCTCCTCCTCCTCTTTTAACAACCCCATAATCCCTTGCAGGTTGGAGTCTGGGCAACTGAATGGATCTGAGTGTTTACTGGCCAGATGCCCTTCCTATTGCCAATGTGGAGGTTTTTTTCCCAGCAGATATATTCTGCTGAAAAAGATTGAGATATATTAATGTGGGGAGAAAACAACACTGTGGTAGCAGATTCCCATGATGTTTATACTTAGGAGAGCACAGCTGGATGAATATTGTGCTTTCAACTACTGCATATGCACCTATCTGAGCTTTAAAAGCAGGCTTGGCCTAGCTTTGTGGTCAGTTTCCAACTGGTGGAGCTTATGGGTATGTTGTTCTCAGCAGTAGTCTTATCCTTATGGAGGAACCTGATCTCAATGAATAACAAGATTCATGACAATAGATCCCAGAGTTTTTGAGGTGTGCTGCTTTAAAAATCTCAGCTATCCGGAAGCAGTATTTTTGATAACGTCTGCAAGTTAGAGTACCTCTTTTTCAGGAACATCAATGACATTATCGCAGATAAACAGGTTGAGGGGCAGCTGTGCAAACAGAAGACATTCTTTCAAGGAACAATGATATATTTTTCTAAATGCCGTGAATAAATTGAGGCTGCTTGCACATGTAGCTAGGCTAGAAACAGGCTGTTAAAATAATTGGAGACAATTAAGACAAAGAAAGTACTGTATCGGGGTAAAAGAAAGTACAAGATGGAATGGACTGTGGAATAAATAATACTCAATAATTAAATCACAAACCACACTATGTCCACTACAGAAGCCAAATTAACACAGCAAGCCAAAACAGCTTAGCAGTTGGCCTCAAAGAAGAAGACCACTGCAACTGTCCATTGATTGAGAATGAACAGAGGAGCACAAATCTTAATAAAAGAAGTCACATATATTCAGGATGATGAGTTAGGGACAGTCATGCTCGTCTGATCACTAGATGCAAACTGGTCTGAAGGGATCCCTCCAAGTACTTGCAATCCAATGCTCTGGGCATTACAGAGATCCTTTCATGCGGCGATCCACATGCACTGAAAATCTCTATATGGATTATAATGAATATGCATCTCTTACAAAATATTTTAGCAGTTAAACAGTTAAGGTTAATATGGTCACCATTTTATAGTTTTTGCCACAGGAGGACCAATATAAGCTTAGGAGGATGGACTTATCTATTTACATAATTATACATTATGCCTGCAACCTCTAAAATGTGCACAAAAACTCATTTAGTACAAAATTTTTAACAATATACGTATCCAGTTAGGAGTATAGAATATTTATTTGACTGGGGCCTATTTCTATGTAAGTGAGAATATTTCTATTTTAAATACTTAATGCAAATCACAGATTTTAAGAATTATTTCATAACAGGCAGTTTTTCTTATATAAACACACAAAAGATTTTTCTGCAAAATCTACATGCACTCAGATCAAGTATGGAGATTATTAAAATACATGCATTTAATCAATTAAAATAATACACTAATTTTCAGAGATTTTTTTTAAATGACTTAACACTTCCTTCTCTCACATTTTCTCTCTCTGAATTTAGCAGTTACATTTATTGATAAAAGCTTTCATTTAGCCCAATTGTTGATGAACACATATTAATAAGATACATATTAAATTAAAACAACTGAACATAATACAGGTGCTCCTTAATGAATGACCATGCGTTTAGCAACTGTTGGAAATTTGCAACGGTGCTGAATGAAAAGGACTTAAGACCAGTCCTCAGAGTTCTGGTCTTGCAGCATTCCCACTGTTATGTATGTAGGTTTGAATGTCATTGGTTTAGTTTGAATTGTTCTTGTAAAATGTCAAATAGGATTGGTTTAAATAGTGCGGGAAAACCCTGCACTCTGATTGGCTGGCAACTACGGCTGCTGGCTATAAGAAGCAGCCGTAGCCCAGCCAAGTCGGGTCCATTCGAGCTGTAGTCACTTAATAAACTCTTCACTGAAGCTCTTCGCCTGACTCTTCATGCAAACTTAACACTGGCGCGAAGGTGGGATTCCCCTGAAGAAGAGACGACGCGGAAGACAAGCAGAAGAGCGAGATGGCTGCGCTGAACACCCCCAGCCCGTTCGATCCGGCGGCAGAAGACTGGGAATCATATGCGGATCGCTTCAAATGTATTTGGAAGGAAACGACCTCGCCGACATCTCCGAGAAGCGGAAGAGGGCGGTCTTCCTTACACACTGCGGTCCGGCAGTCTTCAAGATGGCGAAGGCATTGTCGGGAGCTGCAGACTTGAAGGTAATGGAATGGCCTGATTTAGAAAAGCTTTTAAGAGCCCATTACGCCCCACAAGTAAGATGCCTCATTAAGAGACACGAATTTTATCGTTGGGATCAAGGGGAAAGCGAAAATGTTAACGACTTGTGGCAAGTTTAAGGGACATTGGGGTGCTTGTGAGTTTACCAACTTAGAAGAGGCCATGCATGATCGGTTTGTTCTAGGCCTCAAAGATAAGGTCTTACAGAGCAAATTACTAATGAAACCTAAGATCACGTTTAAGGAGGCCATAGAGGAAGCTGTTTCAGCGG
The DNA here is from genome assembly GCA_009733165.1 of Naja naja. Classification (NCBI taxonomy): domain Eukaryota; kingdom Metazoa; phylum Chordata; class Lepidosauria; order Squamata; family Elapidae; genus Naja; species Naja naja. The sequence continues at coordinate 211,183,281 of CM019148.1, forward strand.
AAGCAACCAAGTCCTCAGCAGCAGCCATGAAGAAAATTAACAAGGCCTCAAGCCATTCTGATGTGGAAAAGTCCACAACAACCCATTGCGAGCAAATAGACTCTGATTCAGACTGTAGTGAGGTGGAGGAAGGAATTTATAGACTCAGAATGGAGAAGAAAAGGAAAGACCTTGGAAGAAAGAGGCAAGAATTTTATTGCAGAGGCTGTGGGGGGCACCCCGCACTGAATGCAAGTTTTTAGACACCATCTGCCTACGTTGTGAGAAAAGAGGTCACCTAGCAAGAGTCTGCAAATCATCCAGAACTCCACCTAGTAGGAAGAAATTTCCTGAGAAAGAATTCAAGCCCAACAACTTCAGTGAGAAAATGGGGCAACTCAGAAGCAAATGGAAGAATGAAACTCATCAAACAGTCACCATTGGTCATTCTTCACCCTTGAGAAGCAGAAAAGTACATGTGAAGGTATTCATTGAAGGAAGGCCTTGCCAAATGGAAGTGGACTCAGGCTCTATTTATCTATGGTGTCATGGGACACTATTCACAGGCTACTTCCCAACATTCAGAAGAAACATTTCCAGAAGCAAGCACTGACTCTTAAAGACTACCAAGGGAACAAGATTCCACTAGTTGGAACAAGAGAATTCAACATGAAGTTTAAAGGCCACACCAAACGTTTGCCCCTGACCATCGTGGACAAGGATCGCCCAAGCTTGCTGGGACTTGAGTGGTTCAATCCACTAGGCATCGAGGTGACTGGCATCAATCACCTGAGCAACTCTGAATGGGAGGAGGCCTTGAAGTCTGAGTTTCCAGAGGTCTTCAGCAAAGGATTGGGCAAGTATATGGGGACCCCTATCACTTTCAACCTAGACCCCAAGGTGCCCCCAATTCGTTTAAAGCCCAGAAGGGTCCCATTTGTTTTAAAGGAAAAAATTGATGCACAATTAGACAAATTAATAGCTCAAGGGGTTTTAGAGCCCACTGACCACTCCAGATGGGAGACACTCATAGTCACACCAGTCAAGACTGATGGGTCAGTAAGAATCTGTGGAGACTATAAGAGGACAGTGAACCATGCACTGCAGCAGAGCGCATATCCAGTTCCAGTGGTGCATCATCTGTTACATTCACTTGGCAGGGGTACAGTCTTTGCCAAATTGGATCTGGCCCAGGCATATCAACAACTAACAGTTGATGATGCCACTGCAGAGGCCCAAACCATTGTGACTCATAGAGGTGCTTTCAAATGTAAAAGTTACAATTTGGAGTAAGCATGGCACCAGGCATCTTTGAAAGCCTTATGAAAAGAATACATTGCATAGGTTGGGGTTTGGTATGGACTGAACCTAGTGGGGGGGTGTTATGTATGTAGGTTTGAATGTCATTGGTTTAGTTTGAATTGTTCTTGTAAAATGTCAAATAGGATTGGTTTAAATAGTGCGGGAAAACCCTGCACTCTGATTGGCTGGCAACTACGGCTGCTGGCTATAAGAAGCAGCCGTAGCCCAGCCAAGTCGGGTCCATTCGAGCTGTAGTCACTTAATAAACTCTTCACTGAAGCTCTTCGCGTCTGACTCTTCATGCAAACTTAACACCCACTGTCACCCAATTGTCATTTGGGCCCTTAGTAACTGTCTTGGATTTCTGATGGCCACAAAGTCCTGTAGTCATGTGATCACAATCTGCAAGTTTCCCTGCTGGCTTCCTATAAGTAAAATCAATGGGGAAGCCAGCAGGAAGTTGGAAGTCTCCTTCACATGATGTTCTCACTTAGCAACCCACAATGATTTCCTTAATGATGGTAACCAGGGCCTGCTGGAACTGCTGTTGTAAGTGGCATAGCCATATGACATCACTTAGCGACAGAAATCCCACTCCCAATTACCACTGATAAACAAGGACTGCTAGTTTTCTTTATATATATCAGAGAGCAGTTATTCTAGAAAGAAGCAAGAAATAATTCTGCCCTAACCCAATGAGTGAAGCCAAAGAAGAGCTGTACATACATTTAGACTGAATAGCAATAGCCAGAACATGGAACACTTAGCCCAGCAAAGGATGAGAAATCCCTGGTGGTTTTAAGGACATAAGACAGAACTCTCTGCCAAAATGTTCTGCCCTGAGCTTGGTCTAGGACAGGGGTCCCCAAACTTGGCAAGCTTAAGACTTGCGGACTTCAACTCCCAGAATTCTTCAGCCAGCATAGCTAGCTGAGGAATTCTGGGAGTTGAAGTCTACAAGTCTTAAAGTTGCCAAGTTTTAAGACCTCTGGTCTAGGATAATACATGCTATGTACCTTTAGTTTTAGCAATTTTATTGGGTTGTACTTTACAATTCTGCCAGAAAATATAACAAATTGAAAGTTCAAGCATGGTTACAGGAAATATTGTGAAATAATATCAAAATCTTTTTGTAAAAGCCAGATAGACCATCTGAATAAATCTGAGTACTCAAGCAAGTGATTTTGTTTCTAAGACTTGGATATTTGGACTTACTGCACAGTACCCAATAGCAATAATAAGTCCATACTGCAAATTAAGTAGGATTCTAAATAAGATTGCACTATTAAGAGTGCAATCTACTCTGTGCTAGGACTTATGAACATGAACTTGCATGAGACCTTTGTGCTAAAATATTTATGCTAATATTTCTTTTACTGTTTCAGCTAAAATATCTAAAGAAGAAAATATTACCGAATGGTGAAGATCAATTATAAAGCTGTCATAAATTCTTAGGAAATTATTTGCCTCTTGGTGAATATAAACAGTTTATATCTGCTATTATTCTACACTTCAAAGAAGAGGAAAGGGAAATTATATTAAAATTATGTCTTCCTAAAATTTAGAAAAGAAGGGTGGGTAATCAAAGCTGCCAATGCTAATCCTCCACAGAAATAAAATGTTGGTACAAAATCCATCATAAAAACATTAAATTAATGAGCTGTTCAAAGAAACATAAAAGATTAATCATATAGGGACACACAAATGAAGATTTGTACTTTAGATGGTATTTTGGATCAGATATAAATTAATTGATGGCTATGTATTACCTCTCACCAATTTCCAGGGAATTTATGCTGATTATTCTCTTTGCAAAGTGTCTGACTGGCTTCATAGAAACAAAATGCTAGAATAGACAGGACTTTGAATTAATCCAGAAGCTTACTTCTTCTATTCTATTGTTTAAAGCAGGATTTTTTTTTAAAAAAAACTTTTTCTTGCTGCAGAATTTGTTAATTTAAAAAAACAAAAAAACAAAACAAAACAGAATCTCAGGACCCTGATCAAAAGGAAAGAACTAGTAATAGAAAATTGGTAATAAAATTAAACTTGTGCTTGTTGTGTTTACATTACACTTATTTATTACACTTACTTAAGCACTTACGTTGTGCTTAATATTACACTTATTTTAATTTCACAGTTCTTAATTTCAGAACTGATTAGTTTCACTTTTTCTGTTTCATCTCTTTTCTACTGTTTGCAACTGTACTACTATCCAATGATCCTATCTAGAATATGTATAAGCCTTTAAAACTAAAGCATGCAGGAGACTTGTGGCTTAGGAAAAGCTGTGCAAAGCTAGCTAGCTCTCTCTCTCTCTCTCTCTCTCTCTCTCTCTCTCTTTCCCCGTGTGTGATATATGTGTGTGTGTGTGTGTGTGTGTGTGTGTGTTGGGAGGAAAATCCATCTGGTTCAGTTTCAAGCTGGGAGAAAGACGCTGGAAATAAAATGGAGGCTGATTGGAAAGAAGGTCCATTTATTGATGAACAGAACCACCAGGGTTTGTGGTTCTGCGGCAGTTGACCAAATGGTTGAACGAGTGGATGGAATCTTTATAGGTTTCTGTGACTTTGACGTTTGAACTGTTCTGCAGGTTGTGCAATGAAGGGAGTTGTTTTCTGAAAGGGTGTTGGGCAATTCCAATTGTGGCTAATGGCTTTCGTTCTGTGTTGGATCTTGGGTGAGGGGCTGCTTGTTCTAGTCCTATCACTCTGCTTTTGTTAGCTGTCAAACTTTGCTGCAAGAAGTTTCGAAATATCCTGTCCTGAATAGGCTTCTGTTGGCAGTATTTGCTTTGCTTATGAATGGAGCCATCGAGATAGTTGGCTTCCTCTTTCAATAAGCTCTTTAACTCCTTAAGTGCTGGCATCTGCTATGGGCTATTAAGGAAGACTGGGGGTTGCTTTCTGCCTCCAAGAACCTGTTTCTTTGGGGGGTATATAATAGTCTGCCTTTTTTAATATTTCCCAAAATATTTTATTTGTGCTTTCCAGATGTGTGCATTTTACACACACACACACACACACACACTGTATATAGATGCAAACATCTACTTTTTATGGTGCTTGTACTGATTTTAACATATTATTGTTTGCTGCCCAGAGTCACTTGTCTGAGATGGGTGGCTATAGAAATTGAATTAATAAATAATGAATAAATGAATAAAAGGTCCCTTCCAGCTCTATTCTGATTGTAAATAAACAAATAAGCAAATGGCAGGAGAGGCAAGAACAGCAAGAAGGGTGAGTCTGAATTTTAAAATTTGGTTGTTCTCTTTAGTCTTTTCTAGAGAGGGCTCAGACTGTTCTCTTTCTTTTTTTTAAGGAAATAAATGGTTTAGTATAAACAGAAAATCATTTATTTCATACTGATTTCAAGTACAATTTAAAGCTTTCTGTTTAAATCACATGATGGTTTACACATGAAATATGCAACGCCATTGCACAAGCTCAAAACAGACTGCAACAGCCCACAAGTAGCATGCCCCCAATCTCTGGTCAGGCACCCTTTGCACATGGTGCAATTCCCCCTTGTGCGCTGCATGTCTTTGCACATGCGAGGGCAATTCCCCCTCGCGTGCCATGCATCCGTGCATGTGCACATGATTCCTCCTCACATGCCACGCGTCTGCGTGTGTGCAATCCCCTCATGTGTAGCACATCCCTGCGCATGCATGTGTGTCTCCTATGCACCCCCTCTGCCCCCTGTGCATGCACGCCAGATACCCGACAATCAGCTGTTGGGTGGCGGCGTGCACACGCATGCACAGTGAGGCTCTTCTGGGCAACCTCTCGCAAGCCAGTGGAAATGGCTTGGCGTGCCACTTCTGGCATGCATGGCATAGGTTCGTCAACACGGATCTAAGTGTTCAGGTCAACAATACAATATTTACAGTGAATGTTACATATTTAAAATCCAATTCCATTTGTATTTTTTGGTTAAATACCACAGTCTGCTCAATTCTAGAAAGAGCGTCCATAAATCTGAAACTAAAGTATAAATAGGTACACAACTTGTTGTAATGCCGGGGTACTTGTTATGGATGATGAAAAGGTTAGGTCCCATGACCTTTGTTTCCACATATTTGGGATACAGTTGGATATTGATGCTAATAACGTGCCTATCCAAGATTTGACTCATCACCTCCTTTGTATTAATATTTCTGTGCTGTCCAGACAGTTCAGAGTTAATGGGATTTGGGATAGTTAGTTAGGAATTGAGAGCTGTCTTCTTACGGGAATGCATCATGGTAAATGTAGTTAAGGTATCCTGGGAAATGTAGTCCATGTCATGTGGTCACATCTGTAACCCTGACTGGTCACTGAATTGACCTTGTTGGGTTGGGGAGGCTCCCTCACTCTTGCCTGAATCCACTACCATGCAGTTGCTTCAATCATCATGGGGATGAGAGTTTATTATCTTCTACACCATAATCCAGATATGCAAAGGATTGGACATTAAGAAGAACCTCGTCATAAATGTGAGTTGATAAGCATGCCTGATGAACCAATAAAAAAGGACTTTGTGTGATACTCGGGTTTCTCTTCAGATCGTATAAATCTTTCCCCTTTAAAAAAGGACTTTGTGTGGATGCTTTGTGGAGTTACTCTGTCTGCTTTATACCCATCCAGAGAGTAATAAGCAGAACAGTTTCTTTGTATGTCTTCCTTCAAGATAAAAGTGCCTGATGCTTCTGAACTTCTTTACACTGTGACAATAAGAAAATGCAGGATTGGAGGTATAAGGCACCAAGTGACATTTAGCAGAATAGTTTCCTGAGAAGCACATGTTAGCATGCTCATCATAGTTTATTGCGAAGGAAGCTTGCATGTAGGAATGGGATCAACCTCATTTTCTCCATGCTTTGATGAAACAGTGTTATAATGAAACTACCCTTGTTAAACTATCTCTACGTTTGGTAGCCTGTGGTGGAGCTCTCAACTCACAATCAGGAGGCTGTGAGTTCGATCCTTGGTAGGCACGAGAATTGACGACAGGGAGGGCATCCAGCCAATTAAACACTCTGCTAGTTGCATTCAATTTATTTATTTATTTATTTATTTATTTATTTATTTATTTATTTGATTTGATTTGTCAATCGCTTACAAGATAATAGGTATAAGGATAAACATAGTTGTGAATACATGAAATGGATACATATAAGAAAAATAAAAGAAACAATAGGACAGGGACGGTAGGCACGTTGGTGCACTTATGCATGCCCCCTACAGACCTCTTAGGAAAGAAGTGAGGTCAATAGTAGACAATCTAAGGTTAAAGTTTTTGGGGTTTGAGGAAGAAACCACAGAATCAAGTAGAGTATTCCAGACATTGATAACTCTGTTGCTGAGTCGTATTTCCTGCAATCAAGTTTGGTGCGGTTGACCTTGAGTTTGTATCTATTGTGTGCTCTTGTATTCTTATGGCTGAAGCTGAAGTATTCATTGACTGGAAGGACATTGCAATGTATGATTTTATATACTATACTTAGATCAGACTGAAGGCGGCGTAGTTCTAGGTTTTCTAGGTCAAGAACCTCAAGTCTGGTGGCATAAGGTATTTTGCTACGAGTAGAGGAGTGGAGAACTCTTCTTGTGAAGTATTTCTGGACTTTCTCAACTGTGTTAATATCAGATACGTGATGTGGGTTCCAGACTGATGAGCTGTATTCGAGAATTGGTCTAGCAAATGTTTTGTATGCTCTAGTTAGTAGTGTAATATTACCAGAGAAAAAGCTATGTAAGATTAGGTTAACAACTCTTAATGCTTTTTTGGCTATATAGACTCCACCCTGCAAGGAATTGTTGGGTCGTTAAAAGATAATGATATAGTTTTACAAGAGTATAATTAAAAAGAAGAATTTAGTTCTCCATAGAAGATGATATAAAAGAGAGATATGGATTTTGGAAATGAACACTAGGAAATATGAAAAATAAAATAAAATAAAAGCAGCATGCTTGGATTCAAATGGAGCAACACCAGACAGCATAGTATGTTTATTGGACTTATATTTGACTGCTTCTGCTTCATCAAGTAATCGATTTAATTCAAACCTGCTTGTTTTTAACATTAGAAATTCTGTTCAGGATCCTTCAGACCTTGTGCAGTATCTGTCTGACAAGATTAAATGAAGGCAGATCAAGCTGATACTGTTTGAACTGCTTGCTGATATTTTTGCCAGAAACACTAAGTTTATTTGTGCTTAAAGATGTTGAGAGAAACAGGGAGGAAAAAACTGAAAAGATAGTGAAACTTCTTCAGCCTTCTCCACTACTCACATAGTTTTTGACAAACAACATAAAGCACACCACCATTCAGAGAAAACAGGTTTGGTTTATATGACCACAACACCAAAGGATTACTGGCTGATTCGAACAAGGCAATGTTCTTTTCATTTTTTTAAATATATATTTTTATCCCATCTTTATTACTTGTTTCCTTTTTTCTTTCTTTCAAGTGACATTCCATAACTGTCATTTCACAATTTTTTGCATGCAGGCAATTGTGTGTGTGTGTGTGTCTATATATATATTAATTGCCCTTGCATCATACATGTTGAAAGAAATTTCTGTTGCTGTGCACTTTACAATGTTTAGATTTGAAAAGTCAAATCTACCAATGGCAGTGTGACATGACATACCAAGTACTGGTTTTATAAACCACGCCCCCTGCACTATAAAAGGGGCTGCCTAAGTGCCATTTACCTCAGTTCTCTCTGTTCCCTATGTCGCCTGAGGAAGTCTCTCAAGGCATTTGTGCTGCATAGGCAGACAGCTTCAAGAAACCTCAAGAAAACTCAAGCTGCAAGGAAAAAGACATTCCTAGGCTAAAGACTGCTTAATAATATTTCTAAGTTAAAGGGATAGAGAAACTCCAACTACATAGGTAGTTGTAAGACTAAGAAGACCTGAGGGGAAACCAAAAGGAAGAGAGGACACTGGTAATATTCTTTCTGAGTGTTTATTTGTTTAATCTGCTTGTTACAATAAATATAGATTTGAAACCACCTGGGCTCAACTTTCTTTACATAATTTAAGTATATAAACAGAGGTTTACGTCCACTAATATTAATTAGTCATAGGATTGATTAATATATCTAACAATACAGTTTTTCTCAATAGCTTTTCCTACAATATTGCTGGCCTAATGAACAGAGATCCTAACAGTGCATTTCTAAATACAAACCAATTTCCCTTTTAATTATTCAAATGAACTTTAATCAAATAACACTGGGTACTGTCATTTCAAAGCTTGTCAAAGAGTTTGAAATGTCCAGAGGTAAGTAACATTAAGCGGATATTTCAGACAGATCATTTGCTTCTTTAAATGATTATTTCTTATTGCCAAAGCAAGTGATTCAAGCAAGATGCTTTTCTCATGATATTTACAATTACAACTTGGTATCTGGATGCCTCATGCCTGTTAAAGTAACATTTTCTATGCTATCTTAATAACAAAAGCCCCAATTAATGTATATCACATGTTAGCTAACTGCTATACCAACTATGTGGGCCTTCATGTTTAGGATAAAGGTACAGTTCTGAACTGTACTCCCTAATCTTCAACATGTTTTTTACAATGCATTACACCTCTATCATTCTGAACAGAACGTTATAGTAAGAGATCCAGGGAACATGAGTAAAAAGCAAGAGTTGCTTGCTTTACACATATTGCTATAGCAATATTTATTTATTTTAGGCATAGAATAATGGACAGTCATTGTAGTTTACCCTACAAATGATGCTTGGGAAAATCCTAGTTTATGCCTTTTATGTGAATGACATCACCACCAAATGTTTGTCAAAGCTTGTAACAGAATTATACAGAGCTTTGATTCCCAGTTACAGTCAACGTATTTGTGCATTTTTGAGGATCATCCCATTCAGTTAAGAATCCAGTAGATTTGCTTCTTGACTGGGCTACTAATTGGACAATGGGACTATAAGGCTAATGGCCTTCAGGACTCTCTGTTATGGGTTTATCTGGAATTGCTCCTGGGATTATGAATTGTTCAATTAGAGCACAAGACTAAGTTGGTTACTTCAGATTGTTGAGACCAAGTGACAATGAATACAATCAATCTGTTCAATGCAAGGGAGCCCAGCCATTGTCCTGAAAAAACTAAATCTGATGATTCACCATGGAGTTACAGGAACAGACAACTTCAATCCAAGAGAAAATGCCTGGATCTCATTAATCACTATTTTACAAAAATACAGGTAGTCCTTGACTTACAACAGTTCATTTAGTGACTGTTCAAAGTTACAACAGCACTAAAAAAAGTTACTTATGACTGCTTTTCACAGTTACGATCTTTGCAGCATCTCCATGGTTACGTGATGCTGGCAACTGGTTCATATTTATGATGGTTGGGGTCACGTGATCACCTTTTGCGACTTTCTGACAAGCAAAGTCAAGGGGGAAGCCAGATTCACTCAACAACTGGGTTACTAATTAATCAACTGCACTGCTTCATTTAACTGTAGCAAGAAAGGGCATAAAATGGGGCAAAGCCCACTTAACAAGTGTTTCATTTAACAACAGAAATGTTGGGCTCAATTGTGGCCATTAAGTTGAGGACTGCCTGTACTTTTATTTCTATCTGAAGCATAATTTTAATATAATATAGCAATAGCAGCACTTAGACTTATGTACCACTTCACAGTGCTTTACAGCCCTCTCTAAGCAGTTTACAGAGTCAGCCTTTTGCGCCCCAACAATCTGGGTCCTCATTTTACCCACCTCAGAAGGAGGAAAACTGAGTCAACATTGAGCCTGGTGAGATTCGAACTGCCAAACTGCAGACAGCCAGCAGTCAGCAGAAGTAGCCTACAGTACTGTACTCTAACCAGTGTGCCACTGAGGCTCAGTGTACTTAATGCACTTAAAATAGTAATGAATAAGGGCGCATTCCCCAGAACTCTGGGTTGGCTTGTTGAAAGCACACTTCTAACTTGGGATAACAGTATACTTGACTTCTGCATTCCACTACCAACACTACTCGTCTTTGGGAATAGCCTCCTCCAACCTCAAACCCTCCAGATGTTTTCTAGTTTCGTATAATCAATTTGTATCATCAGCTGGAACATCTGGAACAATGTATTGGGGAAGGAGCATAATGCAAAGAATACAACACAGGAGAATTATAAAATGCCTTAAATAAATGCAGGTGTCACAGGTAATGAAAAGCTACCACCTGAAATAACAGGGACATGCAATCACACCATTCCCCTTTTGAAGTAATACTTAATGCATAATGCTTTTTCTGGAATACTCAACTCTGAGTTCCCTATAGCGAAGTGACAAAAGCAAGTTATTTTTGCTTCTTTCATTATTTATTCCTCACAAGATAGTAAAATCCAAGTACTTATCCCATGTTTAAATTTTTCTCTCCATTTTCATGTTTTTTTAAAAGACTTTTCTACCAAGATATATTAGTTTACCTGCTTCTATTTTTTACTTTTATTTTGCCATTTATGTATGTATCCCTTACCATTGTCCATTCTCTTTTCCCTGGCAAGCTCAACTACCTTGGTTTTTGATACATTAATTTTCAGATCTATATTCCTCATTCCATCATACAATCTTAGTAACTTTTGCTGCAAATTACTCAGGTTCTCAGCCAAAAAACATGGGACCACCTGCATTTAAAAGTACATTATGTTTTCATTCCCAGAGTTTTGACTCCTGCTGACTGCTTAGACAAATTCCTACGGTTTTCTTGGCAAGTTTTTGGAAGTAGTCTGCCATTGCCTCCTTCCCAGATTGAGAAAGAGTGACTTGTCCAAGGTCACACAGCTGGCTTTGTATCTAAGATGGGACTAGAAATTCATAGTCTCCTGGTTGCTAGCCTAGTGTCTCAACCAGTAAACTGTCTCATTTGTAGCATTACCACAAACCTTTCTTTCCATAAATACTTTAGGAGGCATCACACATTCTCATCTTATTATCTGCTCAAGGTTGAACCGCTAAGTATTCAATTTATTCTTATATTTACACTTTACTTCCATCATATGCTACTCTTACTATATTCAGCAATCAACTTTTAAATTGCTTATTCGGCTTATAACCTGTTTAATATAGTTTTAAGTAATTTATTGTTGTATTGTATTTTAGTGTGAGCCGCACCGAGTCCCTTGGGAGAGGGGGCGGCATATAAGTCGAATAAATAAATAAATAAATAAATAAATAAACTTTCAACTCCTTATTTGTACAAAGCATTTTATACTTCAGGTCTAGTCATGCTTTGCATTAATCAACAAAAATGCAATCAATTTTCTTTCATTGATGTATTTCTCAATGATCTGCTGAAGAGCAAAATCTGTATTTGGGGCAGACAGAGGGACATACATTGATTTTATTTCAGTCTTCGGGTCAGAAAGAGCATGTGTGATAGTATAGCAATACTTCCAGAGTAAGACTAAACATTGTCGCTCCATAGCAGTTTCAGAGAAGCCATGACTTTATGCCCAATGCTTATTCTGACTTTTTTTTTAACCAGAAATTATACTCTTAGAAATCAGCCATTGGCCACCAAATTTCAGAGAGATGATCTTAACATACTCCGGAATTCATAAATTGAAGTCTGCAAGAACAGATATACCTTATGGAACAATAGGTTGCCCATGCATGCCAAACAACGTATCTTTCTTTTTACTGTGTTTTTCCATCTATGTTTGGCTTCAGTTTACAGACTAAGTTTAATTATGTAACCTATACATATAACCTATTCACTTTGTTGGCATCACACAATGTGCTAACCCAAAAGAAACAAACCACACAGGCTTCAAAGAAACAAGGCATACTTCATTTTATTGTTTTAAAATGGTTGTTTTGTATTCCAGACATTTGGTGGTTTCACTTGCATTTTAATGATCGATGTTATCATACAGCCTAGAGTCACTATATGGCAGCAGTCCTTGTGAATAAAATAAAAATTATGGTTTATGGTGATACAGAGTCAGTTGCTGTTGCTCAAAATTAAGGTGTTAGAATCACTTGCAATTTTTTTAAACTTATGATTTACTCCTCACCCCAACAACTTTTTCAGAGGTACGATGGTGACATGTAAAATTTATGATATCTCCTCATTTTTAACAGCTGCTCAGGGTAGTTTTTGCAAAACATTTTTTTCGTAGAAAAAGTAGGAGTTTTTATTAACTTTGGTATCTATTCTGGTCACATTCTCAGAGTATATATCTGAATTCTAGAGTCACAGTCAGTCACAGTTACACACACACACACACACACACACAAAATAACAAGCTTATTTCCCAGGCACTACCTAAGCTTGGCTGTAATTGGTGGGTTTCTGCTTTTTAATAAAAGGGGTAGTAATGTTCTATGCATTTGATATAGCCCCATCATACAATTCTTTGTGTTAATATTCTCTCCTGGCTCTTTTAATTTAACATGCCTTTTAATTTAACATGATTCAAAAGGAGAGAGAGAGAGAGAGAGAGAGAAAGAGAGAGATGGCATCAGCTAGAAAGACTAATTTTCAGATTTGCAGCAGATGTAGAAAAGGGGTTTAACTCTTCATCCTCTATAGCTGCAGAAAAATCCTTGGACAAAGATATTATTTGGACTGGAATGTTTCCATTGGAGCAGAAGAGTGCCTGCAGTAAGGAAGGAAATGTTTTTTTTAATTATATTTACAAAAAAAAACCATGAAACGTGTTCCCTAAGGATAAGTAGGTATATTATAATAACAGAACAGAAATCATAATAAATCTCCAATATGTACCCAGGTCTAGAAATCCAGTAAAGATGGTTCAATACTTCTCAGTACATGATAATATAGAAATATAATTTATTATGGTGATTACTATTATTATAATGAAATCCTAAAGTGTTCCTTCTATGCTGCTGAAAATCTGTAAAACATCATGTAACTGTATTACTATAAATTAACATTGATCAAACTGAAAATCATAAAAACCCAAAATATATGTATTTGATTACAAAAATATGGAATAACTGTGGTTCATAAAATTAATGTATTTTGTTAGAGATCAATAAAGGATAAACAATAATAAATTCAAAAGCTGTCAGTTTAGAATATTTAGAATGTATATTCATGTATTATTCTTTAATAATATCATTAATTTGCTTTTTAAAAATTTTGCAGTTATTGTTATGCTTACTATAATATTATAATCCATATTCTTAGAAAATAATAGAATGAAAATCACCTCAAAGAAACAAGTGATATGTCTCCGATATTTTTTTTACAATGTTTAAAATATTTGGAAAACCAAAACGACATCGATTTGGATGCCAGGAAGCCTTCTTTAAGAAAAGTTTCTGAAACAAGATGCTGCTACAAAGAGAGACTTTTCTTGCACAATTACCCTTGAAAACAAAGACTAAAGCAATAACTGCAAATGGAATGAGGAATACTGGGATGAAGTGGGAGCCATTTTAAACCAATAAACAAGGCATGGAAAACATCCAATAAGTCAGCTATGTGCAGAAAAGAAAAATAACATTGAGTGGTTGTTAAGAGAAACTGGACCACAACTGAATCATTAATATACTTTCCTCTATGGGCACTGACCCCTCACCCTTTAAGCATACCTGTAATTATAAATAGACCCAATTCTTCCATAAAACAAATACTGTCATCACAAATGCTTTCTCTCACTGTTTTTCAGTCATGTAGTCATTCCAGTGAGTGTGTAGCAGGTAATGGTTTCCCATATGAATTTAAATTATGGAAGTTATTCAGATTCTCAATAATGTATGATTTTAAAGAAAATAAGTTATATTCCCAGTATGATTATTTCATGTAACTATGAGACAATTTAGGTTTTGTTTCATTTTATTTTTGATGGCAATAATTATTTCTCAAAGGAAGAAAATTGTAGATATCTCCAAAACAGTATTCCAAATATGCCTGACTACATGCAACTCAGCAGAAATCCCTGTTTTTCCCCCTCTGCAATTACTAGGGCTATAGTGGTTCATTAATGAATCTGTAGCAGATCTGGGGACAATGCAAAGGGGAAATAATATCTGCTAGCAAAGAAACACATGTTTTGTTTCTATTATTTGTTTTAATTATTGTCTGGATTCTATGTTGTGCTTAAAACATTTTGGATTTGACATGGTATTTAAAAGGTTTTATGGCCAAATCCCTGAATTTAATGCATGCCTTGTTTTCATACACTCATCCATATATTAAGGTTAAATTAATTCCAGATTTGCAAAGCAATTTGCACTGAATCAATCTATAATAATATTTGTTGCCTGCTGATGTCCTCTGAAATGTGTGAAGCATTTTGCCAATCTCTTTGCAGTCATTGTAAAACTTATCAAAGGACAAGATGATTAGGCAATCCATTCCATTATTTCTCCTGCTGTGGTTTAGTAAACTTCACCAAATGCTCTGTGTAAAATGTCATGCCCTATTTCCAGCTCTTCATCCAGAACAAAATCAATACCATGTGTACATTAAAATGTATCAACAGTCACATTTTCAAGCATATCACAGTTTTTATTAACAGTTAAATGTTATCCTTTCCTGCACAGGTGTCATGTATAATACATGTCATCCTTCAGCTGATGTAGGACTATATAGGCATTTTAGGTTTTGTACCATCAGTCAAGATCCAGTAATTAAAACAAGAAAGCAAGTAAGACATAGAGGAGACCCAGATTATCACTCAAGCTGATCCAACATTTGAATGATCTCAGGCAGACAATTAAATACAAGATGCTTTCGACGATCCAAATACACTGGCACTGATCACAGTAAATTGCAGGGGAAAATTTCCAAGTATACCACTGCTTCCAAAAATTATTTCTTTTCCCACCGTTTTCTCCTTATTGGATGAAACAAAACAAAACTACCACTTCACAAGCACATGGCACAACACAGGAGATCAATCAAGCCATCAGGGCAAGAGTCAGCGGTTCATCTGAATTTGAAAGACGAACACCACTCTTTTGAAGAAAGCAAAGTCCACGTTTTGGATTGAGAGGCTTGAAAGATGGATCAAAGAGGCCATCTACATTAAGGTTGAACAGCCCTCTCTCAACAGAGGGGAAGGAATACAACTATCTCCTGTCAACAACACAAGCCTTTCAGCAGTTCCAAGAAGATTGCGCTCTGATTCAGATAAAGCTGGGGGCACAGATAAACCCGCAAGTGGCCTCAACAGCTCTCAGAGACAGTGCTAACAACCAGATGACTGCAAAGAAGTATGATCCTTCCATCTCCTCCTCACCATTCTGTCAGAACTAATCCTTCCATCCCCTCACCATGACAACCAAAGAAGCTTCTTGGATAAGAAGTGAAACATCCTCTTCCTCAAGGAAAATCAGTCTTTTGAAGAAAAAAAATAGCATCTTTGAGACATCTATGGCTGAGGATTTCCATAGACAAGTTGGATGACTGGAATTCTACATTAGGGTTGAAATACATACATACATGAGAACTACGATGCCAGTATTAGAAGTACCAGAAGCCCAAATCAATCCCCAGTTTTATTTTCTAGATGAAACCCTTGCCCCCAAATGCCTGCAGTTATGTACAGATGGCATCCCGTAATATATTAAATAATCCTGAATTTTGCATCCAGATCTGCTACTTTGTTCCTGCTGGAAGACAGCAATCAGACAATTTTAAATGAGGAAAAATCCCATACAGTTTGATTGTTTAAAACAAGCAAAACCATTAAAATGTTCTCCCTCATATTAAATTTGGTCTTTGGTGCATAGATTGCCACTGCCTTCTTTCAGGTTACTTTTTAAATATGCCAATCTAACTCACAGGCCCCAGATTTTATGGCAGTTTTCTATCTAAGTGCTCACAAGGCTGGGACCCTGTTTACATGATTTGAGTTCACCCAAGGGCAGTAAGCTGCTGCCATCTGCTGTGGCAAACACAAAAGGGAAAGGGAAAAAGGGAAAGGGAAGCTATTTTCCAGAGCTTTCTGAAAGAAATGGGGAACACACATGACTTCTGTAGCCTGGGGCAGGACAGCATGTCAGATGCACGAAGCTTTGCTAACAGGAAGCTCTTAATGGCTGCATGGATTCACAATGGTATTATGAGGAGGTGGTTCCTCTGATAAACCTTGAAGTCCTAAGTGGCTTACTTTGTATAGCACCAGTAACCTTAAGGACACTTTAAAAGCCACTGAAAGTCAGTAGAGATTTTTCAGTAGAAGCATTTTGTAGCACCTGCGACTTCCAATATTTCATAAGGTCATACTGTGGCTTCACATAGGCAAGTCAATCGTAAGACAGAATAACACTCTCACTCAGCAAATTAAAAAAAAATCATCAGCCCCAACAAAACTTAAAAGGGTCCATCATCCAAAATTGAGCTAAGATAAGGTAAAATCTGTTACGTTTAATACTAAAGCAATAGCATCTCCCATAAATAAGATACACATGATAAAACCAAAGAAGAAGACACAGTGAAAAAGGCCAATAAAAATCTGGGTCATAAATAGCTTTTGGGGGATCTCTTGTAACTTTGAACAATCACTAAGCATCTTCTGGCATCTTTCATGTGAGAATGGAGTGCTTCAAAGCTGATATTTTTAAAGGCATTCTAGGTCTATGACTTTACTAATTGTTTTATTGAAAACTACTATGTATTCTGGAGGGTAGGAACACTATCAGATTCATTGGTATGATGTGGTAAAAAAAGAGGTGAAATTAGCTGTGGTTTTTACACTAATATTTTTATCCTATCTCAAGGTCAGGTAGAAGATACATTAATGCAGCTTTGTTGAGTGTAGCCTGATAAAGATAAATGATGTACCTATCAGCCAAATATTTTTGTCTTGTTTAACGCTTTTAACATTCATTTAATCTTCTTGGTCGATTCTTTTGAATTAAAACATTAACCCAGATAACATTATAATCCAAACACCTTACAAATAATGAGATAAAGTTAGTCCCATAACCAGTTAGAAAAAAGAAAAAGAAAAAAGAAATTTTGTCCAGGTTTTCTTTTCCTATTACAAGAAGTAAATTCCTCTAGGAAAAATATAACCACGATCTCAGTTTAATTCTCAGTGGTTAAAAATTAACTTCTTGATTAATTCATTTGATCCTTTTAACTCCTCTGTCATTGGACAGGCATTGAATGGTCAGAGTTTTGGTCCATATTTTCTAATACTACATTCCTACAATGTAGTGGCTAGGATAGTCTTCCTCAGCCCAATAATCCCTCCATGTACTAGCATTACCTCTCCCAGAACATGTGGAGGATGTTAGGCTAAGAAATATTTTATTAGGTAAGAAGCTGTAGTGAAGATATTTTGATATATTTCTCCATAAACACGAAAGGAATTGCATTATGTAGTCCATTGCATAATAGTATATCATGTACTTGATTTCATATTTTGAATCAAAATATGAAATTCATTCAGACTGGCCTTAACCAAAGGCTGATTTACATTATCTTCCAAGTGAATATCAGTACAGTAGACCTTGACTTATGACTAGCTGTTTGATGACTGTTCAAATTTATGGTGACATCGGAAAGAGTGCTTTAGGCCAGTAAGGCCCTTCCAGCTGTTATAAAATATTGTTTAGGGTGCTTGGCAACCAGCTTACATCTATGATTAATTGTCAAGTGCCCCACGATCATGTAATTGCTATTTGCCATCATCTCTGCCAGCTTCCCAAAGTCAATGAGGAAGCCAGAAGGGAAAGTTGCAAGCAGAGCGGAAAGAGGGAAGCTGAAGTCTCTTTGCAGGCTGCTGGAACAGAGCTGAGATCTTGAGGATTTCAGCTCCATTCCTACATCCCCATGAAGGATTCTCCCTCCATGCATGGAAGTGAGAGGAAATCCTTCGGCAGGCTGCAGAAATGGAGCTGAAATTGTGACGCTTTCACTCCATTCCTGCATCCCCAGGAATGATTTCCTTTCCATGCATGGATGGGAGAGAAAATCCTTTGGCAGGCTATGGAAATGAAGCTGAAATCCTGAAGATTTCAGCTCCATAACTAGAGTCCACAGAAGGGCACTGAAACCTTTTGGCAGGTGCAGGAACATCTGAGTGTGAATGGGTTGCCTGCTAGGAGGACTTAAGTTCTCTTTTTCTCCATCCACTTAATGACCTGGGAGATCAATTAACAACTGCAACCAGGAGTGCTGGGATGTGATCATTGAGTGAAGCAGTCATGTGGACATCTCACTCAACAACCACTTCACTCAATGATCAAGATTCCAGTCCCAATTGTGATTGTAAGTTGGGGACTACCTATACATCCTTTTGTCTCATCAAACTAATAGATGTCCAAAACTGAATTTGTTAACTATAACCTTCATAACTATGGAAACCAGATTAGATGTTCATGAGCAAACGAGCTGTCCAATATCCTAAATGACACTGCCCAGATTTACAAGCCATAATGCAGTTATTTATTTATTTATTTATTTATAGGAGATGTATATTGCCGCCTATTCACACATGGCAATTTAAGGCGGCTTACAAGAATATAAAAACATCATATAAAAAACCATAAAACTAATAAAAGAGAGAATCATATATAATAAAATAATAAAACAACCCCCCACCCCAGCAACAACACATCATATGAGCCATTTAATGGGCTCCATCCCCCTCTACATTCCCCAGGCCCACTGGCAAAACCAGCACCTTCCAGAACAGAGTTAGAGTGGGGGCTATTATAATCTCTGGAGGAATGATGTTCCAAAGAGAAGGGGCCACCAAGGAGAAGGACCTTCTTCTGGGTTCCACCAGGTGTATCTCCCTAGGAGAATGGGATATGCAACATTCCTTGCCTTCCCACTCTGATGGGTTGGGTAGATGTGACCAGCAAGAGACAGTCCCTCAGATAACCTGGTCCCAAGCCACAAAGGGCTTTACAGATGACAACCAGCACTTGAATTGTACCTGGAAGCAAATCGGCAACCAATGCAGCTCTTGCAGGAGAGGTGATACATGTGCACACCGAGGTTTGCACAAAACCATGTCGGCCACTGTATTTTGCACCAACTGGAGCTTCCAGATGACCTTCAAGGGCAACCCCATGTAGAGCGCACTGCAACAGTCAAGACGGGAAGTGAGTAGGGCATGAGTGACCGTGAGCAGGGGTCGTTGGTCCAGGAAAGGGTGTAACAGGCGCACAACCCACAGTTGTGCAGTTGTGCATTTGGGCTTAGAATGGGCTTAGCGGTATTATGTGAATCCATAATCTATGTCTTATTCAACAAGCTTGGTTGAACCATTGTTTTAATCATAGTTTAGCACAGTCATTGCATCTTGCATTTTACACTGCACTTCAATATGGAACTTTCAGAGAAGTGGTTTCCCCCCCCCCCGAACATTCATCTGCCAAAGAACCGTTCTGCATTGTTTGGCACAGTAATGAAATGCGATTCTAATCAATGAACAGGAGAATGAACCCACATCTTAAGGAGGTGAGAAGAAGTTCAGAAAGAAGCAGGAGTTAGCTAAGGAGTTTGGTCCTGTGCTAATAAAAGCAAATTAAGGATTATGAGCAATTTATATATTAGTTACAGTGCTGTAAATAAATCAAACCTAACTTTTATTTATTTGGAAAGTTTACACAATCACCTACAGGCGGTCCTCTGCTTTCAGCCATCCATTTAGCAACCATTCAAAGTTACAACAGCACTGTAAACAGTGACGTACATCCAGTCCTCACACTTACGACCATCACAGCATCTCCATAGTCATGTGATCAAACTTTGGACACTTGGCAGCTGGCATCTATTTATGATGGTTGCCGCATCCAAGGATTAGGTGGGATCACCTTTTGTGATCTTCCCAGCTGGCTTCCAACAAGAAAAGTCAATGGGGGAATTAGCTTAAACAACCTCATGCTACTTAACAACTTAACAACTGTGGCAGTAAAAGATTGTAAAGTTGACTTACTTAACAATCGTCTTGATTAGCAACAGAAATTCTGGCCTCAATTTTGGTCATGAGACAAGGACTATATGCATTTTATATCTTATAATCCTAGCAGCTCGTAGAAACATTCCATAATTTGCAATGCTTAATTGTAAATATAGTGTCACATTAGACAATGTTGCAGATTTGTCAGAGTCCTCAATGCCACTCCCATGTGAAGCCTGAACTCCTAGTGTTTACAGTCCTTGTGTGCCAAAATCATCTGCACAAGGATCTTGTTCTGGATGGCCTACTGGAACAACAGCTTCTCTTGCTAGAGAACTGCTACCAAATTGCACATAGCTGGAGAAATCCAACATGCACTTATGCCATGAAACTTCAAGCAGAGCACTTTTGTAAACCTTTTCCAGAGTGAAAGCTTTTACTGCTGCCTTAAATAAAGATGGCTATCTCCTCACTGCAGGGGGGAAAAATCTGAGACAATTCTTACCCAAAAGAAAAGAAAAGACTTACTTTCAGCAAAACCTATTAAGGTCTATATAAGATAGATGCATGAGAAATCAGGTGACTGTGAGTTTGGAAGAATCAGGAATAATACAAGCTAACTAGCTAAATCCAAAAACACTAGAGAATTCCCAAAAATTTGGTATTCAGACAAATTAGCCATCAATAGACACATAGAGATAAACCACATTAACATACCATTCAAATTAGTCAATAAAAAGCTAAAAAGGAAAGAAAAAGGCCGGAAGAAATCCTCTCTAGCAATAAACACTTATATAAGCAGGGATTCACACCAGACAAACAATCAAACAGAAAACAATATCCTAATCAAGGAACTACTGCAAAGAAACCCACATATCCCACCAACACTGGCAGGCATGCTACTGTATATAAACAGAGCAAGCACCATGCTTAGTAAGACTGATGATATTTATTTATTTATATCCCGTCTTTATTATTTTTATAAATAACTCAAGGCAACAAACACATGTACAATATTCCTTCCTCCTATTCTTCCACTTAACAACAACTTGGTTTGGACTAAGAGAGAAGGACTGACCCAAAGCCACCCAGATGGTTTTCATGGCTAAGGCAGGACTTGAACTCCTGGTTCTAACCTGGTACCTTAATCATTAAACCAAACTGGCTCTCATTATTACACTGCCTAGTTAGGCAATGAAACGTCTGCAAGCAAACACAGAGCCTTGGTGGTGCAGGCTGTTAAACACCTAGCACTTAGTTCCAGCTGCCTGCAATTAGTGCAGGCTCGAATCCCACCAGGCTCAAGGTTGACTCAGCTTTACATCCTCTCGGGGTAGGTAAAGTGAGGACCCAAGGTTGTTGGAGGCAATAAGCTGACTTTGTAAAAATGCCGCTTAGTAATAAGCAGGCATATACAATGGAATGAAGGCTATTGCTGAGCACATTGGGTTGTGCTCCAAAAATTGGAAGCCACCCTGAGTCTCCAGAGAAGGGCAGCATATAAGTGTGAATAAAATAAATAAAAAATAATAATTTAAAAAAAACAACCATCATAGATCATGGTAAATCCAAAACCGCTACAGAATTCCTGAAAACTTGGCTTTCAGTCAAATCAGCCACCGATAGACAGGTAGACCACAGAACGCTGCAAATGACAATAAATGCAGGCCACTTGCTGAGCATCTGAAATGTGGTTATATGACTGGAGAGACAATAGTCAGAACTCCAGAACTAGGTCTTAAGTACCTTTTGAGGGAGTGTCATAAGCTGAGGACTGCCTCTACTGTGAAGCACTCTTCTACTTCCACTGAGGGAATCGATCCTCCATTTCTCAGATAAAAGGCAACCAGAATGATTTCTGTTTCTTTCTTCTCCTCACCTCCATACCTCTCTCTATTTCCCTTTTCCTGTCCAGGGATTTTGGAAGCAGGAGGAAGAGCCATTTTCATTTCTTCTTCAGCAAATATTGGAGAGGCTACCTTCCATTCAAACCCTCTGCTGCCTCTTTTGATGTCTGAGAGCAGGAAAAGGAGGATTTTCCATCTCTCAGAAATTTTTCCATTCAAGAAATGTCCCTCTTAGGTTCAGACTAAGCAGTCTCTGATTTGGTCTTTTCAGTCATATTAGCCTACTTGCCCTTGCCCAAACTACTTGGCTCTACTCTCAGGGTCAGAATTGCTGGCAAGTGATAAAAACGGGAAACATGAATGGATTTGGTAAAAAAAAAAGATACCAAATCTCAAAAATTGTGATACATTCCTTAAGAACACCTTTTATAGTTCATCGTGTTTATGAACCTTTTATATGTCATCGTGTTCCAGCTTTTGTTTTCTCCATGCTTGTCACTTTATCGCTACCAATTCCACCAGTGATATTTTAGTGCTGTGATATAATCTTTATTTGGACAATTAAGTCAGGCAGCAGGATGGCATATGCTAGAATGACTGTTGCAGTCCAGATTTAAAACAAAAACAAAACAACAAAAAAGCTAGAGCTGCTTAGAAGCTCCTTCCTGCACAAATCAATAAAGTGCACACAATCCAGAAAAGCTGGAGTTTTGTTCTAAAATAAATATAGCAGTTTGCAAATTATCCAAGGACATTTACGTATGTATTATTTTGTATGTCATTAAAAAACAGAACCGGTTATGCAATGTTAAGAAATACAAAGTGTCATAGAGGCAAAATAAACCAACCACATTATTGTGGAGGAAAGTGCAAAATCAAATAAACATATTAACCTTTTGTTTCTTATGGAGTGCTTTTCCTTAAAAAAAAAACAGTCAGTTTTCTAAATACAATATCTATATTGTATTAGCTAATTCAGGTGGTTTTTTTCAGCAACTAACTATCATAACAATAGCAATAGCACTTAGATTTATATACCGCTTCACAGTGCTTTGCAGCCCTCTCTAAGCAGTTTACAGAGTCAGCCTTTTGCCCCCAACAATCTGGGTCCTCATTTTACCCACCTCAGAATAATAATAATAATAATTTATTCGACTTGTATGCCGCACTTCTCCCTAAGGACTCAGGGCAATAGCACTTAGCAATAGCACTTCAACTTATATACCACTACACAGTACTTTACAGCCCTCTCTAAGCCCTCTACAGAGTCAGCATATTGCCCCCAAATAATTTGGGTCCTCATTTTACTGACCTGGAGCTCTCAGGATCGAACTCTTGGAGTGAGCAGTAAGTTAGCCTGCAGTATTGCATTGTAACCACTGCGCCACCAGAGCTGTCTTAATCTGTCTTTAATCATAATGCAATTTTGCCTTTCACTTGATATGTAAAAAAATGTAAGACTGAAATTCTGTAGGCATTACCTACCCACCTAATTTCAGTATATTCTGAACATCAGAAAGAAGAGATATTTTTCAGTGATGTTCCTTCCTTGTATCATTTTTCTTAATAGACTTTTGCCAGCTATCAAACCTACGGTACTTTATTGACTGATTTAGTGAAGGGTTTTTTTAAAAAAAACAAATCATCATGAGACTTTTAAATTGTAAGGTTTTTGGATATGAATTGCTTTTGTTTCAATTGATGGTTTTATTGCTATGTTTTGACTCCTAATTGCAGTGGCTACTTTAGGCTTTTGTGAGCCAAAAAGCCAAACAAATATTAGCAAAATAAATAAAAATAAAGTAACTGGGGATGTCATGTATCTCTATTCATAAGAATAATCGTATTGAAAAATAAGTTTCTTAATAGGAAAAGACAGTGCTCAAATAGATGTCACTGTAATGTATAAAGCAAAGCATAAGAGAAATTGGTCTTTTGGAGAGAAAAAAGGCTCATTTACTAAATCGTTAGAAAATCTGACATACTCCCTGCATGTAGGGCAAGAGAAAATAACATAGACATAGGAATAATATAAGATGTGCATAATCCTTCAGTGTACCTGATTACTACCAGAAAAGCTAAATCAGAATTTTCAAACATCCAACATTATGTGAGCAGAATTCCACTCACTGAACAGGGTTTTAACCCTTTCACTTCCAGTACCTTTCATCTGAACCCTAAATGTGACATAGCAGGTCCCCAACTTTCTAGACCTGATTTGGGGCACAAATAAGGAAGGGGAAAGGGGTAGATTATTCCATTAGGAGCTGTATTTTATTGATAGATACATACTGATCATGCTCCTTTAACAATTCCTTGTGCATAAATTGGATTGTAAATAGTAAGGGTAAAGTTTAGACATCCAAGATTAAAATTTACTCTTAATATTTACAATCCAACTTTAAAAGCATCATTAGTACAAAAGCACAGTGATGCAATATTAATGGCAATTTGACTGCTTGCCCTGCCATATTTCAAAGGATTGTTTCAAAACTCAGTAATGTCAATAGATAGCAGCTATCAGTATTCTAGAATGCATTTATCTGGAAATAGGTTTTAGTGAACTCAGGTGGGATTACTTCTGAGTAGACCCAGCTTTGTAAATTAATGTTATCAATTACTATGAGCTATAAATTTGAGCTAACATGAGAATTTTAGTTTAAAGTTCAGTGTTTACAAGTAGTCCTCACCTTATGACCTCAACTGAATGCAACATTTCTGTTGCTATGTGAAACATTTGTTAAGTGAATTTTGCCCCATTTTACAACCTTTCTTACTACAGTTGTGAAGGGAATCACTGCAGTTGTTAAGTTAGTATCATGGTTGTGAAGTGAACATGCTCTCCCCATTGACTTGCTTGTCAGAGGGTCCAAAAGGGGATCATGTGACCCTGGGATGCTGCAACCGTCATAAATATGAAGCAGTTGCCAAGCCAAATTTTAATCATGTGATTATGGTGATGTGACAATGGTTGTAAGTGTGAAAAATGGTCATAAGTCATTTTTCTTCAGTGCCGCTGAAACTTTGAACAGTCGCTAAATGTAGAGTTATAAACTACCTGTGCACTGTGAGTTTTTCTCCTTCCTTCCGTCTTGTGAAATAGTTGTTCCTTGATACCAGAATTACTGTGTCTAATGCAAGGCGGGTAGTCCAATTGAGACACTTGGTTGTTAAGTGAAGCAGTTACTAAGTTGCTGTTTTTAAAATTTTTAATTGGGTTTTAAGATTGGGCTTGTTGATTTAATTCTTTTTAAATATTTATTGTTTGTATTGTTGTGTTTTAATTGTGAGCTGCCCTGAGTCCTTGCAGAGAGGGGGCAGCATACAAGTCCAATTATGGTATGGTTATGGTATGGTAAGTGAAATCTTGACTATGCTTATGATCTTACTTCAGCATTCCTTTGCTTTACAGACCTGTGAAGGCCATAAATGTAGGACAGTGTTTCTGAACCTTGGCAAATTGAAGGTGTGCGGACTTCAACTTCCAGAATTCAAATCCCGTAGAATTCTGGGAGTTGAAGTCCATATATCTTCAAGTTGATAAGGTTGAGAAACACTGATACAGGGACTAGCCATAACATTACTTTTTCATCATCAACATCATCATAACTTCAAATGGCCACTAAACAATGCAGTCATTAAATGATGAGTACCTGTATCTTAATCTAAAATAGGCAAATTAGAGCCTGGGCTATCATCCAAATCATGACTTGAAGTTGATTAGCAAAAAATAAATACTACTCTTGTTAATCAAAATCTGTACTAGTCCGATAACTAGGCAAAACATGGATAGAACCACTTCAAAAAAAGGAGGAAGATATATGCAAAATGGAATGAGATTATATACACTCAGGATACATTTGCAGGATAGAGAAATAAACCAATCATGCAGATTCTTATAATTTAAAAAAAAAGTATGGCCAAGGCTTCTGCAGGTCACAATTCCTCATTTAATAAACCACTGGAATAATGTAGAGATTAGATCTCACATTAGCTGCAAGACTGCAGATATATTAGACTTTCCCCAGTGCATCCGTATTTAACTCAGTCTTGATCCGAACTGCATCACTGGCAAAAGGATTTATGGAACCTAAACACTTTGGTCCATAAAATTATATTTCATCTCATAATTATAAAGTTTAGCACTTCATTTGAGAGTTAATGTTTTTCATCATGAAGTTATTCATTCTTAGAAAGCAATAAAAAAAACAGTCAAGCTAACATAAAGCCTCAAACCAATCCAAAATCCACTTTTCACTCCTACATGTATTTACTCAGGATAAAGTTTCATTGGGGTAAATTCCTAGTAAATATGCACTGGATTATAACCACTAGAAAAATATAGCACACAAGAAGTTCTCCAGAAGTTTTATTTTACATTTTTGCTTGCACTCTGTAAAATGATCATAAATATGTTCATAAAACATGAGTCCAGCTTGTCTGGCTTAATGTTTATTGGGTGTATTCTGGAAGTGTTTGATGTAGCAAAGGAGTAACTCCATTTGAACAAAATAGATCTTACATCTAAGAAAAGTCTAAAACTACACTCTGTTTCACTGTTAGCAAGTCAAGGGCACAAAAATGTCTTTAAATTTTTGCCACCAAAGACTGGAATAGTATGGCTAGTTCCTATACAGATCTTGGGCACACATACCTTTTTTAGACTGCTACTTGCTTTCCCCCACTTTCCGGATGCAATAGGGTGGTTTTTTTCCTCTTCATTATTGTCACTAGCCTTCCCATTCACCCCCAAAGAATGCTGAGTAGCTAAATGACTCAATCTGCATATCCAATTAGATTTATACAGCAATAAGTTTTGCGGAATGAAATTGAATTCACTTTTGAGTAGAAATGTTTACAATTAGGTTGCAAACCTCTTAAGTAAAACAACAAGAGTAATGATTCATTCCGTTTAACCTCTCGCCTGCCAGAATCAACACTATGAATCTGGTTACAGATGCCATCCAACTTGGGCAACAGCAAATCCGTTTGAACTTCTACCACATGAATACACTTAAGACCGTGTGGATTTGCTGCCCTCAAAAGCTTAGAGCGCATCACAACAGATCTACTCCTTTCCACAACTCTACGAGATTCATTTGGCAAATTTTCTACACACGCGCGCGCGCACACCCACCCACCCCTAAAAGATCCCTCTCTAAGGTGTTGAGTCTTTCAGATCAGGAAAAAAAAGAACCACCGTGGCAAACCTCCCTGCCCATTTGCGGAGTTACAACATCTCCGCCAATAACTCCTATGCGCAACATTTAAAACAAAATCTGATTTATGTGAGCTTTCCTGGGGAAAAATCATTACCATCTAAACAACCTTCCTGCGGGATGATATTCAAGAGTGGGAGGGAGGGAAATGGGGAAAAAGTTAAGCTGATTTCCTTAATCTGCCGTCTTGAAACAAACAAGCAAACAAAAGCTATTTGCCCAGCATCTAACTCTCCAACGGCCAAGGGACAAATTGTCCCGACATCCGAACAACTTTGAAAGTCAAGCCCGGCGGTCTGGCAAAAAGAAAGCAAGCCGGCATCCTCAACTGGGGCGAATAATTGACAGGTCACGGACTGAAAGCCGTCCGGGCTCGTCGGGACATTGCAAGAAAACTCTTCTGTAGAGATTTTCAGTCATCCGGGTCACGGTTGTCCCAAAAGTGCTTTATTTTTCTTCTGGAGGCAACGGGACAAGAAAAGCCTAGTTGCCTCCAGAAAAAAAAAAAGCCGCTTTTGACAAGAAAACTCTTCCCGCCGCCCTCACCCAACTCTCTTCTCCCACTCGCGGGAGCGCCTTGCAAACTCGCCGACCTGACCCCGAAGCTGAAAAGAAGCCCCGGAGCACAGAGAAGGCGCAGCTTTCGCCCCTTGCAAAAATTCTTTGGTGTTCCGAGCCGCGAGAAAATCACCGGGGGTGGGGACGCGACCTCCTCACCTGAGGGCCAAGCGCTCTCACCTCAGGCTCTCCACTCGGCTGGGCGAGGAAGCGCATCCCTCACCCACGATTCGCTTCCTCCGGGCTTTGAGCGCCGCGGCGGCGCTCGCCTGGCTCTCGCTCCTCTGCAGCGAGGCTTCCTGAAGGGCATCGGAGCCGAAGACAATGCTGGAGGCAGTCCGCTGGCGAAGTGTGGTGTGTGTGTGTGTCTGATGAGGGGGGGGAAGCACCTTTCAGGTGCACATGGCCGGCAGCGGTCACCACTGACTCGAGTCCCTGGCCGGAGCCTCAGCCGCGTCCTCTCGCCCCGCTCCTACACACAACGCTTCCCCTTCCTTAGGGAGCTGATCCCGCTGCCCTGCGTCGCCGGCAGTCCAGCCCTTCTGGATCTACGGACGCACCGCTTGAAGGATACGACCCGTCGCGTTCACGCGCGCGTAGACACACACACACACACACACAAACCGAGAGGCGGGTAACGTGCACGGAGCTAACCTTTACCGGTGGGGCTGGGCTGCCTTCGCCTGGTTTAGCGGCGCCGAGCCTTCAGCGGAGCTTCGGCTCCCGTAGCCAGCCTTTGTTTTCCCGCAGCCTCTGTGCTGCGCGAGTCTCCATGTAGCCAGCATCACTTCTCCATCAAGCAGCCCCGCAGCCAGCCAGCCAGCTCCCCGCAGCTGCACCAGCCGCCGCGGCAGCAGCAGCAGTCCCCACCGCACGCCCAAGCCACAGCAATGGAACTTGGCCCTCGGCGACTGACAGGCGGGAGCAGCCAATCGCCGCCTCTTACGGCTCTCGGGGAGCCCGAGATGCGGACCAATCAACGAAGGAAGGAACATCCCCCCCCCACCTTCCCCGTGGTCGCCCTCCTCTATCCTCTATCTTTTTCCTCAGCAGCCTGGTTTCCGGGAGAGTGGGAAGCACGAGGTGCGTTCGGGGTCTGTGGTCTCGCGCCCGGCCGCTTTGGCAGCGGGGAGGTTGGGGGTGGGGGAGAGAACTGGACGCAGAGCGCGAGCCGCGTGTGCGGGGGTGGGGGTGGGGTGGGTTGCATTGTTTCCGAATAGAATTCGAGTAGATTTCATCCTTTTCCCTCATGTAAAAAGAAAAGAAATCTCTTGACTTACCGTACGGGCCGATGGAGCCCAGAAGACAGCCTGCGAGAATGACTTGACCGAATATGAGAAATAACTTAAAACTGCTTTCTGGAGAGTTAATCTTGAAAGTAAGCGGACCGGCAGATATTGCAAAAGAGCAGATGGACGATTATCTTGAGCTGGAAGAAGGATTACCCCCGCTTGCACCGCTTTCTCTTTTTCCACCTTCAGCGCCGCCTCTGAGGTTAAACCGTGTGCTTTACTTTCACCGGGCTTTACTTTTTTCCTCGAAGAAAAAGGAATGGGGAAAAAAAAAATAATTCGTCTGCGGTGTGAATGAAAGGAGCAGATGCGTGAAGCAACGCAGAAGGAGCGCTTAGGAACTCGTGGTGGTGGCTTGTCTCTAGAAAGAAGGAATTAACTAAATGGCAAAACACTCAGGGGAGCCAGTCCGTGGCAGAAAAGTTAAAAAAGGAAATTCTACCTCTTTTTTTTTTAAACCATCAAATAGTCCTCTGGATTCTTGCAGCCCCGGTTTGGTAGCCTAATTGTGAGATGGAAATGTGCTTTTTTTTTCACAGCCTTCTCTTCATACTCTTTGACAGGAGCTAATAAAATAACTGGGTCTGTCCAAAAGGAAGGTGGGAAATAGCACAGGCTACCTTTTAACTGACCTTAAAAGGAAACAGAGCAACTGAAAAGTACATATATATAGAACATAAGTAATCAATGAAGAAATCAGAATTTTCTAGGGAAACATTTCAGTCCTGCATGTTACCTTCATAGTTAGTTCACTGCAACTGTTTTTCATAGGACATGTTTCTCCACAATGGGTAGAATCATGGTTTCTCAACCCGTTTTTCCTCAGTTTGTTTGATAATGCTGAATCATATTTTAACTATGGGGGATGAAATCATAGCTGCAAAACTGGTTGGCAAGCTTGTGATCTGCCACAATAGATGGCAGTCCCTGCCTGACCTTGGATGGTCTCAACCAGGGTAGTTCTAGATTTTTAGGCCCAGTTGTTCCTTCTGTATAGCTGTCCTTTCTGACTCTACATTTCCTTAAAAGCTTTCTGGCCCAATAGTTTTACTTTCACTGTCCCAAGAGACATTTTCATGGAAATGCGTTTTTTTGTTTTTGCTTTGTTTGGCTTATATATATTTTAGACTCACCTTTTTTCATGTTCAAGAAATAAAATATGTTTGAAACTCTTTTTAAAAAGCTAAGTAAACTCTTTAAAAAAGCTAATGGCCTCCTGTCTAAATTCTTGATATAGATGGAAGTTTGAAAATTCTGTAAACTGTAAGGAAGATTTTTTTAAAACAAAAAAATTACCAGAAGAAGGCAATGGCAAGTCACTTCCATATTGTCAAAAAGTCAAACATATGAAACCCCCAAGTTAAGCACAATTAAAGAAACAAGTTATCTTTTACTTTCTGTTTTAACATGTTATACATACAAGGTATGAGTATTATTAGGTATAGGTTTATAAATTGTCTGTAGCAAAGTATCTCCTTTTTTATGTCAGTTTTTTCTGTTTTCTTTTTAATATCATTTTTTTCTGTTTCAGCTAGGATTTATAACATAGGGGAAAATACTGACAGGGAGGAAAAGGTGATAATGGGGAAACCGATAAATAATAAGTGGATTGGATTGTCATGTAGATTTTTTTAACCCAGAGGTCCTCTCTTTCTTTTCATTGACTATTTTATTGCACAAATTAATTTTTGTTTCCATTTGCAAAATGAATGTTGTGAACATTTTGGAGCAGTTGCAAAACATAAAAAAAAAATCAAACTGTAACAAAAAAATGCCTCTTATTCTGAGGGGGTCTCTCAGAGTGACCTGATCTGACCCTTATAATATCTTTCCGACTAGGTATCCTTCAGGTATGTTGGACAACCAATTTTCACAGTACTTCAGTCAACATGGGAGACACTGCCTTGAGCAAATTTATAAAATCAGATCAACTAAGAATATAGTCAACCACACAATCTTTTCTTCTACTTTGGCTTAATATATTGTACAGTCCATTCTATGCAAACCATGTTTTGTTTAAATGAATTCTGCCATTGGCTGGGTTTGCCTAACACTTGGTCAAAGCCAAAGAAACCACATTATGGCTAAGTTTGCTGTATGGTTTACACATAAAGATTTATGGTTTAGTTTGCATGAATCTAGTGGCATGAATCCACTCAATAGTGATTAACTAAACTGTGGGTTAGTCTGAACTCAAGGTTTTGGGAGAAAAGTCAGTCTGTGAAGAAATGTAGGAATCTCAGTTGTCCACCTTTAAATGTTATTGTGCTGCCCCTGAAGATGGTGTTTAAGGAATTGAACTCAGAAAGTCTTGTATCCTAAAAATATTCAGAGCTTGAGGGGATGTTAATCGTATTGCCCTCAGGCTATGAGGAAAAAACCCAAACAATAATTAGGAAAAAATAGTAAATGAAACATCATGTGTTCTGCTGAATCTCTGTAACTGAGAATTACTTATTAAAATACCAATACCAATATCAATATTGACTTGTGTGCATTTTGGTAATCCATGGAGTTCTGCTGGAGCTCTACAGAAATTTCATGTGAAGCAATGAAGCTGAACTGAAGACACTCATTTTCCAGTTGTTGACTTGATTTTGCAAGGAA
This sequence comes from Naja naja, assembly GCA_009733165.1. NCBI lineage: Eukaryota > Metazoa > Chordata > Lepidosauria > Squamata > Elapidae > Naja > Naja naja. The sequence goes on from CM019148.1 coordinate 211,214,939, forward strand.
AGAAACTCTAGCTTCTTCAATAAAAGGACCCCATATTCTCTTGAATGTAGAGCACTTAAAGAACAGAGCATGATCCAGAGGCTGATAAAATCCATGCCTATATGTCAACATTGCCTGGGATAATTACCCCTGGGTTTTAGAGAGTCTAAGACATGTTGCGTGCAGAAAAAGTCTAAAAGGAGTAGCTGATTTCTTGTTTGCTTTTGTAAGTAACATTTCTTCGTTTTGCAGATAAGCAGATCAACATTAGCTAGAAGTCAGAAGTATAAACCCTCTTAATAGACTGTCAGTTCAAATATATGAAAAACTAAGGTAAACACTCGTCACAGGCAGGCTGTCAGTGCCACAAAAGGAGAGAAAGAAAATTCAATAAAGATCTTATAGTGGGAGAGATATGTTAGCCAAAGATCAGGACCTAACTAAACATTTTATTCATTTCATAAGGAGCAGCTCACTTTACTGGATGCCAGTCCTGTAAATGGCAAATCTAGAAACAGAATCTTGAACCAAGTAAAAGTCTGTTTTTCTACTCATTTCCAGGGGAGTATCCATTTGAATCTGTCACATTTGGTTAATGTAATTTCTGTGGTGGGACTCTATTGCTTTGTATCCACATCAAAATTCAGTAGTGTTTTCCATCCTATATCATCACAAAAGTCTTTTCATTTCAAGCTGTTAATGTCTCAACCCAGTCTGAGGTAGTGGTTAAGATATTAAATGGGAAACCAGAAAACTGAGTGACAGTCCTTCCTTAGACATTAAAACTGGTTGAACAATTTCAGGCCAACTCACCACAGCCTGGTGAGAAAAACAGGAAGCAGGAACAATATGTACACCAGCTGAATTGTATTAAATGAAGATAGGATATAAATCTAAACTCTCAACTTCAGAACATCAAATGCCTTAAAACAGATCTCAGACCAAGGATGGCACTGGCCGGTGGCATGCCAGCAACCAGGCCACGCAAACAAACAAAACCCCATCCACGGGATGCAGACAGCACATGAAACCACGCTTCCTCCAGTCCATGGAAAAACCTCCACAGAACCAGTCCCTAGTGCCCAAAAGGTTGGGGGTCACTGCCTTAAAAGATAACGCAGAGGTGAAATTAGGAATGGAACTGCAAGAAAATGGCTTAGTCCAAGGTAAATGAAAGAGGGTCATAATTAGCAACACAAATTGCCTTTCCCTGTTACAGTGTCTTGTAAGATTACCTATTAACAGTACTGCCTGTCAAGCAACATGAGAAATCCAGCACTGAAATTCTAGCATCCATTCTGCCATATCGGAATTTAAAAGAGGGGAGATGTCCAACTTCCCCTCCACTTCTTTCCAATTTCCGCATTTACAGGCAAGAAGTCAGCAGGTTGCTGAGGCTGCCCTCGACAGGGTTGTCCCCATGCGTCCCCTCACACGCCGTGGATCCCGGGTTGCCCCTTGGTATACTGAGGAGCTCCGGGAGATGAAGCGCCATCGGAGGGGCTTAGAGAGCAGGTGGAGGGCCACCCGCTCCCAAGCCGATCGAGCCCAGCTAAGAGCCCATATTAGGGCCTACCTGGTAGCTATGGGGGTGGCGAGAAAGTCTTATCTCTCCATCCTCATAGCGTCCGCAGATAACCGCCCAGCCGCCCTGTTTAGGGCCACCCGCTCCCTCTACATCTGGGGAGGTGGTGGACCCTCTCCGGGAAGGGCTGAGGAATTTGGTCAATATCTGTCGGATAAGATCGCTGGATCGGCGGTTGTGCTCCACCTTGCAGTGGTCTGAGGATCGTGGTGCAAGCAGTCTGGCCGATGTGATCTGGGCTGAGTTCGATCCTGTTTCCAGGATGAAGTGGACAGGATTATGCGCGCCTAAGTTCCACCACATGTTTGTTGGACCTGCCCTTCCTGGTTGGCTTATGCCGCCAGGGAGGTCACCGGTTGGCTCCGGGCAGTGGTCAACGCTCGCTAAGGGAGGGTGTCTTCCCTCCGCCTTGAAAGAGGCTGTGGTGAGGCCCCTCCTGAAGAAGCCTGCCCTGGACCCGACCAGTTAGACAACTTTCAGTCTCCAACCTTTGCTTTTTGGCGAAGATTGTTGAGAGTGTGGTGGCTCAGCAGTTTCCACTTTTCCTGGATGAAGCGGACTACCTAGATCTGTACCAATCGGGCTTCCGCCTGGTTTCAGCACGGAGACGGCATTGGTCGCACTGATGGATGATCTCTGGAGGGCCCGGGACGGGTTTTTCCTCTATCCTGGTCCTATTAGACCTCTCAGTGGCTTTCGATACCATCGACCATGGTATCCTTTGCGGCCTTGGGGTTGGGAGTGGGGGCACTGTTCTTCGGTGGCTCTCCTCCTACCTCTCTGGGCGGTCGCAATCAGTGTTGACAGGGGGACAGAGGTCGGCCCTGAGGGCGCTCACTTGTGGGGTCCCTCAGGGGTCGGTCCTCTCCCCCTTTATTTAATATCTACATGAAACCGCTGGGTGAGATCATTCGTGGTTTTGGGGTGAGGTATCACAGTACGCTGACGATACCCAGTTATACATCTCCACCCCAAACCAGATCAGTGATGCCCTCTCCGTGATGACTCGCTGTCTGGATGCGGTACAGACCTGGATGGACGGAAACATGCTTCGCTCAACCCGCCAAGACTGAGTGGCTGTACATACCGCATCTCGGTCCAGTCAAGATTGTCCATCGCTGACCATAGGGGAGTGGTGTTGCCCCCTGTGGATAGGGCAAGGAACCTGGGGGTCCTCCTGGACGTGCAGCTCCAGTTGGAGGAGCAGGTGGGGGCCGTCACCAGGGGGGCCTTTGCCCAGGTCTGGCTGGTTTGCCAGCCGCCTTCTGGACCGAGATGCCCTGTGTACAGTCACTCATGCCCTTGTTACCTCGCGACTCTACTGCAACACTCTCTATTTAAGACTGCCCTTGCACACCATCCGGAGGTTACAGCTGGTGCAGAATGCTGCGCTGGGTTGTGATGGGAGTTACCTGATTCTCCCATATTACCCTCTCCTGCGCGGCTTGCATTGGTTGCCGGTTGCACTCCAGGTGAGGTTCAAGTTTTGGCTTTAACATTCAAAGTCCTCCACGACATGGGTCCACAATATTTAAGGAGCGCCTCCTACCGTCGGGACCAACCGCCCTGTACGGGCACACAGGCAGGGGCTCCTCGGGTCCCGTGGCAAGCCAATGTCGGCTGGTGGTCCCCCGACGCGGCCTACTCTGTGGCGGCCCTCGACTTATGGAATCGACTGCCTCTGGACCTCCGCCTGGCCCCTGACCTCCGCACCTTCTGCCGCGATTTGAAGACCTGGCTATTTGACCAAGTCGGGCTGTGATTACCTTACCGGGGGTATGGGACGGTTTTAATTTTTAATTCGGTTTTATTGGACCTTATAGTGATCTAATTTCTTTTTAATTATTTATTGTATTTGTATGTTTTAATTGTGAGCCGCCCTGAGTCTTCGGAGATGGGGTGGCATATAAGTCCAATAAAATAATAAAGAAGAATAAAGTAGGCTTCTGCAGCAGATGGAAAGCTTAAATTTGTGTTTAAGCTTTCAGACTTGCTGCCAGAAGGATGGTTCCGCACCCCTGCTTTCCTTTCCTTGAATCTTCACTTGTTCAGGCAAAGGCCTGGTCTTATATAAATTTGGGGTTTACAGTCTTGGAGATGTCAGATGTAGTGGCGGCCACTTTGGGCAGAGTGAATAAATAAAATAGGAGGGTCAGTGACAGTATTTGGATAATTTGGGAATTTCCATTTCCCAGGTTTGGAGTGGGAATTTGAGGTAGTTTCTGCTTTTAAATTATATTAAATCTATTCTAGGTTTCATGTAACAGTCTTATTTTTGGATCTCACCTCCAAAAGGAAAGACTCCACCTGCTCATGTTTGTCCACTCCAGTCACAGATCGATGCAAAATGTGACTACAAATTATCCATCTGAGATCTCCAAGTGAATTAGAAATGTCGAACATTTTAAATGGAGAGCATTACCTGCTTGTTTTAAAATAAAAGATGGATTACCATCCACCCAGAAAATTTGTAGTCAGGGATTTTACTTTTTTTTTTAATTCATATTTATATGCCGCCCTTCTCTGGAGGTTCAGGGCGGCTTACAATTTTTGGAGGGCAACCCAATGCGCTCAGCAATAGCCTTCATTCCATTGTATATGCCTGCTTATTACTAAGCGGCATTTTTACAAAGTCAGCTTATTGCCCCCAACAATCTTGGGTCCTCAGTTTACCTACCCCGAGAGGATGGAAGGCTGAATCAACCTTGAGCCTGGTGGGATTCGAGCCTGCACTAATTGCAGGCAGCTGGAATTAAGTGCTAGGCATTTAACAACCTGCACCACCAAGGCTCTTTTCTGTGTCCTGGACAGTAAAATCTGTGCACACAAGCCTTAAGTCCATAATGAAGCAATCCTTAATTGGGCCATAATGTTTTGCAATCTTCAAAATCCCACAGAAAGCTGATTTTTACTATTTTTAAATATAGCAACATTCGAATAAAAACTTAATTATTGGCTGAAAGGTTCGTGTAATATTCTAGAACTAGCTCAGGTATCAGACAGCTAATGTATCTATAAAATATTAAACTGACTTCTGAATATAAATAAAGGTTTCTGTATAATTCATTTTATATTTTGTTTTCCAATTGTATAAATCTTTCTAGCCAGGACTGGGATAATATTCTTATGTCCAGACTTTTTTGAGTACCTGAGAAATAGATTCAAATGGAAAATGTAAACAGAAATCTTCAGCTATCCCTTTTGTACAACGTTCAAGATTCAACCTTCTGATTCAGTTTCTTCTCATCATATAATGCCTCTGGTACAAATAATAGCTATTTTCTTGCCCAGAAAACCCTGCCCTCAGCCTACTCAGAATCAGTAATATGTCTAACCCAATTCATCAAAAGAGCTGAAGAAAAGTAAACAGCATTTGGTTGGAATACAAAATCCATCTATTGTATGTGAAAAGCTGTACCATGGCAGTCAGTTTCAAAAGTATCCCATGAGATAAATGAAATGATTAGGACTCTATCATTTTGATAATCTGTCTATTATTTTCTTGTATACAATACCAAGCAGTTACAGTCGATATAAGGTGAAAGCTAATATCAAGGTGCTCTCAGTTCCATTGAGGCTTAAAGGAAGTTTTGTTTCTATGGCCCTTATTCCCTTCCCTTAAAGGAAGCTTCAATGTGATGGAGGGAATAAGGGCAATAGAAAAAAAACCTACAGTGTCCCGTAGGTGCTGTCTGTAATCTGGATGCTATGTTTCTGTTGCCATAGAAATGTTACAACAGAGAGGTGTGTGCAGATGGAGACCTTTGCCTCTCAGGGCCAGGAACCTGACAGAACAAAGTGGCTTAGAAGTATTCAGGTTTAAATAACAACCCCAATAGGTTCCTTTTTAGACCATTCCTTTAGCATGCTAGGGGAAGGAAGAAGCCACACCTGTTTATAATTTTTCAGTTTGTAATCACTCTTTATTAAATAGCTGAGCCTAATTGCCTAAAATAACCTTTCCAGCAAAATTGCATGCTGTTGTTCATTTATTTCTTTGAAATATATTAATATTTTCCTTTTAACAAGTCTCATTCAAATCGTAATCCTTTTGATTTACTTCTCAAATACCAAGCCATGCCCTAGCTTTTTCATAGGCTTACCATGCCTCACACAGAATCGTAACACCTTTTTTTTTAACAGAAGAAGGGGAATGCTGTGACAAAGATGATAGGTGTCCTATCCCACTCAAATTCATACCTGACACAGGTGTTAGAAGCCTTTATTGAGGCTTCCCAAGCCCTGAATAGTCTTCCCCCCAAATTTCCCCACATCAACACTGTGCAACCCCCAAGGAGTTCAATCGTCTAGTCCAGGAAAAGCCCAGCAGAAATCCACAGGGCAAAGGCAAGCCCTCAAGTCATGTCCAGAGTTCAAGAGGCATGATCCAAAGTTCGAGGAACAGAATCCAGTAGAAGCCAGTAGCAAGGTAAGAATCACGATGCTGAAGAACGCACAGCAGGGAAATGAGCTGGCTGATCTTCATCGCGCCTGCCTCCTCTCGGCTCTGTGCGCTCTCAGATCAGGAGGAGAAGGCAGCCCTTCCTCATCTCCACTAGCCAGCTGCAGCTGCATTCCCTTGCCACCTGAAAACCTCTGGGCTTCCCAGCTTCAGCTGTGCCTCTCCTGTCCCTAGCTCAGCTGGCCACTCATCTAATTGCTCTTCCTGTGTCCGCTCCACTGTGCTCAGCCTTGCTGCTGCTAGCTCAGAGCTTCTGGCAACCCCTGGATGTTCCTCCATGTCTCTCTTCCCCCTCCCCAACATCCCTGGAACCAACTCTTCCTTGTCTGAACTGTCTGGTGAAGCATCTGGTGAAGCCATCACAATAGAAGTGTAAATTTACATTGATGCCCCTTTCTCTCAGGCTTTCTGCTTGAGCAGAACTGAATTCCTAGCTCTCATTCTAGATTTGGAAAGACCTGTAGGAAACTCAAAATACTATAATAAAAATGCTGGATGGATAAGTGAATTTGAAGATGAATTTAGAGAGAAGCTAATATCAAGAGAGGAATCTTTCAAGAAGACTTGCTATCACCATTACTGTTTGCCATTGCATTGTTTTCTTTGTCGATGATGATGGACAAGTCAAGCCATGGCTATCTTAACATCTGCTAGGCTACACTACCTCCTTCACATGGACAATCTGAAGCAGTATGGAAGAACAGCATCTGAAATAGAATTGCTGCCCAGCACTGTTGGAATACAGATAGTCAACAGTGTAACCTATTAATAACCCTTAGACAAGAAATCATACATCTAAATGTGAAGAGACTTTTTCCAAAACTTTACAGCATAGTTCCTACTTATATTTTTTTTCCAAATTCTTAGCTAGGTCTGGAACATCACCAATCACTTCCAGTTCAGAAAACTTAACTAAAACCAAGCGTTCCAATGTTATCTGGAGTTTAATTTAATTTAATAATGGGATTTCTATGCCGCCCTATTTCCCAAAGGGCTCAGGGCGGCTCACAAAAATAAAAACAGAAATACAAAATTTAAAAAGCAATTAAATAAGAAATCCCAATTACATTAAAAATTAAAACCACCAACAAATCTAAAAACAATTAAAAACCCCTTCAGTCCAGGTTGGCCGATTGAAAAAGCCAAGGCTTTAGGTCATGATGGAAGGAACGAAGGTCAGGAGCCACCCGAAGCTCCACAGGCAGTTGGTTCCAAAGGGCAGGTGAGCCCACAGGGAAGTTCCTTCCCTTGGGAGTCGCTAGCCGACATTGTCTGGCCGACGGCACCCTGAGAAGACCCTGCCTGTGGGAGCGCGCAGAGCGAAAACCGTTGCTGGCAGCAGGTGCTCCCGCAAATACCCCGGACCTAAGCCATGAAGGGCTTTATAGATGATTACCAAAACCTTGAATCTCACCCGGAGGGCAACCGGCAACCAATGCAGCTCACACAGGAGGGGTGTAATATGGGAGTATCGGGATACTCCCATCACAACCCGCGCGGCCGCATTTTGCACCAGTTGAAGCCTCCGAGTGGTCCTCAAGGGCAGCCCCATGTAGAGAGCATTGCAGTGGTCTACATGGGAGGTAACGAGCGCATGAATAACTGTATGCAAGGCATCTCGGTCCAGATAGGGATGCAACTGGCACACAAGGCGAACCTGCGCAAATGAATATCTAGTCCCCAGATCAATGAGTTTTATATACAACTATTTTGCTCTGCCATGAATATGCATGCATGCACACATGCATGCACACACACACACACACAGGGAGGGGGAGAGAGTTTCTGAATCTGTTGAATTTATTGAATTTGGTACACATTAACCTTTCACAATTACTGCTTTTGAAAATGTCATCCAATTAAAAACAAAATAGGCAAAATAAAGGATAATGGTTTACTAATTGCTAGTTTATGGCAGATTTCATGAAGATTTTTTTTTTCTAAAAAAGATTTGAATCTAACTCTGAGTCAGTCACCTTGATGTAAAATAGGCAGTTTTCCAAATTATGTAATTAATGTTTGAACTAACCCTTGTGGTCTGAACAAGTCCCAAAATCAAGGCATGGTGTGGCATTATGGTGTGGCATTAGGACCAAAGATGCCTGCCCCAGTCTCCACTGCTGTCTCTCCACAATAATTTTGCTCTGAAAATTGGGCTCAAGGAAAACAGGCCATGTAGCGAGCTCTTTCTTCCCTTCTATAATTTTGCTTAATTTAGAGATTATAGAAAGGTGTCAAATTGGGCTTCCTTTTATTACCTCTTTATTACTCTTTCCTCCACACTTTCTCCTTCCTTTCTTCGCTGCTTCCAATGACTCAGAATCTAGGTCTGGATTAGTGATTGGGCCAGTGTGCAGACTTCTCTTGTCCTACATAACTTTAACTTTACAAACTAACTTTACTTAACTTTAACATACAAAGTCCTACATGACATGGGTCCTCATTATTTAAGGGAGCGACTGCTGCCGACATCGAATACTAACCGCCCTGTGCGAAGTCATAGACAGGGACTCCTTGGGGTCCCGTCGGCCGGGCAATGCTAGCTGGCGGTCCCCCGACGACGTGCCTACTCTGTCGCAGTCCCCAACCTCTGGAATCAACTTCCCTTGGGGCTCGGCCTGGCCCCTGACCTCCGCACCTTCCGCCATGATCTGAAGACCTGGTTGTTTAACCAATCTGGGCTGTGACCCTTGGGAGGGGTGGTTTTAGATTCTGGATTGATTTTAAGTTTTGTATTTTGTAATTGTGTTTTGGGACTGTTAGTTTAATTCTTTTTTAAGTATTTATTGTTGTTGTTTTATTGTGAGCCTTGAGTCTTCGGAGATGGGGTGGCATATAAGTCCCACTAATAAATAAATAAATAAATAAATAAATAAATAATAACATCTTGATGTGCTGCAGTGTTCATGGATGTGCAGTGAGAAAAGCAAAAACAAGAAATAATATCTCTTCTGAGGGTATATGCCCTTGTCAAGGAGTGTGCTGTGCTCCTTCTTCATATAGAGAATGATTGTGCCCTAAATTAGCCAACTTCCCATTTGCTGACATTCACCTCTGCTCATTCACAGTCAGCAAATTGTTTGTGGTACAGATAAATTTCTATCATCACTGATTGATTGCATCCAGATGGGGCAATCTTCTTTAGCATTTGCTTACCTGAAATAATTTGTATAATTTAGAGCTTTACACTAGCTAGCATAATGACTTATTATTCATACATTATTATCCAATACAAAGCTACAGTGCAAAAAAAAACACCTTCCAAAAAACAAAAGCCGCCCTTTTGGCAGTCTGCTCTTGTTGGAAAGTCATCTTCAGCCTGCCATTGTAGCGATTTGACAAACACTTTAAGATCAGTGATACTAAGACTGCTGTCCTATTTCAGCCGAGTGCTGGACAGAGATATCATTCTGCCTTCTTTCCCCCGCCCCCATTATTCTCCTTCCATTCAAGGGCAGGAATGTGTGACGCCTTTGCATTGTCTCCTCTCTGGTCTAATCAAATTCCAGCTTCAATTAAGCTTGTGGTATTTGTTAAGTTTGCATGAAGAGGCAGACACGGAGTGCTTCAGCTCTTAAGTTTACTGTGACTTTCAGCTCAGAACGGATCCACTTTGGCTGGGCTGCGGCTGCTACTTATAGCCAGCAGCCGCAGTTGACAGCCAATCAGAGTGCAGAGTTTTCCCGCACTTTTTAAACCAATCATTTCTAACATTTTACAAGCACAGTTCAAACTAAACCAATGACTTCAAACCTGCATACATAACACCATTAAGCAGGGTTTACATAGGTTGAGATGCAAAATAATTGAGTTTAATTTCATCTCATTAACACAAATCATTTACTGCATTAAGTGAAGAAATCCCCTTGGCAATCAGGTGCTATGGCCTTCAAGGAATGGCCCATAACTTTGAACTGACAAGTCAAACAGCAACCACAAAAACCCTGCATTAGCTGATCACAAAAAGACTACTTGGCGCTTGCCAGAATTTACATAATAGGATCTTGGTATCTCAGGATTTTTCCCATCCAGAAGAACATAAGGGACAAAAAAGATGCCCACTGTGGACTCGGTTGTATATATTGTGTCAATCCTTTGCATCACCAGAAGAATTTGATTGTTTGTTTGTTTGTTTGTTTATTTATTTATTTATTTATTTGACTTGTATGCCGCCCCCTCTCCGAAAGGACTTGGGGCAGCTCACAATAAAAAACAACAATAAATATTTTAAAAGAATTAAACCTAACAAGCCCAATCACTAAAACAATTAAAATAAATTAAAACCCCCAGGAGGTCAGTCCAGCCCAGCCTGTTCAAACAACCAGGTCTTCAAATCACAGTGGAAAGAGTGAAGATCAGGAGCCAAATGGAGCTCCAAAGGGAGTTGGTTCTACAAGGCGGAGGCCGCAACAGAGTAGGCTCTTCCCTGAGGCACTGCCAGCCGACATTGTCTAGCCGACGGCACCCCGAGGAGTCCCCGTCTGTGCGCACGCACAGTGCGATTGGTATTTGATATTGGCAGGAGACGCTCCTGCAAGTACCCCGGACCCAAATTGTAAAGGACTTTGAATGTTAATACCAACACCTTGAATCTCACCCAGAGGGCAACCGGCAACCAATGCAGCTCGCGCAGGAGGGGTGTAACATGGGAGTATTGGGAAGCTCCCATCACAACCCGCGCAGCCACATTTTGCACCAGCTGAAACCTCTGGATGGTATGCAAGGGCAGTCCTAGATAGAGAGCGTTGCAGTAGTCGAGTCGGGTCGTCACAAGTGCATGAGTGATCATGCGAAGGGCATCTTGGCCCAGATATGGGCGCAACTGGCGAACCAGTCGGACCTGGGCAAAAGCCTGCTGGTCACTTCCACTGCAATTTGAAATGTTGAGGCCCAAAAAGGTTAACATCTCTGTAAAGATATACCAATTTTGACATACCATGGCATGAAGTGAATCTAAGGACAGTAATGGTGGTCCTATCACATTTTCAATCTCTCTCTTTCTCTCTCTTTCTCTCTCACACACTCACTCACACACACACACACACACACACACACTGCTTTTCCACTCTCTGAATTCTTCAGAGTGAATCAAAACAGGTGTGTCAATAAATAAAAAAGAATATGATTGGAGCAAATCACTGAATGCTGATTTCCATGCTCTCTCATGATTCAGTCCTATGCTTAGTCATGAGGCAATGAAAATTATTGGTGTATTCATTGTGTATTAATATTTCCAGTGGTCTGTACCTTATCTGGTTTCCAACACTTTGTTTAAATTCCAAAGGTTAACATCATGAAGGAACACCTTCCATTGGACTTCAGTAGCAGTGCTGCCATTCTGAAATGGTTTAAGAAGTGTGGAGAAATCAAGTCATCCACGTTCTCTGTCCACTGAAAGAAGGTAGCAGAAAGAAATGATTTGATATTAGCCATATCTTAGACAAAGAGAAGTCAGTGAAAGAGGTGACCCAGAGTACATTCTTAACTCTTTCTGAAGTCTACTGTCCTCTTTGATCACTCAGTTATAATAGCAATAGCAATAGCACTTAGACTTAGTTATATACTGCTTTATATTACAGCCCTCCCTAAGCGGTTTACAGAGTCAGCATATGGCCCCCAACAATTTGGGTCCTCATTTTACCCACCTTGGAAGGATGGAAGGCTGAGTCAATCTTGAGCCTGGTGAGATTCGATCTGCCAAATTGCAGGCAGAAGGCTGACAGCAGAAGTAGCCTGTAGTACTGCACTCTAACCACTGTGCCACCGAGGCTCAAGTAATAAAGTAATGAAGTGTTAATGCCATTGAATTTGTTGCCAACAGCAACAAAGCCCATGGAACTTGGGCTTCTTTTTACTAAATAATGATGAAGATTGCATTAGAAAGGTTTCTGGGATCAAGTGAGGCTAATATCATGTTATTTTTTCCCAGTTTATCTGGGCTGCAGTTACCAAGGAATATGAACCTAAGAAAAAAACTAGTGCCATTTCCTAGGTCAAATATAGAATGGAAAGGCATACTCACCCTGTTGAATTCCTCATAGCAATGTAGGATATAGGCATGATTTATATTGTCCCAGGGCTGTGGAATGTTTTTCACTACCATTGTATTGGGTTTGTTTCCAAAATGAATGCAAATTTTGTCTTTTTATTATTGCTGCCATTTGGTATTAGTGTGTTTATTCATTACATGTAGGAATTCACGTTCAGAGCTGGTAGCACTTCTGTCCTTTATAAGATGAATTTAGTTGAGAGATAGCAACTGGTCCGAAGTCCCCAGTGAGAGTTTAGTGATTTGGCCAAAATTGTCCAATGAGCTGAGAGTAAATTTGACCCTGGTCTTCTTGGTTCTTGTTTAATGGCACATTGTGGGTCCCATCCGCAAAGGAATGTCATCTGATGGGACCTAGGCGGAAGGCCTTTTCTGTCTGCTCTTTGGAACCTCATCCCCTCTGAGGTGAGATTGTTGACCTGATCTTGTTGGAGTGTTTTTTTCCAGTAAGACCGGCCTATCACAGCAACCTGGTCTACCCAATTATGGGACAGAGAATACTGCTTCTGCTTTTGCCTTTTAGCTCCAATCCAGGAACCTTCGCAGGCAGTTGCTTTCGCGACAAACTATTTTTTGTGTTGAATTTATGTTTAGTGACAAAGAAATAAAGGGAGACTAGTATAGATCTATTTCAAGCTATTTAGCTCTCATCAGCTAGCCAGACTTTTCTGGGATTCGAATCCGGGCTGCTTGCATATTAGGTAGATGTATTAACCTCTGAGCCATGGGATCTCCTCATTTTGTCAGCTATACCAGGGGAGAGATTTAGTGTTTCTTCCGGTGAGACCAGTCTATCAGGGCAACCTGGTTTACCCAATTATGGGATGGAGCAAATTGCTTCCACTTTTTAAAAAAATTCATATTTATATGCCGCCCTTCTCCGGAGACTCAGGGCGGCTTACAATTTTTGGAGCACAACCCAATGCGCTCAGCAATAGCCTTCATTCCATTGTATATGCCTGCTTATTACTAAGCGGCATTTTTACAAAGTCAGCTTATTGCCCCCAACAATCTTGGGTCCTCAATTTACCTACTCCAAGAGGATGGAAGGCTGAGTCAACCTTGAGCCTGGTGGAATTCAAGCCTGCAATAATTGCAGGCAGCTGGAATTAAGTGCTAGGCATTTAACAGCCTGCACCACCAAGGCTCTTGCTTGTTGTTCCACTGATCTGTTGGCTTTCTGGAAGAGCCTGAAGGTTTGCTATCTGGTCTGGCAATCTGATGACATTGGTGGGAAGACCCCATTAAATGGGACTACTTTTAGGAAAATCAGTTATGCTCTTCAGGAAGCTGTTTTTAATGGTTTAAATTGTTTTTAATAATTTTTTTGCAAGTGGTTTTGGTTGTTTTTGTATTTTTAGCTTTGTAACCCACAGCAGTGAGGTGGCTGGCTGTATAAATTTAATAAACAAACAAATAAATAAATAAGCCACAACCACATCCTACATTATACTATATGTAAATGGTTATTTCCACTCCCTGCTACTTTATTTTGTTCTGATTTATTCCATTTTATTCTGATTTATTTCTTACTGCATTGTAGCGGTCATGAAAGAGTGATGCCATAATGTCACCAAATTGTGTGAAACCATTTTTAAAATTTCTTTTGGAGAGCAGGGGTATTCAATAGACACAATATGTGTGTTAACTCCCCCTGCTATGTGTGAAGATCTTTTTCTGTCCATACTAAAGTTGCTTTGGATGGCATTAAGTGAATTCTACCTTGCTGCATCCAGACCATGGGCTGTGAGTTATCCATTTATGCTCTGTGCAAATAGCCATGTCACTATGGTTCCACCATTGGCCTCTGCCTTGGTTGTAATCAGGTCTGGTAAATATCCATCTAGACAGTAGTTCAAGGATAATATTAATGACCACCATGTAATTGATTTCTTGTAATTCATTAGATACACTGTATGCAAGAGAACGATTGCTTGCACTGCATTCTCTTTGAGTGCTCTCTCTCTCTCTCCATTAATAAATGTTTTTTGATGTAATTGAAATGGAAGAGATGATGAAAGGAAGAGCTTAACATGACATCAGTAATTAAAATCCCTATTTTCAAACTTATTTAAAATAATATCAAGTACAGGTGGTCCTTGACTTACAATTACAATTGAGGCCAAAATTTCCATTGCTAAGTGTTCTGACCCAACTGGGCTCCCAGAGAGCAAACAGACAAAGGCAGCAGCCCCCACCTTTCAAGGTTTAATCACAATTCTGTTCCTTTACAGATAAAAGCTGCTTTCCAACAATTAGCTCCAACAAGAAAGAGCCTTGCCAAGTTGTTTGTCAAGGCTACCAAAAACCCAGAGATAAGAACTAATTTACAAGATTCTCCAAACACAAACTAAGATGTCCACCAGTTGAGCTTCAGAGCTTCTTTGCTGTCTGCAAAGAACGGTTTTCCAAACCTGGCTTTTATCCTCTTGAGGGAGGGGCCATTAGCTTGCAGCCTTACTCCTGAGTCGCCTGTGCTGCTGTAATTGTTCTTTCCTCTGAGCAATCCTTTGTGCGTGCACTTAGCACAGGCTCCTCGGGAATCTCCTCATCAATGCTGCCAGCCCCAAAATCTCTGAAGGCAGCAGTCCCCTCCCTGATGGTCCTGGCCCCTCATCAGAGTCCTCAGTCTCCTCAGTCATCTGCACCTGCTGCCAGCTAACCACAACACTAAGCAGGACAGTTGTTAAGTTAGTTTTGTCCCATTTAATGACCTTTCTTGGCACATTTGTGACATGAATTGCTGCAGTTCTTAAGTTAGTAATGCCGTTGTTAAGTGAATCTGGCTTCCTCATTGACTTTGTTTGTCAGAAGGTCACAAACACCAGTTGCCAAGCATCCAAATTTTGATCGCATGACAACAGTGATCAAAACAGGTGCTGCAACAGTCGTAAGTGTGAAAAGCGGTCGTAAGTCCCTTTGTCAGTGCCGTTGTAACTTTGAACAGTCACTAAACAAAGGCTTGTAAGTTGAGGTCTACCTGTGTTCAAACACGAAACATCAAATTTGTGCATAAACATGCATAACTGTCAAGGTATATGTTAGCTTAGTGATATTTTTGATGATGTTTTGTCGTTTCATAAGATTTTCTGCTTCAGATTTAGCTTTGTAAACAAATAAAGGTAGGAATGTAAGTGTTCCTTCCTAATTTTAGCCTTTTCTGCTTATGATCCAATTATAGAAATATTAATAAGTGTTTGTGTATAGATTGGAGCCTGATAATTTTGTTTACAGTGAGAGCTCAGAATTCTTTTTACATAACATGCATGGAATCCGATGTTTTATATTGAGTTCTTAAAGAATTTTTAATTTCTTAAAGAGGATTTCAGGTGTATAATTTTAAAAATCTTACATGTTTTGCCTTGTTTCTTTTGCACATAATTACTGCAGCACCTGTTGCCAAGCATCTGAATTTTGATCATGTGACTATGGGAATGCTGCAAAGGTTGTAAATGTGAAAAATGGTCATAAGTCACTCAGTGCCATTGTAGCTTTGAACAGTCACTAAACAAATAGTTGTAAGTCAAGGACTACCTGTATTCAAACAGTAAGGATCAAATTTATGCACAAACATTCATAACCTCTTGAGGAGAATATTGGCAGGATGAATTGGACTTTATAATATACTAAATGTTTCTGTCATGGAACTTGGAATGTTTCCTTTTTTTTTTTACTTCTGATGAAGTCACCACAGAAAATGGTCTTAAGATAAACTACAGGTAGTCCTCGACTTACAACAGTTTGTTTAGTGACCGTTCAAAGTTACAACAGCACTGGAAAAAGTGATTTATGACCGTTTTTCACAGTCACATTGTCGGGCTCCATTAGGGATGACAGATGATCTGATAGGAAGCATGAGTGATGGATAGTCCTAAGGAAGGACATAGTGGACTTATTAGGTAAACCAGATGATGGGAATAAGGGGTGATTAAGGGAATAATTAGGGGAGTAGACAGGAGATAGAAGCATTTAGGTGGGTGTGTTTATACCTTTAGGCAGAAGCTTCCAGTGCTAACCTAGACCAGTTGGGATACTGTTCTTGTCGGATGGAAAATTGGTTGTTTAACATTAAAAACCCTTGAAACCTGCTTTCTGCTCTGCATGGTGGTTTGTGGTTTGGGTGCAAATCTGCAAGTTTTCAAAGACTGGCTGAGACATGTGATTAAAATTCAGACACTTGGCGACTGGTTCATATTTATGACTGTTGCTGTGTCCCAAGACCATGTGATCACTTTTTGAGACCTTCTGACAAGCAAAGTCAATGGGGAAGCCGGATTCACTTCACAACCAGGGTACTAGCTTATCTACTGCAGTGGTTCACTTAACAACGGAGGCAAGAAAAGTCATAAAATGGGGCAAAATTCATTTAACAAGTGTCTAGCTTAACAACAGAAATTTTGGGCTCAATTGTGATCGTAAGTTGACGACTACCTGTACTTCTTCCATCTTCTTCATTTCCTTTATTCAGCCTAAGATTGGACTGCATCTTGCTATTGCAAGGACTTCTTGGGAGCAGTATAGTATTCAGAGCCTTGATGAAAATGCCCATTCGAAGTTACTCTTCGGAGAGAAGCAGCCGTCAGTATTTATCAAAAAATTTGGCATGATCAAGCCCCAAAACAATTTTAAGAGTCTTCTTCTGGCCCTTCTGCTAGAGCTACCACGTCCAGACAATAAATAGTTAGCATTCATTGTATGTAGAACATAGAATAACAGAGTTGGAAAAGACCTCAGAGTTCTTCTAGTCTAACGTTCTGGTGGAACAGGAGACCTTTATACTATACTATTTCAGACAAATGTTTGTCCAGTCTCTCTTTTTGAAAGCCTCCAGTCAGGCTAGCTATTCCATTGGTTACTTCCTGTCACCGTTAGGAAATTTCTCCTTAGTTCTAGGTTGCTTCTCTCCTGGTTAGTTTCCAGCCATTGTTTCTTGTCTTGCCTTTTGGTGCATTGCTGCCTTCTAATGATAGAATAGAATAGAGTAGAATAGAATAGAATAGAATAGAATAGAATAGAATAGAATAGAATTCTTTATTGGCCAAGTGTGATTGGACACACAAGGAATTTGTCTTGGTGCAAATGCTTTCAGTGTACATAAAAGAAAAGATACATTGGTCAAGAGTCAAGAATCATCAGGTACAACACTTAATGATAGTCATAGGGTACAATAAGCAATCAAACCATAGTAGGAAACAGTCAATATAAATCGTAAGGATACAAGCGACAAAGTTACAGTCATACAGTCACAAGTGGAAGGGAATGGGTGATAAGGAGTGATGAGAAGATTCAACAGTTATAGTAGTGCAGACTTTGTAAATAGTTGGACAGTGTTGAGGGAATTATTTGTTTAGCAGAGTGATGGCTTTCAGGAAAAAACTGTTCTTGTGTCTAATTGTTCTGGTGTGCAGTGCTCTATAGTGTTGTTTTGAGGGAAGGAGTTGAAACAGTTTATGTCCGGCACGTGAGGGGTCTGTAAATATTAATATGATTGGGATTTTTTGAAGGACAGATCCGGTGAAAGGTTCAGTTTCAATTTTCTACCAGTTGGTGAATTGAAGAGAGGTATAGAGAGCAGCTTATAAGAACCCCCAAAGCATCCCTCGTGACTTTTAAATTTGCCAGTCAGTTTGATGTCCCATCCATGAAATTATTTAAAGCTAAAGTATGGGGTGAGGTGTGTATCCATAAGGAAACCCAAGCTTAGAAATCATCCAGTCAAAATTATTAAAAATTAAAACACAATCCCTCAGTTGACTACTTGAACTTTAAGCCAGTTAGAATTACCAGTAATCTATATCACCTTTGAGGCTGGCTTAAAATTCTGCTGACTCAAATTTTGACTGAAGCAAGTTTTGGAGGGAACTTCCCTGCTCCAATATTAACAAAGCATTGTGTGTTGTCGCCTTTCTTTGCCGGCACTTTCTGCTCTTGGCCTGGTGAAACTCTTGCTGAATTAAAGCAGAAAATTTGGGACTCACATATAGATATTAAAACTGACACAGCCAATATTTCTCATATTTACTATAAGTGGAATTGTTTCCCGCTTCTTGGACTATCCCTAGCTATTTTTAATATCCAACGTGTTCTTCATGGATCTCATTAGTTTCTCTTCCTCATGGGAGACGTTTTACTCTGACATAAATTGGCATGATGCCTATTAGGGCGACAACAGGCAAATACTCTGATCTTTGGTATCTAAGCCTGTGCTCTAATCTGCATTACATCTGTTATTTAAATGTCCATTATATATACAGTGGTAATCAAATTTATAACCTCAATTGTCAGGAATATTAATAGTAATATTCTGTAGTAAGACATTACTTCTCACCAGTGGTGGTATTCAAATTATTTTACTACCGGTTCTGTGGGCGTGGCTTGGTGGGTGTGGTGTGGCTTGGTGGGCATGGCGGGGAAGGTTACTACAAAATCTCTATTCCCTCTCCACCCCACTAACCTGCTTTCCAGCTCCGTTCTCCTGTGCAACAAAAGAAGACCCAGCCGATCAGCTGGGACTCGGGAGGCAGAGAATAGATGGGGATGGGGCCAGTCAGAGTTGGTATTGACTGGTTCTCTGAACTACTCAAAATTTCTGCTACCGGTTCTCCAGGACCTGTCAGAACTGGCTGAATACCACCTTTGCTTCTAACCTTCTATATGGTTGACTCTCCAAAAACCTCTTAAACACGTAACAAAAATCTTATCAATAGTCATGACTTTTAGTAACTGGTGCCTTAACGATATTACTGTAACTGTCTTGGTTTTTTTAAGGAATTTACTTTTGTTCTTTTATTTATCTGTATTTGCTGTACTTTGACTGATATTTGACCGCATGTTTTAAATTGTATCATTTCTATGTAAGTTACCAAGAGTCAGTTATTGATTGATTAATTAAGTGATTCATTTGATTAAGTAATTCATTAAGTGATTCATTTATGCTGCCACCCATTTTACAATAAAACCTGAACGTCAAACACAATAGAAACGTAAATGCAACAATAAGAATAATGTTTTTTAAAAAAGTAAAAGCATTATTTCTTCCCTTTCCGCTTTTGTCAAATTACAGCAGCCTAAAAATATGTTTAATAAACAAACAGATAATACAACTTGTTTGGTTTGTTGCATGAATTGAACCATTGTGATTTGTAAAGACACGACATATGATTTAGTAAGATGTTAACCCATGCATTGGGCCTTACCACAAGCTGGGGCTTAATACATTGTGTCTGAACTTTCCCATTAATTATGTCATTGTAAGAGAAAATGGAGTATGGCCATGATTTAATTGTACAGCGATTTGTTCTTTGAAAATATCAGTTCCAACAAAATGTATTTCAGTAGGGAGAATCTATAGATGATGAGGGGTGAGGAGAGCAAGGACAGTTCTGAGGTGAAGGGACAATCTTGTGTAATTGTGACAATCTGATAATCTGACATGTGATTATCAGATGATGGGCACCTCTTGATTTTTATGCACTGTTTCTATGAATGGGGGGCTTTCCTATCCATGTGGTTTTCTCCGAAATGAGCAATCATTACCCCGCAAACAGGAAGCCTGGGTTTTTGAAATAGCTTGCCTTTTTCTGCTTAACACTGGTCTGTTTCTTTCCTCTGACTTTACCTGGATTATTATATGCATGAGAAGGGCTGCAAGGATGATCAGGTAGCAGTCACAACAGCCAAGATCAATCTTGGATATGTTTTATACTGGAATCAGAAGGCTTGGAGACAGAAAAGCTATTAATCTGGAAGTGTCCTGGGAATTAGAATTGAACAACATCTCAAAAGCTACAGGCGTTCCTGCATAATGAGGACACCGTGTAGAATCCTGGGACAGAAATGCCTTTGCAGTATTCTTTTTAAGGACAAGTTGGTGAGAATTGGGGACGGTTAGGTGGAGGTGCTTTTTTAAAAAGTGATTGTGTGCTTATCAGCTCTAGCATGCATTATCAGTTGCTGGTTTCTAACTTTTGTAAAGTTTGCTTATGTGTGGCAACACAGGTGCATCTGAAACCTAATGTTGGTGAGGTGGGACAGAATAGCAAAAATATCCTCCCCTCTGTAATATTGTTGCTGAAATATTTTGCAAATGTGTTTTCCATTTAAAAAGCATGTTATCTGTGTTTAAGCAGATCTCTGTGTAGACCAGGGGTGTCAACTTCAAGGCCCGGGGTCCAGACTTGACCTGTGGGGTGCTTAGATCTGCCCCGCAGGGCCACCCTGGAAACAGCAAAGGAGCAGCCCATGGTGCCTCTGCCAGCAAAAACATGCAGCCCTCTCAAGCTCCGCTTCCACTGGCCGAGGGTTGCAGGAGGCTGTCGCAACTGAAAACGGAGCTCGGGAGCCTGTTTTTGCTGGAAGAGCTCTTGGACCACCACAGTCGTCCTCAACACAAGTGGTGTCGAGCTGGCCATGCCCACCCTGGCTCCCCCAAAGTCAAACACAACCCTGATGGGGCCCTCAATGAAATCGAGTTTGACACCCCTGGGGTAGACCCTTTGACTTAGCCGCTATGCAATGGTCAGAACCATGGAATATTCTAGTAAATCATGGCTGACCCTGACATAATCGACTTGTCACAGATCTCCACTGAAGGGGGTCCTCATTTGCAGGTACTCGGCAATTCAAAGGGATTTCTAGGGCCCACCATCCTCTGGAAGTCTACTTGAATGAAATGCAACTGACCAACTCCCAGGTCCACAGCATTGCATAAATTAAACTAACTTTAGGAAATTAGCTTTTGTTGCTTATTGAATGGGCTTTTCTTCATGTTGTTGTTCTAGGAACGAATGAAATACAAACTTCTTGCCTCCTATTCTCATCCCCTCTCTCCCCTAGATAACAAGCCATCTGTTTCATACAACATTTATGCTATCAGGAGAGGCCATTAATTTTTCCTTCTAAAAGTTAATCCAGTTTTGAACTGGATTAACCAAAGGAAAGAACATTAAGCTCTCAGCTTGCACGAAGCTATGATTTCCTTTAATCATGATCAATATTTCATTTTACTTATCATTTGTCATGTAATTTCTTTCTGGAAGCTTCCACCAGATAACTGAGCAATGCTGTTAGCTATAAGGCTAAGAAGCCAACCTTGTTCCCTCTTCTGTTGAACTAGTGTCACAAGGCAATATAGAAGCACCCAGGCTTTTAACAAACCATAGCCAATTTTGGGAGTGGGAATTGAAAAGCTGATTCATTCTAATAAATTTACTCTCTGTTAAAAATATAAATCATGGCTGAAAAGAACTCCACAGCAAATGGAAATTCTGTCTATTGGGATAAGGGTAGATTTTGCTTTTCTCCTGCAGTGTGGCTTGGGATTGGGTCTTATAAAAAGATGCTTTCCCCGATTCTGGGTCTATCAAGTATAATTTCAGATACTGAAATTCTCTGATAAGGAAGCCCAAGGGACAGTTACCCCCAAGAATTGAAATCCAGGACCAGAGAACAAATTAGAATTAAAGAAGGCCTAGGTGGAAATCGTGTGTGTGTGTGTGTTATAATAAAATAAGGTGGAAGCAGGAATGGAATTTCTTTCCGCGTATATATGGAAAAAAATTCAATTCCTGCTTCCACCTTATTTTGTTGTATGCTGCATCTTTTAAGCAGTTTTCCCTGCATGTCTTTGATGCTAGAAGTGAGATGGGGGTATTATAAGATACTTCCCACTCATGGGTGAGTCACTGAATCATGGTTTATTCAGTTAATCTGGTTTTGCACGAGATGGAATGATAGAAAAACGCACCAGCTGCAACAGCCAGTATGTTACTCTGTGAGACTCTGTGTGTTGCATAGACATTTCCAGGAACCACAAACCAACGAACATGCTGACTTGAGTTCACTCAACCTTCTGAGCATAATCTAAACATGTTTAAGCCTCACAGTGAAAAACAAGCTCTTGAGGACAACTAGAAAGGGGAAGCCAATAGGTTGATTCCTTGTTGCTCCTTTCAAATAAAAAGAATAGCTCTTCACCAGTAACATCCATGGGGTGGGGAATGTGTCAAAAAGGCAAGATGGAGGAAGTGGCATCATGATAGATGCCCCATATTTTTAATAGCATAGACAAACAGGGTTTCCAGAGACTTCAGAACGAGAGCCATACAACTCTCTAGGGAGATGCTATTCAGATGATGAGCACTGCAACAAGTAAGGCATATTGCTTAGATCCTGGCAAATGACTTTTCCCAGTCAAGGGGGTTGAGTAGAGGACATTGGAGTCGTTCAGGTAACCTGTGCCTTGAAAGGTTTTACAGGTTTATAATTAAACCCTTGAAATGCATCTTGAAACCAATTGGCAGAGCAGTATAGTGCACTAGTGTCACATGGACATTGCTAAGTCATGCCAGTGACTACTGTGCTGCTGCATTCTGAAGTAGTTGTAGGTTCTGAGTGGCCGTCATGGGTAGCCTCATAAAAGTGTATTGCAGTAGTCTGCTAATGAAGTAACTTCTGGAGGGCTTCTCAATATCATTGTCATCATCATAATAACATCATCATCACCACCACCACCATCATTACCATCATCATCATCATGATGTCTATATTAAAAGCATCTCTGCACATACAAATGGTAAGGAGTACAAGTTTCTCCATCATAGTCAGACTTGAGTAATTCAAGGGCCCTTTAGTGTTAAAACCATTGCAGGTCGACTCTGAGATAAAATGAGGATGGCAAATAGACGGCTATTCTAACTTTGCTAAACTCCTATCATACTTCATTGTTGGTCATGGCTACAGACAGGGTTTGCCAGAAGTGATACAGCAGCAACATCTAGAAGGCCTTGGATTGCCCACTCTGGGAGAAAATACTATCTATACTTGGCACTTTTTAAAAAAATTCACATTTATATGCCGCCCTTCTCCGGAGACTCAGGGCGGCTTACAATCTTTTGGAGCACAACCCAATGCGCTCAGCAATAGCCTTCATTCCATTGTATATGCCTGCTTATTACTAAGAGGCATTTTTACAAAGTCAGCTTATTGCCCCCAACACTCTTGGGTCCTCAATTTACCTACCCCGAGAGGATGGAAGGCTGAGTCAACCTTGAGCCTGGTGGGATTCAAGCCTGCACTAATTGCAGGCAGCTGGAGCTAAGTGCTAGGTGTTTAACAGCCTGTACCACCAAGGGACTTCTTAATCTTGGGCAATAAAGAGGTGCAATCATATTTCATCAGTGGTTCTGACCCAATTAATTCCTTGCATCTTACGTATTTTACTGAAACTCCATTTCAGCACTCTCTTTTTGGACAGCGGAAAGAAATGCAGTGGGGTTCCTTATCTTAACTCTGCTTGTAAACCTAGGTGGCTAAGAAAATGTCCCAGCTTAAGGAGGCAAAAGCCAAGTGAAAGAATACAAGTTTAGAATGTTCAAATATAGTAGCATAATACCACTTCTTCGAAATGATAAGAATTCTCCAGATTGAGTACTATTCAATGAGAATAGTGGAAGGTTAAATTCCTTCATTTCCGACAGTTCAAGGCTCTTCTATACTGGTAGCTTTGCCAACTCTTGAAGGCCAACTGTATTTTATGGATCAGCCCTAACTTTTCCCTTCACAGGGAGGTGGTTTTGGTGCAGCTTGCAGTAATAAGAGCATTTTCCTTATTGCTTTCCAAGATGCCTTCCCAGCCCTGCCTACAGAGCCCTTGGTGTGCTTATTAGATCAGAGCAGTCTAAGCCCCCTCACCCACCCACTCCTGATTTACTGAGTTTGACAGTAAATCATTTCCCTGCAGCATTTATTTGTTTACTAGAATCCTCTTTGCTAGCTTAACCATATGATGCCTTTAAAAAAAAACCTTTCCAAAGTGCAATCATGCACTGATGGCAGGGTTACTCAGTTGTGAAACAAAGAAGGAGCTATGCAACCCTTTGTGCTTGGCTTCTCTTGCCAACAAGCCAGGTTTGAAAGGTTCTGCTTGAGACAAACGGACAGTAGCTTTAACTACCAGGAGCCTTTCAAATGGTCTTCATTTCTTCTTTTCTGAGTACTGAAAAAGTCTACTGCCAAGGACGATCAAAGTATTTCTCTTATAACTATTCAACTAAATGCACAGTTTTCACTGATAATTTTTCACAGCTTAACAATCAAGGGGTATTGATCATGATGGCTCTATAGATGTAAGAATGAAACCCAAGTTTTATGTTGGTTTTATTTAGATATTGATCCAACTTAATGGTGGTGAAGGCAAGGAAGTATGTTTGCCAGACTTAGTAACCATCCTCACCATGGGCGAAGAAAAACTACCACAATATTTGAGCCAGATGGAGTGAGTGGACTGGATGACATACAATGCTATGTCAATCTTATTTGCTTATTTGAATAAATCACTGTTACACATAACCCTAAACTGCAGCTTATAAACCACAAATTATAGTGCCAATCAAAAAACACATTATGGCCTTTCACAATGGGTAAATGTAATTACATTAAGATTCACACATGACATTAAACTCAGTGGCATTGTATAAACACAGCAAGCCACATCATTGTGGTTAGTCAATAAACCACAGCTAAAATTAGAAAATTTCATTCCATTTTTGTGATGCCCATCATGCCATTTGCCAGCTATCCTGAGGATATAAATGGTGTTGCATAATATGTGGGTTCTCAGTCAGCTGAAGCATTTTTGCCATATTTTGATTGAGCACTACTATTGTACTTTCTGATCAGACTCTGATCAATATGGAAGTTATGTAATTGGGGGTGGGGTGGGGGCAGAATCATATCCCTCTAGTTTTTATATTATAATTTGGAGGCATGTTTAGGGCTACCCAAGAATCAGACACCAGAGGAAGCAGAACTACCAACCTTCTTGGACCTCAACCTATTTTTGCTCTTCAATATTTGCATGTAAGAACATTCCTGGCAAAATTGCAGGTGAAAGCAGCTACAGTTGTCTGTTGCCTTTGAGCCTCTTTCAGACAGAAATGCAATTAATACATATTCATATTTCATTAATTAAATGTATCTTAATACATAGAAGGATTTCATTTTCTGGCTCAGAGCCTAATAGAAAGCAGAGGGGATGTTTTCCTTATTCTATCATTAGGCTAGGAAAAGTATGTGCACTGTTTTTAATGCCAAAACAGCGTGCCTGTAAAATATGACATTTCTATTCCCAATATCTACCATTGCAAGACTGAAAGTAATCTGTTCAGAATCTTTCAATTAATCCCCGAAAATCCAGATTTTTTAAAGCTGCTTCTAAAGTATGTTGCCTCTTCATCACTGTTAAACTGTGTGGCCGTGAATTTAATCTGCAACCAGAAACCAGAGGGAAATAATCTAATAATCTCATTCCATTAGAAATCATTACAGCATAATTTAATGATGTAATTACAGCATAGATAGAAGGAACAAGTTGCAAACAATCATTTATGTGAGCAAGCCCAACCTTTTATTCCATGCAGAAAGATACATTAAAGTATCCTTGACAGATGGCTAGCTGGCACTTGAACTTATCCAGTGCAAAGGAGTTCATTGTCTGTATGGTTGATTGGTTCCACTGTCAAGCTCTTATTCTTAGAAAAAGAAACACGATCTGTCTCCTTGAAACTTGAATCCATTATGTCAAGTCTTTGTTGCACTCTGGAACAATCAAAAATAAGTCTAGAACATCTGTGCATGCCATTCTTTCAGGGATTTGAAGACCATGACCTTAGTCTTCTCAAGTCTAAATCAGGGGTCTCCAACCTTGGCAACTTTAAGCCTGGCAGAGTTCAACTCCCAGAATTCCCCAGTCCAGCAAAGTTGGCTGGGGAATTCTGGGAGTTGAAGTCCTCCAGGCTTAAAGTTGCCAAGATTGGAGACCCCTGGTTAGAAAGGTTTAGACCTTTCTAAGCCCTTCAGTCTCAGTTACTTTCAGATCGGTTACTTTCTCTTAATCCTTCGGAAGTGTGATGCCTAGAATTGGACAGAATATTCGATCTGGAGCCTGTCCAATGCAGAATAAAGTGGAACCATAATTTCCCATTACTTGCAAATTATTTTTTTCTTGATGTGACCATATCACACAGTTGGCTCAGATTCAACTTGCCATCAACCATTATTTCAAGATCTGTTTCCAAGTGTATGATTTAACCGTTTTTTAATTTCACTTTGCCTGTCTTGGATTATGTATTTCTTGTGTGTTGTCCATGGAGATAATTTACTATGTTTACAGCTACATTTACCAGTTGGAAGTTAGCTTCTGTCACCAAAATCTTTTGCAAGTAATTCCGGTAGTTATTCTCTGGGTTTAAACAGAGACTTTGACTAGAAATATTTACAGCTGGATTCTACAGGAGATGTTTTGCATGTTTAGATAGATAGGATATCTCTAATGCAATAGGACATTTTTTCTCAAATATTAGAGGGTAGATGTATAATGGAACTTATCATCCCTCAACCAGCAGTGGGACATTTTTTATCAGGAAACTAAGATTACTCTCACCAACTGCTGGGCCACAATGCTTACCATCTATGACAATACAGTCCATCCACTTCAGCTGAGAAGGTTCATCTTTGATATAGGATCACCATTTTCAAATGCTGACTTCAGTGAGTGTCCTCAACTTTTTAAATCCCTGCTAGTATCAGGTGCAAGAAATCAGGAAGTAAGGCAATTCAAATGACTTCAGGTTTATTGCATGCTGACACTCTCTACAAGAATCTAAACTAATAATAGTCAAAACAAATTGCTGGTCAACAGAAGAATCAACAGAATTCAAGGTGAGCTGGATTTAGACTCTTGTGGGTGTGAAGGGATACAAGACTGATGATGTACTTGACCCCTCCCTCAGGCTCAGCCTGATGATCTCATACAGGAAGGGGCTGGGTTCTACCAGTTTGGAGTGGTTTGGGTGAACCCCTAGCTCTGAAGATCAGCTGGCAGTGAACCGGTTCACTTGGATGATTGTATTGGCTGCCTGCCTCCCCCTGCACTGTACTTACCTATATCCTCTCAGCTGATTCACATAGCAGAGCGGATTATTTTTATTTATTTTATTTTATAATTGGACTTGTATGCCGCTCCCTCTCCGAGAGGACTCAGGGTGGCTCACAATTAAAAGACAACAATAAATATTTAAAAAAAGAATTAAACCAAGCAAGCCCAATCACTAAAATTAATTTAAAATAATTTTAAACCCCTGCCCCCAAGAGGTCAGTTCAGCCTGGCCTGTTCAAACAACGAGGTCTTCAAATCGCGGTGGAAGGAGCGAAGATCAGGAGCCAAATGGAGCTCCAAAGGGAGTTGGTTCCACAAGGCGGGAGCTGCAACAGAGTAGGCCCTTCCCCGAGGCACCGCCAGCCGACACTGTCTCGTAGGTGGCACCCCAAGGAGTCCCCATCTCGGCGCAGGGCGATTGGTATTCGATATTGGCAGGAGACGCTCCTGCAAGTACCCCGCTGAGGATTGCTGCTCCTCAGCTGTGTTACTCCCCAGTAGTAACATAGCAGGTAAGTTTTTTCAGAAAGCAGTTTACGTGTGTACAGTGTGTGTGTTTGGTGCACGCGCGCACAAAGCGCACAATCACTGAACCGGTTGTTACACCGGCAGCATCCCACCACTGCTTACAGGTAGTTCTACTAGAAGGTCCAGCAGAATATTCTTAAAGTAGTTACTTTTATATGGCTCGATCACACATTAATCAGACCTTAGTGATTATAAATTTAGCCATTGGGGTTTGTAACTTGCATGGAACCTAATCAACTACAGGATATGTAATAAACCCACATTCAAAGAAAGGGTAGAAAGCTTATAGTACCAGGTGGCATGCGTTCCTTGAACTAATTTTTTTCTGGAGCCTCCTCAACACATCTGTCCCATTACATAATGTCCCATGTTTATGAAATTTGAAGCAGCAAGGACTTAACACCGTTTTTTTTAAATCCCAAAGAAACAGACTCTCCAAAATTCCTATGAAAAACACAAGGAAAAACAGAACATTCTGTCTTTGCTCATGATGTGGTCAGAATAAAGAAATCACTATTTTTATGATAACTGTATTAAACATAACAATGAAGAGGATACTAACTGATACAAAATATAAAAATAAAAGAGTAAAACTAGAAAGAATAATAGAAAAAAGAAGATACTAAAGAAAATGAAAAGGAATATATAAAGAAATGACTTCATCCACGAATATAAATAATTTTAGTAATTTATCACCTTTTCTTAAAATATAACTGATATTTTCTTTTTATATCCCAGCTCTTATCTACAAACTAATCTTTAAAATATTATTTCAGCCCTGGTGCCCACTCCTCTACTCATAATAGAATTCCTTATGCCACCAGGCTTGAAATTTTGGGCTTGGACAATCTGGAACTACTCCTCCTGCAGTCCGATCAAAGCATAGTACACAAAATTGTCTGCTACAACGTCTTACCTGTCAACGAATTCTTCAGCTTCAACCACAATAATACATGGGCAAACTATCAATACAAACTCAAGGTAAACCGCTTCAAATTCGATTGCAGAAAATACAACTTCAGCAACAGAGTGGTCAACTACACAATTCTATTGTTACAGCCTCAACCCTTCACAGCTTCAACCTCAAACTGTCTACCGTGAACCTCACCCCATTCCTAAGAGGTCTGTAAAGGGGGCGTGCATAAGCACACCAGCGTGCCTACCCTCCCTCTTACTAGCCCCAATTATCTGTATTTACTCCTTTTGTTCTTGTTTATGTACATACTTATACCTGCTATCTTGTACTTGTTTGACAAACAAACAAATAAATAAAAGCCCACTAAGGATGACCAGAGATAACAACATATCTATTTTAACGTTAAATCAAATAAGTCAATTTCGTAGTCCTTCATTTTACTTTTAACAATTATGATCTTTAATCCCTTCAAATAATATCCTAGAACTTTATTTCATTTTTTTCTTTGTCTCTTCTCACAAATCCTTCAAAACTTTAAAAGGTCTCTTTTGTAAATCCAGTACAAGAAAGTTATCAAGTTTTTCAGTTTGCCATTTGTATATTCCTTTTAATTATAAGATATCAGCCGGTTTCATTTGTATATAGTATCCTTTTCCATATCATTCTTGTAGCTTGTCATTTTTAAATCTATTTTTAAATCAATTTCAGACTTTTTCAATAAAATTTGTTCCTCTGTCATAACATTTTTAAACACATAGAGACAGACACCCTGAAAATGAACTTCTGGGTCCATTGTTCACAGATATCCTTCAATAGGTTCAATGTTAAAGTATTTGGCTCCATTCTGTATTAGTAAGTCAAATCTAAGTGTTCTTTTCCTTTAATGGTAATCTTTACGTCTTTCTCATTCCCTCTAATATCCAACATTCAAATTCCCATCTTAGTGTGTTTTTAAAAAAAAAAACAGCATGGTTCCATGGGAAAGATTCTTATTAAATAATTGAAAACGTTATTTCAAATCTACCTGGATCCATAGCCCATTTGTTCATCTCACCAGCTGAAGGTTGACTCAGGTCAGTAAAATGAAGACCCAGATTGTTGGGTCCCACAATGCTGATGTTGTAAACCGCTTAGAGAGAGCTGTAAAAGCACTGTGAAGTGGTATATAAGTCTAAATGCTATTGCTATTTGTACGTTTCCAAAAATCAATGTTCTGATCATTCTTTTGTTGTTTAATTTAAAAAGATTTTTAAAAGCCCTTCAACTTATTTTTAAATCTCCATTCACTCAGGATTAAAGGAAACTCACTTGATGCTATAAAACCAGTTGCTCCAAAAGATTCCCAATAGTTGAAAAGCAGTTAAAAGCAATTTCCAAAAATGATTTAAGAAATGAGGGTTGGCAAACTTTATAACCATCAAGGCTACATTGCTGCAGGGAATATGCTGACTCTCTAAAACTCTTAGAGAGAGCTGAAAAGAGAGTAAATGTAGAAAGGCTATATTATGATTATAAGGGAGTGGTGTGGTGGCCTAGAAGTGGAGCTCTCGCCTCACAGTCAGGAGGCTGTGAGTTCAATCCTAGGTAGAGAGGCAGATATTTCTCTCTCTTTGGGCACAATGAGAATATATCTGCTGAAGAAAACTCTCGCATTGGTGACAGGAAGGGCATCTGGCCAGTAAATAGTTTGCTAGCTCCATTCAATTGCCCAGACTCCATCCGCAAGGAATTATGGGGTCGTTAAAAGAAGAAGATGATGATGATATGATGATGATATTATAAAGCTTGGTTGAAATCCTTTGACTCACAACTGCTCAACTTATGAGCCAACTGCAAAGACCTCAGTTCCTACAATCTACTCATGAGAAGCAGCTGTCTGGAGTACAAATGGATGATCTCCTGGATCTCTCCTTTCTGAAGAGCCCTTGCTGGCCAGAATTGGCTATCTGGCCACCAATCTCTGCCGCAATGTCATCCTTACTCCCTCAGGGATACCTAGTTCCCCATAAGTCAAGAAAGTGCTATTTTCCACTTAGTCTCTTTATACCGATCTTTTTCTCTTTGTCTTTGTCGCCGCTCCTTAGCTATCTGGCCATCATCCAGCAAAGCTATATAATCTTCTTCTATCCTTAAGAGGAAAGATATCATCTAGTGATAAATGTTTTGCAGCAGGCTTGTCTTTAGAGAGCTGTATCTGCGGCGGAGGGGGAGGAGAGAATGATAAAAGCAGTGTAATATTGTTGTGACACAAGCCCCCCTCCTTTGTACAAGCATCATAGCACCATACGAAAAGGAGCAGAGCATATCACGTGCAATGCTGCTGCATGTGTTGTATTTAATACAAGCAGCTACAAGTTGTGGAAATCCTTGTCTTTAGGGACATGCTTGCCCTTCTAAAAATTAAGATAACCACAATATTTATTAGGCCACTGGACCATCACAATTAGCTGCTCTGCACTGGCTGGGATGTCAGTTCTGAAAAGCAAGATACTTCCCCACAGAAGCCTTGTATGGGCCAGTCAGCTGGACGTAGCCAGACTTCACTTGGAGGGAAAGGAGCCTCTACACAAAATTTGCCCTTAGGCACATGATCGTAGTCTTCCAATATTTGAGGAGCCCTCACAGAGAAGATGAATCGACCTACTCTCCAAAGCACCTAAGGGCAGGGCAAGAAGTCACAGGATGGAAGCTTATCAAAGAGAGATCCAACCTAGAATTAAGGGGAAAAATTCTGACGGTGAGAACAATTGATCAGTGGGACACAACTTACCTCTGGAAGTTGTGGATGCTTCATCACTGGAGAAGAGATTGGACAACCATTTCTCCAAAATGGAATAGGGCCTCCTGCTTGAGCATGAGGTTAGACTAGAAGTCCTCCAAGGTCCCTTCCAATTCTATTATTCTGTTTTTCTTATCTGAATCCAAGTGGGGGGTTTGGCTCAAATTTCCTGATGCACCGTTCAGCTTAAAGGTTTTCTTTAAAAGGAAACTTCCAGCAAAGCTTTATCAACCTGAAGATCCCTTTATGAGCCTCATATCGCCATACTGATAATGCTTTGGTGTTTGCCAAAACAATTGAAGCTACCCAAAACTGATAAGAATTGCTGGCTGTTGAAACAACACTGTGTGTAAATCTCAACTTTAGTTGGCACCCAGCACATTCTTGATCAATCCCTACATCCCAGTCAGAGCAAGCACACAGCCCTCAGTTCAACTCGCAAATATTCATTAAACATCAAAAATGGTTAACTGGCCCAACAGGACCAAAAGCAGGAGAGAGAAGCAGTAGTTCATGATAAAATGAAAGAGGATTTATTAAGGATAATCGATTTTCTATTACACAATTTTTCAGAGCTGGGGGATAATATTGTGGGTAATCAGCACGGGCTTCCTCCAAAGGGTTGCCTTGAAGTGTTCCATCTTTTAACCCCTCCCTTATATAGCAGCAGAATAGAGAGAGAAAGTAGGTTACACCAGTAGATTACACTCTTCTCTATTCAGTACCATGAAGGAAACAATTCAGTAGACGAGGAGGTGTATCCAACACCAGCTATGAAAAAGAAGGTACAATAGGATCTTGGCATCCACAATTCCACACAGAAATTGTAATGCAAGAGGTGATTAAAGGCAAATCATTGATTGAGCCATAGAGGTCTAAATCTTCCATAATGTTAAGCTATAGAATCTGGATTCTCACACTGTGGTATATGATGCCATATGGACTTTTTGGTTGGATCACAGATTGTGGCTTGGCAATCCCTATGGTGTACAATCCTTTTCTGGGCCAAGTGTGAGCCTTGAGAAGCTTTGTCTTCAGGAGTGGGTGGGACAGTAGAAATGGAATGAGACTTGATTGAAATTACACTTATTTCAGTTAATTAGATACTGTCAATATTTAGTAACTTTTGCCTTTTTGCTTTATTATATTATAATTCATTAGCAACTGTTAGAGGGGCTCTAGAAGCCTCAAGTAAATCATTGCTCTATTTTTTTAAAAAAAATCTAATATGATTCTGTTTTAGCTTATCATTTATCAGACATATTTAGAGTTTTGGAAGTACATTATTAAACTTGCCTCTGATGTATATCTTCTGATATCTCAGAAGCATAGTATTTATCTTTAGATTATTTTCTAAGCCAAAAAGTGTATTTAGTGTTACATGTTTAAAAACAGACTAAAGGAACATTAAAAAAAATAGAAGCATAGCATTGTATTTCCCTAATAAAAGCCCTAAGACATTTGTACATTAAGAGTATATGCATAATCTGTCTGAGACACTGTATCAATAGCTGGATCTTGCCATTTTGGATAACTTTAATCTCATCTCCCAACTCTTTCTTTTTATATACAAGGTGGTTGAGAAGATTTGCATGGAATCTTACAAGAAGATCCTGGAGGAAGTGGATTATCTGGACCCTTTTCAGAAGAGTTTCAGACCTAGTAGGAGTGGGATAAAAGTGATGCATCCATCCTTGTTCTTGATATCTTGGCCCCTTTTGATACCATTGATCATAGTAACCTTGTAGCCTGGCTTCGAAGTTTAGTAGTAGGAGGCTGATTCTTCTCCTTTCTCTGGGTGCAGTCAGTGTTGATGATAACAGATAACAGATAATCAGAGTTGGAAGGGACCTTGTAGGTCATCTAGTCCAACCCCCCTGCCCAAGCACGAGACCCTACACCATTTCTGACAAATGGCAGTCCAATCTCTTCTTGAAAGTCTCAAGTGATGATGCTCCCACAACTTCCGAGGGCAACTTCTGTTCCATTGGTTGATTGTTCTCACTGTCAGAAAGTTTCTCCTTATTTCCAGGTTAAATTTCTCCTTGTTCAGTTTCCATCCATTATTCCTTGTCTGGCCTACAGGCACTTTAGAAAATAGCTTGACCCCTTCCTCCCTGTGGCAGCCCCTCAAATATTGGAAGACCGCTATCATGTCTCCCTGGACCTTCTCTTTACTAGACTAGCCAAGCCCAGTTCCTGCAAC
The DNA here is from genome assembly GCA_009733165.1 of Naja naja. Taxonomy (NCBI): domain Eukaryota; kingdom Metazoa; phylum Chordata; class Lepidosauria; order Squamata; family Elapidae; genus Naja; species Naja naja. The sequence goes on from CM019148.1 coordinate 211,248,378, forward strand.
GTTCATTGTATGTTTTAGCCTCCAGTCCCCTAATCATCCTGGTTGCTCTTCTCTGTACTTTTTCTAGAGTCTAGACATCTTTTTATAATGTGGTGAACAAAAATGATCGAGAGGAGAGAGAGAGAGATCCAGCCCATAGCTCCTTCTCCATGGAGTTCCTCAGGGCTCAGTGGTTTCCCCACTCCTATTTAACATCTATATGAAGCTGATATCAGCGTTCCAAGTAATGGATCCATAGAAAGCAGAACTCTGAGGCAGGCTAGTTCCTCAAAGAACAGTTTTATTGGATACATCATATTGGCACAACTGGTGAAAGCTGACTCTAAAAGTTCCCACAGCTTTCACCTAATTAAAAGTAAAAACTTGGCAATTAGGAAAAGAATGAGGGAATATGTAAATATGTAAATATACCATGGAGAAGATTGATATGTAAGGATAAAAGATACTGATTTATAGCAAGAGTAAGATGTAATGGTAAAGGAACGAGTAAATACATATACTGAAAAATGTGAGGAGATGCAAAAGTTGTCTTGATGTTGATAACAATGTATAAAGTTTTATTTTAGGTTTTAATAAAATTTATTAAAAAAAATAAAAGTAAAAACTTTCCCTTTCCCCCAAGTACTGGTCACGCTGTCCAGTCCAGTTGCTGGCTAGTTGCTTGGTTAATTCACTCCTCCTCTGGCCAGCCACCTGTGAGAATGTCCTTGGTTCTCACAGGAAAACTTTATTGTTTTGGCTACAAAATCCCATCTAACTATTTCCCCCCTCCCTTTATTGTGTGGCCTCATCCAGGTCCACCTCAGGGTTAAGAGGGTTGACAGCTGCTGGGTGAGATCATCTGATAGCATTGGATTAGCTGATAATGCCCAACTCTACACCTTTACCCTGAACTTACCAAATGATGCTATGGACCTTCTGCCTTTCTGTTTGGATGCTATAGGAGTCTGGATGGGGGGAAACTGGCTTCAGCTCAACCCTGGCAAGAAAGACTGAATAGTTTTGGGTTTTAGGTCTCTTGGATCTAATGATCATCCATCTTTGGATCTGGATGAGCTTTATTCTCCCTAACAGAACCATTGTACAATATATAAGTCCGCCTGGCCTAACAATTCTTGTTTCAAGAGCAGGTAGGTTTTTGGATCACTTCATTTTGTGTTACTAGACGCACCCTTCTCTGGACTTGGAGGCATTGCTCATGGTCACTTATACCTTAGTCATCTCCACAATGGATTACTGCAATGACATTTGCCTGGGGCTACCCAGAAGTTGCAACTAGTCCAGCATATAGTGGCATGGGTAATGATGGGTGCATCATGTTATCACTCTGTTCTCTGTGTTGCATTGGCTCCCAGTGTGTTTCTGGGTGGAATTGTCACCAATATAGACCTTTTTAGCATGGGATCAGTTATTTGCAAGACTATATCTTTCGAGTTGTTTACACTTGTTATACCAGGTTTGACAGGAGAGGCACACTCTGGGTCTCCTTCATTTAAAGAATGCCCTCTAACGAAATATAAAAGTGGGCTTTTTCCTGCCACCACTGCAGAGTTTTATGCTTTTGGTGTCGTTGTTGTTTTGTCTTGTTTTTAATGTGCTGGGGGTCACCTAGAGTTGCATTCGTGACATAGTCAACCATATAAATTGAAGATAGATAGCAAAAAAGAACTCTTCCTTTCTCGGAAACAAAACTATTTAATTGGATTTGGGGTAGGCCAGAAATAAATATACTACATATTGAAATATACTTACAATTGTGATTTCTCCCTTGTGATCTACCACCCCTGAAGTTGCTCGTGACCCTGTCCTAGCCTATTATACAAATCCCACCCATGTTATTTTTATTTTGTTATGTCATGCAAACCAAAAAAATTGGATTAAGGGTAAACCACAGCGTTATGAAAATAGTGCCAGACATAGAAAACACAGTAAAAGATGTAACTTATTTTTGTTTACTTTCAATCTTGTTTTTTTAAAAAAACTGCTTTAGAAATATTTTGTCTCCCATTTTCCAAGTACAGTAGCAATCTTTCTTTTCCAAAGCCATATATATATATATATTTCTTGGTTTATTTATTTATAAATGGGGAGTGGGAGGCAAAGAAAGTGTCAAATCTGCCTCAACTTGAACAGTCCTTGACTCCATTTGATGAGAAAGATATAGTTTACAAAAGGTCAAGTGAAATACAGTAGAGCAAAGCTAGAACTGAAATTAGCACCAAATCTTCAAGCTTAACTTTCCCCCTCTTAGGTGCTTCCCATTGCTGTCCCTCCATCATCCAGTCAATTTCAAAGAAGGTATTTTTGAAACAGTCACTCTGGGTGTGGGCTGGCTTGCAGCTGCATTCTTCTCACAGTGGAGCAACCTTGAAGTGCTGTCTCAGGGAGGTACATTTACTTCCATTACTTTCACTTTCCCCCAAGCATTCTCCCTCCCTTCTACCCTCCCCCCCGCCCAGGGTCCATTGCCATGGGCGAATAGGCAGTAATATAAATCCAATAAATAAAATAAGTAAATAAAATTGCAGACTGGAAATGAGGGATTACAGTGCACAGGCGTGAGGTGCAGTTGTGACAGAAAGTCCTAATAGAAATGAATTGTTGATAGCAGAAGACAGCAGTAAAACTATTAAAAAAACAAAACGAAAGGAAGAGGGAGTTTAAAGGAAAAGGAAAAAGTTACTTTAAATAAATTCCCTATCCCCAAAAGTGATCACCAACTGATGAGAAATGTGTAGCTTGTTTCTTCCCCTTTGTAATCTCTTATCTTCATGCCTTTTAATTCCCCCTCCTCACCAGAAATAATTTGGCCCTGAATGCTCAACTTCATTGTATGAGTTGTATCCAGCATGAAAGTAATTCATGAGTTAGTCCTGTGAATTGATTCAAGAATTTTTAGTTCTTTACCTCTTAAGCAACTGATCATGTTTAAATTGATTTTCACATTTAGTACTGCTGTCTTTAAGTCTTTAATATACTTGTCTTCTTCAAAATCAGTTTACTAATCAAAAGTTAATACTCACTCATTAGGGGGTCATTTTAAAAAAAGCTAACATAACACAGTTTGTAGCTGAAGTCATTCAGAATTCTGAATTTTGCACAAGTAATTATAATTATGTTCTATGTCAAAACTGAAGCTTGGACTCCAATTATCTGTACTCAAACTGAATACAAATAAACTAGCATGTGGCACATTGCAATCATCAATGCCGTTATTAAAAAATGAGCCATAAGTAATTACTGCAGCATTGAGCTAGAACTAGAGAAAATTACAGGTAAAAAAAGACCCATTGAAATCCACCATGATTAACAAGTTCTACCAATGTAATTAGATTAGATAAGATAGAGATACGCAGATAGGGAGATAGAGAGGTAGTGAGAAATACATATAGAGAGATAGAGAGATAAATAGATGAGAGATAGATAGAGAACTATAGGCGATAGTTTAGATAGATGGTAGATCAGAGGTGGTATTCAGCAGATTCTGACCAGTTCTGGAGAACCAGTAGTGGAAATTTTGAGTAGTTCAGAGAACCGGCAAATACCACCTCTGACTGGAGATGTTACAGTATCCTCCCTCTGCTATGCCCATCAAGCCACACCCACAGAACTGATAGTAAAAAAATTTGAATCCCATCACTGTGATAGATAGATGATTGATTGATAGATGGATAGATAGATAGATAGATAGATAGATAGATAGATAGATAGATAACTATAGGTGATAGATTACATAGATGATAGATGATAGATGATAGATTGAGCCTTGGTGGTGCAGGCTGTTAAATGCCTAGCACTTAAGTTCCAGCTGCCTGCAATTACTGCAGGCTCGAATCCCACCAGGCTCAAGGTTGACTCAGCCTTCCATCCTCTCGGGGTAGGTAAACTGAGGACCCAAGAGTGTTGGGGGCAATAAGCTGACTTTGTAAAAATGCCACTTAGTAATAAGCAGGCATATACAATGGAATGAAGGCTATTACTGAGCATTGGGTTGTATCCCAAAAATTGTAAGCTGCCCTGAGTCTTCAGAGAAGGGCAGCATATAAATGTAATAAAAAAAAGATAATAGATAGATGATTGATAGATAGATAGATAGATAGATAGATAGATAGATAGAGATGATAGATGATGGATGGATGGAAGATATGATGATAGATAGATAGATAGATAGATAGATAGATATGTAGGTAGGTAGGTAGGCAGGTAGATAAGTAGGTAGGTAGGTAGGTGATAGATAGATGATAGGTAGGCAGGTAGGTAGGTAGATGATAGATGATAGATAGATGATAGATAGAGATATAGAGACAGACAGGCAGACAGACAGACAGACAGACAGACAGACAGACAGACAGATGATGTAGAAGGACATAGATAGCAATAGATAGATAGATAGAATTCAACACATAGACCCATTCTATATTCTATATTCTATATGTTAAGTTTGCATGAAGAGTCAGACGCGAAGAGCTTCAGTGAAGAGTTTATTCAGTGACTACAGCTCGAATGGACCCAAGCTGGCTGGGCTACGGCTGCCTCTTATAGCCTGCAGCCGTAGTTGCCAGCCAATGGGAGAGCAGGGTTTCTTCCCGCACTATTTAAACCAATACCATTTAACATTTTACAAGAACAGTTCAAATAAACCAATAACATTCAAACCTACATACATAACACCCCTCCCCACTAGGTTCAGTCCATACCAAACCCCAACCTATCTAATGTATTCCTTTAAATAGGTGTGGCTCTTACGCACGCCAGTGGTTCAGAAGTTTTAACGTTCTCACCCAGTGAGAGGGGAAATGTGTCTGCTGACATTTCCCTGCTGGGACTTCCTGTGAAAGGAGACCCTGTTAGACTGTTAGAATCTGGTCTCTCATCCCAACCCATCTCCATTCCAATGTCAGCACCCAAGTCAGGTAGTGATGTGCAATCTTCCACTTCTAAGGATGGATCTTGGCATTGTGACAGGGTTCAGGATGGTTCCTGTCGTAATGGCTACACATGGGGTTGATTCTGCTTGCTGATTTTCCTCCTGTTCCTCCCCTTCCCCCCTAGAAGTGACATCAGGTGAGGGAACCAGAGAGAGACAGGGCGATGTTCCTGAGGGAACCTGGATCTAAGTTGATCAATGTGCCTGCTCCAGAGGAGTCCATCCTCTGTTTGTACCCTGTAAGAACGAGGGCCAGTGATGTAAGTTATTTCAGCAGGAATCCACAGAGGCTCACCTATAAGGTTCTTAACATACACAGAATCACCCACACTGAAAGTACGAACTTTGGAAGTGGAATCCAGTGGAGCTGTGCATAAGTGGGATGAAGGCGGTCAAGGGAAGACCTAAGTTTCCTACCCATCAACAACTCTGCTGGGGATAAGTTAGTAGATGGGCTAGGAGTGATGTGCTGAACACTAAGAAGTTTTTCAAGCTTCTCAGTGATGTCCCCAGGACCCAGTTGCTGGAGCTTCTCTTGGTAAAGCGCACCATGCGCTCATCCCGCCATTAGTCAAGGGTGCCCAGGGGCAGTAAGGGCATGTCTGATACCCTGTTGAGCTAGAAAGGATTCAAAAATGTTAGACGTGAATTGAGGGCCATTGTCAGAGACAAGAACATCTGGTAACCCATGGGTTACAAACAGTTTTCTGAGCTGCTTGATGACAGCATCAGTTGGTGGATTTCATGGAAATACCTCGAGCCATTTGGAATATGCATCTACTATAACCAGAAAAGTGTGCCCTCTAGTAGGGCCTGCAAAATCAATGTGGATCCTAGACCACGGGCCCCTAGGACATTCCCATTCCTGTGGGGGGCGTGAGGTGGGGCAGGCCTGACTACCTGGCAATTGGGACAAGATGCAACCCAGTTTTCAACCATTTTGTCAATACCTGGCCACCATACATAACTCCTGGCCAATCCCTTCATCCTTACAATCCCAGGATGACCCTCATGTAACATTTCCAAAACCTCTTTGCAGTTTTGCAGGAATAACCACCCTGTTACCCCACAAAATACATCCTCTTAATACAGATAATTCAGTTTGCCTGGACTTAAAAGGTTGGGCAAGGTGAGGTAGATCTTGAAGAGGCCAACCTTTCTTAATCCAGCCTATAACAGGAGCCAACACAGTGTCTTTGGCAGTCTCTCTGGCACTCAGCAGCATGAACTGGAAGCTTAGCAACAGTTTCTAGGAAAAAGGTGTGTGTTTCAGGTTCAAAGTCCTCCTTGTGGCAAGGCAGTGGGCAATGACTCAGTGCATCAGCATGTCCAATGTCCTTGCCAGGCCTGTGAATCAGTTTGTATGAATAAGCTGCAAGAAATTCAGTCCACCTCAGCATTCTTGGTGACAGGATTGTGGGTGTAGGTTTGTCTCCTGCCACAATGCCCAACAAAGGTTTGTGATCTGTAACAATGGTAAATGACCTGCCATACAGATATTCATGAAATTTCTTAACAGCTGCAACAACTGCTAAGGCCTCCTTGTCCAATTGGCTATAATTCCTCTCTGCTTTGGACAAAGTGCGAGAGTAAAATGCAATAGGGGCTTCCCTTCCACTGGGAAGCCTGTGGCTCAAACCCCGCCCCCACTCCAAAAGGGGATGCATCACAGGTCAGTATAACAGGTAAATTCTCAGAGAATTGTATCAATACAGCATTATATGTGATTAGTCTCTTAATACTGTTAAATGCTGATTGTTCCTTCCTCCCACAGATCCAAACAGCTTTTTTATCAAGCAAAGGTTCAAAGGTTCAGCAATGGATGCCTTTTGAGGTAGAAACATGTGATAAAAGTTAATGAGTCCAAGGAAGGCTTGCAAATCTTTTGCATTTAGGTTTAGGGGCTTCTTTGATTGCTTTAACCTTGGCATCAGTAGGGTGGATGCCATGCTTGTCAATCATGTAGCCCAGGAACTCAACCCTGTCTGTTTTGTGTGCATTTTTCTTTCCTTGACTTTAACCCCGCTTGAATCTGGTAAGGACTTCTCTGAGTCTTTCTTGAAGCTGAGTGTCATTTTCAGCAGAGATTAACACATCATCAAAGCAAGGCACTACCCTGGCAGTCCTTAGCCATTCTTTTCCATAAGGCTTTGAAAATCTGGTGCCACGCATCCAAATTGTAACCTTTACATTTAGGCACCTCTGTGAGTCACAATGGTTTGGGCTCTGCAGTGGCATCATCAACTGTTAGTTGTTGATATGCCTGGGCCAAGTCCAGATTGTTGGGGCAATTAGCTGATCTTGTAAAATGCCGCTAGTAATAAGCAGGCATATACAATGGAATGAAGGCTATTGCTGAGCACACT